>JAVSCE010012219.1:0-30872 GCA_032199065.1 Smutsia gigantea | reverse complement strand
GTCATTTATGAATATATTCTCCCATACTGTAGGGTGTCTTTTTGTTCTACTGATGGTGTTTTTTGCTGTACAGAAGCTTTTCAGCCTGATATAGTCCCACTTGTTCATTTTTGCTTTTGATTCCCTTGCCCGGGGAGATATGTTCATGAAGAAGTCGCTCATGTTTATGTCCAAGAGATTTTTGCCTATGTTTTTTTCTAAGAGTTTTATGGTTTCATGACTTACCTTCAGGTCTTTGATCCATTTTGAGTTTACTTTTGTGTATGGGGTTAGACAGTAGTCCAATTTCATTCTCTTACATGTAGCTGTCCAGTTTTGCCAACACCAGCTGCTGAAGAGGCTATGTCCCCATTGTGTATCCAAGGCTCCTTTATCAAATATTAATTGACTGTATATGTTTGGGTTAATTTTTGGATTTTCTATTCTGTTTCACTGTTCTGTAGGTCCGTTTTTGTGCCAGTATCAAATTGTCTTGATTACTGTGGCTTTGTAGTAGAGCTTGAAGTCTGGGAGCATAATTCCCCCTGTTTTATTCTTCCTTCTCAGGATTGCTTTGGCTGTTCAGGGTCTTTTGTGGTTCCATATGAATTTTAGAATTATTTGTTAGAGTTCATTGAAGAAAGCTGTTGGTATTCTGATAGGGATTGTGTTGAATCTGTAGATTGCTTTAGGTAGTACAGCCATTTTGACAATATTTATTCTTCCTAGCCAAGAGCATGGGATGCATTTCCATTTGTTAGTGTCCTCTTTAATTTCTCTTGGGAGTGTCTTGTAGTTTTCAGAGTACAGGTCTTTCATTTCCTTTGTTAGGTTTATTCGTATATATTTTATTCTTTTTGATGCAATTGTGAATGGAATTGTTTTTCTGATTTCTCTTTCTGTTAGTTCATCATTAGTATATAGGAAAGCAACAGATTCTGTGTGTTAATTTTGTATCCTGCAAGTTTGCTGAATTCAGATATTAGTTTTAGTAGTTTAAGAGTGGAGTCTTTAGGGTTTTTTATGTACAATATCATGTCATCTGCAAATAGTGACAATTTGACATCTTCTTTACCAATCTGGATGCCTTGTATTTCTTTGCTTTGTCTGATTGCTATGGCTAGGACCTCCCGTACTATGTTGAATAACAGTGGAGACAGTGGGCATCCCTGTCTTGTTCCCGATCTTAGATGAAAAGCTTTCAGCTTCTCGCTGTTAAGTATGATATTGGCTGTGGGTTTGTCATATATGGCCTTTATGATGTTGAGGTACTTGCCGTCTATACCCATTTTGTTGAGAGTTTTAATCATGAATGGATTCTGTATTTTGTTGAATGGTTTTTCATCATCGATGGAGATGATCATGTGGTTTTTGTTCTTCCTTTTGTTGATGTGGTGGATGATGTTGATGGATTTTCGAATGTTATACCATCCTTGCATCCCTGGGATGAATCCCACTTGATCATGGTGTATGATCCTCTTGATATATTTTTGAATTCAGTTTGCTAATATTTTGTTGAGTATTTTTGCATCTACGTTCATCAGACATATTGGTCTGTAATTTTCTTTTTTGGTGAGGTCTTTGCCTGGTTTTGATATTAGAGTGATGCGGGCTTCATAGAATGAGTTTGGAAGTATTCCCTGCTCTTCTATTTTTTGGAAAACTTTAAGGAGATTGGGTGTCATTTCTTCTCTATATGTCTGGTAGAATTCAGAAGTGAATCCATCAGGTCCGGGGGTTTTGTTCTTGGGTCGTTTTTTGATTACAGATTCAGTTTCGTTGCTGGTGATTGGTCTGTTTAGTTTTTCTGTTTCTTGTTTGGTCAGTCTTGGGAGGTTGTATTTTTCTAAATGGTTCTCCATTTCTTCTGTGTTTTCCCGCTTGTTAGCATATAGATTCTCATAATATTCTCTTATAATTTTTTGTATTTCTGGAGGGTCCATTGTGATTTTTCCTTTCTCATTTCTGATTGTGTTTATGTGTGTAGATTCTCTTTTCTCTTCATGAGTCTGGCTAGGGGTTTATCTATTTTGTTTATTTTTTCAAAGAACCAGCTCTTGGTTTTATTGATTTTTTCTATTGTTTTATTCTTCTCAATTTTATTTATTTCTTCTCTAATCTTTATTATGTCCCTCCTTCTGGTGACTTTGGGCCTCATTTGTTCTTCTTTTTCCAATTTCAGTAATTATGTCTTTAGACTATTCATTTGGGAATGTTCTTCCTTCTTTAAATAGGCCTGGATTGCAATATACTTTCCTCTTAGAACTGCCTTTGCTGTGTCCCACAGAAGTTGTGGCTTTATGTTGTTGTTGTCATTAGTCTCCATATATTCTTCGATTTCTGTTCTGATTTGGTCGTTAACCCATTGATTAATTAAGAGAATGTTGTTACGTCTCCATGTATTTGTGAGCTTTTCTGATTTCTTTCTAAAATTTATTTCTTGTTTTATACCTTTGTGATCTGAGAAGTTGGTTGGTAGAATTTCAATATTTTTGAAATTACTGAGGTTCTTTTTGTGGCCTAGTATGTGGTCTATTCTGGAAAACGTTCCATGTGCACTTGAGAAGAATGTGTATCCTGTTGCTTTTGGGTGTAGAGTTCTGTAGATGTCTGTTAGGTCCTCCTGGTCTAGTGTGTTTTTCAGTGCCTCTGTGTCTTTACTTATTTTCTGTCTGGTTGATCTGTCCTTTGGAGTGAGTGGTGTGTTCAAGTCTCCTAAAATGAATGCATTGCTTTCTATTTACTCCTTTAGTTCTGTTAGTATTTGTTTCGCATATGCCGGCACTCCTGCGTTGGGTGCATATATATTTATAATCGTTATGTCCTCTTGTTGGACTGATCCCTTTAACATTATATAATGTCCTTCTTTATTTCATGCTGCTTTCTTTGTTTTGAAATCTATTTTGTCTGATACAAATACTGCAACACCTCCTTTTCTCTCCTTGTTTGCATGAAGTATCTTTTTCCATACCTTCACTTTTTGTCTGTGTATATCTTTGGGCTTGACGTGAGTCTCTTGTGAGCAGCATATAGATGGGTCTTTTTTTTTAATCCATTCTATTACTCCAGGTCTTTTGATTGGTGCATTCAGTCCATTTACATTTAGGGTGGTTATCGATAGATATGTACTTATTGCCATTACTAGCTTTAGATTCGTGGTTACCAAAGGTTCAAGGGTTGCTTCTTTAGTATCTAACTATCTAACTTAACTTTCTTGTTAAGTTCTTGTAAACACAGTCTGATGTTTCTTTATTTCTCTCTGTTCTTATTCTTTCTCCTCCATTCTTTATATACTAGGTGGTTTATTCTTTGCCTTTAGTTAGTATTTGGATGGTCTGCTTTCTTTGCTGTGATTTTATTTTCTCTGGTGACATCTTTTTAGCCTTAGGAGTGCTTCCCTCTAGAGCAGTCCGTTTAAGATATCCTGTAGAGGTGGTTTATGAGAGGCAGACTCTCTTAGCTTTTGCTTGTCTGGGAATTGTTTAATGCCTTCGTCATCTTTAAATGATAATCGTGCTGGATACAATATTCTTGGTTTCAGGCCATTCTGTTTCATTACGTTAAATATATCATGCTATTCTCTTCTGGCCTGTAAGGTTTCTGTTGAGAGGTCTGATGATAGTCTGGTGGGTTTTCCTTTGTGGGTGATCTTTTTTCTTTCTCTAGCTGCCTTTAATACTCTGTCTTTATCTTTGATCTTTGTCATTTTAATTATTATGTGTCTTGGTGTTATCTTCCTTGGGTGGCTTGTGTTGGGAGATCTGTGGGCTTCTGTGGACTGCGAGACTATTTCCTTCCCAGCATGGGGAAGTTTTCAGCAATTATTTGCTCAGATTCACTTTCTATCTGTTTTTCTCTTTCTTCTTCCCCTGGTATTCCTGTAATGCAAATATTGTTCCGTTTGGATTTGTCACACCGTTCCCTTAATAATCTTTCATTCCTAGAGATCCTTTTATCTCTCTCTGCCTCAGCTTCTCTCTATTCCTGTTCTGTGATTTCTCTTCCATTAACAGTCTCTTGCATTTTGTTCAGTCTGCTGCTAAGCCCGTCGATCGCTTGTCTGATTTCTGCATTGTCTTTCCTCACTTCCCTCTGTTCCTCTCTCAGCTCCTGCATATTTCTCTGTAGATCCATCAGTATGGTTATGACTTTTATGCTGAATTCTGTTTCAGGAAGATTGTGGTTTTCCATCCCTTCAGGTTCCCTCTCTGGTGTTTTCTGGGTCTGGGTAAGTTTTGTTTGTACCATATTCCTCTGTCTTTTTATGGAGATAGAAGTGGTCGCTGGTAGGTGCCTCCTATGTCAGCTGGGCTCTTTAAGACTTTTAAAAAGAAAAGAAAAAAGAAGAAGAAAAAGAAAAAGAAAGAAAATAAAGAGAAAAAAGAAGAAAGAAAAGAAAGAAAAGAAATAGAACACCCACCACGAGTAGATTCTGTGAGGATAGTGTAAGTGTCGCTGTTGCTCCACTATTCTGCAGTCTTGGCCCCGCTGCTTCAGAGGGCCCTTTGTAGCTCTGGCCTGGGCGGGAATGAATGAGAGGCTGCTGATCTCTGTGGGAGGTCTCAGTGTGGCTACTTTTTCCCAGTTGCCTGCCAAGGGGTCCGAAGTTCCCCAGGATTCCCAGCCTCCTGGGCTGAGTGTGCTGTGACGATCCTGTTCCCCCATTGTACCCCCGTGCCTTTTAGACTGCTAAAAAAGCCCGTGCTTTTCTTTTGCCTCGGGGAGCCTGGTGCATGGACTTAGGTGCTTCCCCGGCTCAGATCCTCCACCCTCTCTCTCCCCAGTCTCCCATACACCGCACCATGTGTGTCAGTGGTCCTGGTGCAGATCACCAGGGCTGGTTATTTCGTGGGCTTTTACTTCCACTCCCTCCCAGCTCTGAATCCTCTCCTCCTGCCGGTGCGCTGGGGTGGGGGAGTGCTCGGGTCCCTCTGGGTTGTGGCCCTGTATCTTACCCACCTCGTGGGGTGCCGAGTCCTCTCAGGTATAGATGCAGGCTGTGTGCTGTCCTGTATCTTCTTGTCTGTCATTTAGGAATCATTGTATTTGTTGTATTTTCATAAATATATATGGTTTTGGGAGGAGATTTCCGCGGCCCTACTCACGCCGCCATTTTCCCGTAAGTCCCCATGTCCTCTTAAAAAAAATCATGTTACTAGGGTTTCACATCTTCTCTTTCCTCCAGGATATGATTGCTTCTTGCAGCTCACAGAAAACAGAATAAAGCTTTCCAGTTCTGGATCTCTGGGCTTACTGTTATTTTTCTATGATTTGAGTGATTTCATGGTTTTCTGAGTGTTTAACTTCTATGGGTTACAATGTGTAAAACCATTTTAATTCAGTGACAATATTAGCAATTTGATTTTGTTTTATTTTAGACGGAAGAAGAACAAGAACATGAAGTAAAACCGTCATTCAGCCTTCGTTTTGTTTTAATTGGTTTTAAACACCAATGTCTTTATTTTCCCAGCTATGAATATGTAGCAGTTAACTAGCAAGATCTTGAGGGAGACTGATGCCTGAGATCCCAAAGCTTTCACCCATTTTCCTTCAAATAATTCTTTACCAACCTATTGCCTCTTTTTTGAAGGCTACTTTGTTAGTTATGTATTTGGGAGCTTAAAAGATTAAATTATTTAATTGCCAATAGGGTGTCAAATATTAGGATACATTTAAATACTTCCAATAATTATATTCTCAAGTATGCAGTTGCATGCTTGAGAATAACTGTGGTAATTTTATTGATGCCAAATGATTTCTTTCTCTTCTGACAAGAGATCCTTGATAGAAACGTTTTTTTTCCTATTACTTCATAGCATATTGTAAATAACTACACCATTGGGAGAATTCTGCAGCTCTTCACAATGTAGCGGAAACACAAATCCTTAATTTAGTAAAATGGTGTAGAAATGGTAAAAAATTACATTCAAAATCCATGTGTTCCTTCTTAAATACAGTGAGAACTGTATTTCTAAAATCCCTCATAATTCCTTATTGAAGTATATGTGTTCTTGGTATAGCACTGAATTGACTGATGAGAGCAGTCACAGAGGCCATCCAGAATCAAGGAGGACACATAACTCCACTTTTCTATGGGGGGCTTGTCTAGGAATTTGTGTCCTTTAATCTGCCTGAGCTACTGTGTGCCAGACATTATAATAAAATAATAAATAAAATAGATATAACAGTTATCTTTGTGAAACATATGGTGTAATGGAGGAGAAAAACTATAAGCGAGCAATTAATACTCTATGTGATAAGCAGCCTGATGGGAGAGTATAAGGTGCTGTGGAATCAGAGAAGGAGCCCTAGGCCAGACAGTATGGGAATCCAGGGACAGTTCCCAGAGGAAGTAGCCTGAGAACTCGGTTAGACGTCATGTTGCTTAACTTTATCCTTTAATTTCACTCAAGTTTTACTGATGTTATTTCAGAACTTGCGCTTTTTGAAAGCATATTTCTCACTTATGTTTGACTTAAACGATGACTTACAGAGTTCCTGTGATAGTATAAACTTGAATTTGAAGAGGGATGGTCTAAATGAGGGAAAATGGGCAGTATTTGGTTTATGGAGTAGGATTGGGGGGGATCACTTTCTTAGTATCCAATAGTCGCAACCTTCCCTTTAAAAATTCTTTGGAAAACTGGCCTCAAGTCAAAGGAATTTCTTTGAATGTATTTGGCAGTATACCAAATATTGCCCCTGTGACTTGTATATCTCTATTGATGAATTTCTTTCCCTAAAAGGAAAAAAAAAAAGCTAGGGGCAATCCGTATAAGCACCAGTTTTATCTTAGGTTAATAAAGACCTATTCTTCTAATTCTCAGCATTAAAAAATCTCTTGTCAATTTTAGTTTTCTTCAGTATTGGAAAAGGAAATGAGTCTAATTGGTTGAATAGTTTGATCACTAGCTTTGGGTTTAGATAACTAGTCTGCAAGAATATAGACTTCCAAGGTAAAGATCAGCAAAAGTGAGACTTCTGGATAAAGACCCAGAGTTAAGGCTGTGGAATTTACTTAGCGATTTGAAAGGAACCTGAAAACAAATCTTTGATTTAGAAGCTCTTGCTGTCCAAGAATGTTTATGAGAAAAATGAGAATGAAAGAATTAGAATAAACTTCAGTCAGTTTATAGCAACAACAGCAGCATGATTTTTGAAAGTTGTTACATTAATGTAGAGATTCTCTAAAGGTTTTGGATCTGGAGTTATGAGCCTGAGTGGGTAAATTTCATGTCAACATTAGGGCAGATTTAATGATCTGAGTCAAATATTCTATGTGTAAAAGTAATTGAATTCTTCTGTAGTCTTGTTTTCATTGCTTTTTTCTTGTCTTTAGTGCCTTTGGCTTCTTGTATAAAAAGCAGTGGTATTACTTATTTTAGAGTATCTCCATGCCGTCATCGTGTCTCTATTATTTCCTCTCTTGGATCCCACTGCATAGTCAGTTTATATTGGCCCTAGATATGACTCATTCCATAGACATTAAGTAACTAAAGGATTTTTTCTCTGCATTGCCAATTGCATTGTTTGATAGGATATATGTATTTTCCCTTAAAAGTGAGAAGAAAAGCGCTTTTCCCCCTTTACTTCACTGCTGTTATTTTAATATTGGAAGGTAACCTGAGATCCAGCATAGATGTGAGAGTAGGAGGTGATTATTCTATTCTAAAGGAATTTGATGATTCAAACAGGATGAGCAAGTAGATGCTTGGCAAGTATTGGTAATTTTTGTACCAATGAAATTTTTGTGTGTGTATAGGACTTCACCATTCTATGACCATTTCTCCTGTGTTTCTTTATCCTCATTTCAGCTTCTGCTTTATAACTTAAAGAAAAATCTTCTCACTATAATGTAATATTCAAAGAATTTTAGTCTGTACTATCAGACATTTCTAGTGTTTTGCTAACAATATTTACTGAAAAGGAATTTAGAAGAAGCAAAATCCTAAGGTATTAAATGCAAGACAGGTAAAGTTAACTGTTTTTTTTTAATCTAGTTTGATTTTTCTTTTTCTTTTCTTTTCTTTTCTTTTGGTGTCATTAATCTACAGTTACATGTGCAACATTATGGTTACTAAACTCCCCACTTCATCAGGTCCCCCCCACCAACCCCATTACAGTCACTGTCCATCAGCCTAGTGAGATGCTATAGAATCACTACTTGTCTTCTCTGAGTTGTACAGCACTCCCCGTGCCCCCCCAACATTATGTCTGCTAATTGTAATGCCCCTTTTTCCCTCTTATCCCTCCCTTCCCACCTATCCTCCCCAGTCCCTTTCCCTTTGGTAACTGTTAGTCCATTTTTGGGCTCTGTGAGTCTTCTGCTGTTTTGTTCCTTCAGGTTTCTTGTGTTGGGAGATCTGTGGGCTTCCATAGTCTGAGAGACTATTTCCTTCACCAGCATGGGGAAGTTTTCAGCAATTATTTCTTCAAAGACACTTTCTATCCCTTTTTCTCTCTCTTCTTCCTCTGGTATTCCTATAATGCGAATATTGTTTCGTTTGGATTGGTCACACAGTTCTCTTAATATTCTTTCATTCCTAGAGATCCTCTTATCTCTCTCTGCCTCAGCTGCTCTGTATTCCTGTTCTCTGATTTCTACTCCATTAACAGCCTCTTGCATCTCTTCCAGTCTGCTGCTAACCCAGTCGATCGCTTGTCTCATTTCTGCATTGTCTTTCCTGACTTCCCTCACTTCCTCCCTCAGTTCTTGCATATTTCTCTGTAGATCCATCAGCATGGTTATGACTTTTATTCTGAATTCTTTTTCAGGAAGATTGTGCATTTCATCCCTTCAATTTCCCTCTCTGGTGTTGTCTGGGTCTGGGTGAGCTTGGTCTGTACCATATTCCTGTGTGGTTTCATGGCGATAGAGGTGGTCGCTGGTAGGTGCCACATATGTCAGCCAGGCGCTTTAAGACTTAAAGAAAAAAACAAACAAAAACAAAAAAAAACAAAAAAAAAGAAGGAAGAGAAAAAAAGAAAGAAAGAAAAGAAAAGAAAACAAACAAAAAAACGCCCACCGGGAGTAGATTCTGTAAGGATGCTCTAGGTGGCGCTGTTGCTCCACTATTCCACAGCCGCGTCACGCAGCTCCTCAGGGCCGTCTGCAGCTCTGGCCAGGGCGGGAACGAATGGGAGGCTGTTGTTCTCTATGTGAAGTTTCAGTGTGGCTACTTTTTCCCAGTCGCCAGCCAAGGGGTCCAAAATTCCTCAGGACTCCCAGCCTGCTGGGCCGAGTGTGGTGGGACGAATCTGGGACCTTGCCTCTTTAAGACGGCCAAAAAAAGCTTATGCTTCTCTTTTGTCCTGGGGAGCCTGCTGCAAGGACCCGGGCGTGTTCCCATCTCAAAACCTGCACCTTCTGCCTCTCCATTATCTGATACACCGCATGATGTGTGTCAGCGCTCCCGGCGCAGATCACCTGGGCTGGTTATTTCGAGGGCCTGTACTTGCACTCCCACCCAGCTCTGATCCTCTCCTCCCGCCAGTGCGCTGGGGTCGGGAGGTGCCCGTCTCCGTATCTTACCCGCCTCGTGGGGTGCTGAGTCCTCTCCAGTGCAGATGCAGGCTATATGCTGTCCTGTATATTCTGGTCTCTCTTTTAGGAATAGTTGTATTTGCTGTATTTTCATAGATATATATGGTTTTGGGAGCAGATTTCTGCTGTCCTGCTCATGCCGCAATCTTCCCGGAACTACCTGTCGATCATGTGTTTTTTGTCCTTCTTTTTGTTGATGTGGTAGATGATGTTGATGGATTTTCGAATGTTGTACCATCCTTGCATTCCAGGGAAGAATGCCAGTTGATCATGGTGTGTGATCCTCTTGATGTATTTTTGAATTCGGTTTGCTTATATTTTGTTGACTATTTTTGCATCTATGTTCATCAGGGATATTGGTCTGTAATTTCCTTTTTTTGTGGTGTCTTTGCCTCATTTTGGTATTAGAGTGATGTTGGCCTCATAGAACGAGTTTGAAAGTATTCCCTCTTCTTCTACTCATTGGAAAACTTTAAGAGGATGGGTATTAGGTCTTCACTAAATGTATGGTAAAATTCAGCGGTGAAGCCATCTGGTCCAGGTGTTTTGTTCTTAGGTAGTTTTTTGATTATCAATTCAATTTTGTTTCTGGTAATTGGCTGGTCAGATTTTCTGTTTCTTTCTGGGTCACCCTTGGAAGGTTGTATTTTTTAGGAAGTTGTCCTTTTCTTCTAGGTTATCCAGTTTGTTAGCATATAATTTTTCATAGTATTCTCTAATAATTCTTTGTATTTCTGTGGTATTTGTAGTGATTTGTCTTTTCTCATTTCTGAATCTGTTTATGTGTGTAGACTCTCTTTTTTTCTTGATAAGTCTGGCTAGGGATTTATCTATTTTGTTTATTGTTTTAAGAAACAGCTCTTGGCTTTCATTGATTCTTTCTGTTGTTTTATTCTTCTCAGTTTTATTTATCTCTGCTCTAATCTTTATTATGTCCCTTCTTCTACTGACTTTGGGCCTCCTTTGTTCTTATTTTTCTAGTTTCGTTAATTGTGAGTTTAGATTGTTCATATGGGATTGTTGTTCTTTCCTGAGGTGGGCCGTTACTGCAATATACTTCCCTTTTAGCACAGCCTTCGCTGTGTCCCACTGATTTTGTGGTGTTGAATTATTGTTGTCATTTGTCTCCATACATTCCTTGATCTGTTTTTATTTGGTCATTGATCCATTGATTATTTAGGAGCATGAGGTGAAGCCTCCATGTGTTTGTGGGATTTTTCATTTTCTTTGCGTAATTTACTTCTAGTTTCATAACTTTGTGGTCTGAGATAGTGGTTGGTACAATTTCAACCTTTTTGAATTTACTGAGGGTCTTTTTGTCACCTAGTATATGATCTATTCTTGAAAATGTTCCCTGTGCACTTGAGAAGAATGTGTATCCTGCTGCTTTTGGGTTCAGAGGTCTGTCTATGTCTGTTAGGTCCATCTGTTCTAATGTAGTGTTCAATGCCTCTGTCTCCTTACTGATTTTCTGTCTGGTTGATCTGTCCTTTGGAGTGAGTGGAGTGTTGAATTCTCTTAGAATGAATGCATTGCATTCTATTTCCCCTTTGCATTCTGTTAGTATTAGTTTCACATATGTAGATGCTCCTTTGTTGGATCCCTAGATATTTATAATGGATATATCCTCTTGTTGGACTGACGCCTTTATCATTATGTAATGTCTTTCTTTGTGTCTCATTACTTTCTTTGTTTTGTGGTGTATTTTGTTTGATACAAGTATTGCAACTCCTGCTTTTTTCTCCGTATTAGTTGCACGAAATATCTTTTTCCATCCCTTCATTTTTAGTCTGTGTATGTCTTTGGGTTTAAAGTGAGCCTCTCTTAGGCAGCACATAGATGGGTCTTGTTTTTTTTTTTTATCTATTCAATGACTCTATGTCTTTTGATTGGTGCATTCAGTCCATTTACATTTAGGGTGATTATCGATAGGTATATATTCATTATCATTGCAGGATTTAGATTAGTGGTTACCAACGGTTCAAGGTTACTTCCTTACTATCTAAGAGTCTAAATTAACTCACTTAGTATGGTATTACAAACACAATCTGAAGGTTCTTTTTTTCTTCTCCTTTTGGTTCCTCCTCCATGCTTTTTATATTAGGTATCATATTCTGTACTGTTTGTCTATCCCTTGATGGTCTTTTGGGGTAGTTTATTTTACCTTGCATGTGCATAGTAATTAACTGTTCTACTTTCTTTACTGTGCTTTTATTTCTTCTCATGACAGCTCTTAAACCTTAGAAACACTTCCTTCTATAGAAGTCCTTCCAAAATATATTGTAGAGACAGTTTGTGGGAGGCAAATTCTTTCAGCTTTTGCTTATCAGGAAATTGTTTAATCCCTCAAAATTTATATGATAATCTTACTGGATAAAGTATTCTTGGTTCGAGGCCCTTCTGCCTCATTGCATTAAATATATCGTGACACTCCCTTCTGGCCTGTAAGGTTTTTGGTGAGAAGTCTGATGATAGCCTGATGGGCTTTCCTTTGTATGTGACCTTATTTCTCTCTCTAGCTGCTTTTAATAGTCTGTCCTTATCCTTGAGCTTTGCCATTTTCATTATTATATGTCTTGGTGTTGTCTTTCTTGGGTCCCTTGTGTTGGGAGATCTGTGCACCTCCATGGCCTGAGAGACTATCTCCTTCCCCAGATTGGGAAAGTTTTCAGCAATTACCTCCTCAAAGACATTTTCTATCCCTTTTTCTCTTTCTTCTTCTTCTGGTACCCCTGTAATACGAATTTTTTCCGTTTGGATCATTCACAGTTTTCTCAATATTCTTTCATTCTTAGAGATCCCTTTTTCTCTCTGTGCCTTAATTTATTTGTGTTCCTCTTCTCTAATTTCTATTTCATTTATCGTCCCCTCCAGCATATCTAATCAGCTTTTAAAACTTTCCATTGTATGTTTCATTTCTAATACTGTGTTCCGTAATGATTGGATCTCCAACCTGAATTCATTCCTGAGTTCTTGAATTTTTTTTGTACCTCCATGAACATGTTTATCATTTTTATTTTGAAATCTTTTTCAGGAAGATTCATGAGGTTGATTTCATTTGACTCTTTCTGTGGTGTATGTATGGTTTTATTTGAAACAGGTTCCTTTGACATTTCATAATTTGTCTGTGGTGCCCTCTAGTGCCCAGAAGCTTTTCTCTCTGGAGCTGATCAGCCCCTGGAGCTATGTTGGAGGGTGCAGGGGAATGGTTTTGGTGTCTGAGGGGGCGGAAAGAGCTGTTTCCTGCTTCCCGGCTGCTATCCCTGTCTGCACTGCCAGAACCAGTGGGCCGAGCACAAAGGTGTAAGCCTGCATGCATTGCGTTTGTAGCTGCTGTAGGCAGAGATTCCCTCTGGGTGGCCTAACACAGCAGGGCAGGGTTTTTGCTGGTTTGTGCATCAGGTGTGGGCTGGGTGCGAGGAAGGCACAGCAGCCTGCATATTACGGTGTGGGGCCTTGGAGCTGCATAGCCAGCCAGTGGGTTTGAGCCCCTGAAGCTCCTGAAAGTTCCCAACTTGCTGGGCAGAGTGAGCCTGGACAATTTTGTATACCTGTCCTTTCTCCTTAGCAGTAATCTTTGTTCAATTCTTGCCCCTTTAGCAGCCCTCTCACTCTGGCACACTGCCCACCCAGATCAGACAGATATGGATCCCTGTTTTCCACAAGCAGCTGGAATCTCAGTCTCTCCAGGTATTCTGCCTGTCTTAGCTTTCCAACCCCACTAATCATCAGAGCACCATGCAATGTATGTTCATTCCCCAGAGCAGATCTCCAGAGGTAGGTATTCAACAGTCTGAAGCCTCCCTTCCCTCCCCGCTCTGTTTCTCTTCCTCCTGCCAGTGAGCTGGCGTGGGGGAAGGGATTTTGTCCTGCCGGCCACTGTTTTGGTACGTTATCCTGCTCTGTGATGTCTGTTGTTTTCTCCAGGTGTACGAAGTCTGGTTCAGCCTTCTGTCTTGTTGCTCTTTCAGGATTAGTTGTATTAATTATATTTTTGTATTATATGTGGTTTTATGAGGAGGCTTCTGTCTCACCTCTCATGCCACTTTTACAGTTGATATTTTAATATTCCATAATGTTCTTAAAAGTTATTTTGTTTACAAAGAATATGTAGTGATCACCATGTTGTGAGCTTGTACTGATGGACTGAACAAAAGGCAAAGTAGTTTATTTTATGAAATGTTCTTAAAAATTATCACCAATTCTGGTAAAAACACATATTGTAACATTAATAGTAAGCAATATTTTTCATTTTAAAAGGAGGGTCCTTTTGCTACCAGTCATTTGCAAATGGAAGATATTATCTCCAGCTTAGGAACAAAGCATTTTCATTATGTCATGACAGACTTTGTGTTTACATAAAAGGGGAAAATAAGGTCATTGACTTCTTGGAAAAGCCAGGTAATTGCTTTAAAATAATCTAGTCAGCCCAAACTCTCTAAATATCATGAAACAATATCTCAATTCACTTCAGTAAATATTTTGAGTACCTGTAGTATATGTGGTTAAAGATAACAATGAATTACATGTTCCCTTTAGGCTACCAAACAGTTCAGTAGGTCTTTGATTTCTCACTTATCATCCCTCTTGTTTCAGGTAAAATGACTCACAGGATCTCATACTTAACTTTGTGCCTGATACTACAAGAAAGAGTGGGGAAAAATTACAAAATAACATTAAAGGATAAAAAAATCCATTTGTGTATTTCAAAACGTCTGTTTTCTTTGGAAGGAGAATTTCACGATTCAACTTTCCTGTAGTTCTGCTGGTAGGTAGTGTATATTACAGAGGAAAACGAAAACAAAGTTGGAAAATTCTTTCTTTTGCCATCTTAGGAGTGGAAAAGATGATATAGACTCAGAAGTTACTGAGTCATAATTTACTGGTCATTCTAGAACAAATTTTTACCTGTTTATAAATTACTGAGGCAAGAAAAGTTAACTGATGGTTTTTAAGGTTTCAGAGCAGTGACTAAAACTCCTAATCCTATCCAGTGCCCTCCTATAGTATGAATCCAAAAATATGTGCCACTCATTGAAATGTTACGTGTTAGTTTTATAAATCAATGTCCTAAAAGGTGAGACCAATATATGTTGCTTTATTGTATTTTAGTTCATGATATGATAATATTTAAATAATTCCTTTGAAATTGGAGAATCAAATGCAACAGAAATAGGAAATGTATAGAGACCAGGAAAGTAACAGAATTAATAATTAAATATTAATTCCTAATGCAAAGTATATGGAAATAGAGAACCAAGCTTATTAATATCTTGCAGAAATCATTAAAATGTTTTTTGTGCCATAGTTCTACCATTTTAAAGATTTGTTCCTTGGCAAAGAATGTGGAACCAGTCCCCAGAAGGTCATCACATAATCCATATCTCTATTCCCTCCTGTCTACTCTCTTTTTACATCTCATAAGTTTCAAACCTTCTTGTTAGGCCTTTGATTTACCTCTCCAATTCTCAACCTTCCTACTTTAATCATTAGTCCATGGCTTTTATTTTCACCATGACATATATTGAGCTATTTGTGTTGCAGCTGGCCCCAGGTCTCTTCTTGTTTGTGAATAGGACCCCTAGCCTCGTCACCAGGGCTCCACCTCATCTTCTACTCTCTCCCTAGTCAGCTGCAGACTCAGCTGGTTTATAATGCCTCCATATACTGGTAGTTAGAAATAGCTTATGTCTCATAGTAAAAAGGAAGGAGCACTGTTCTAGGTTTCAGAGATCAGAGTTTTTGTTGTATCTCTACCAGTAAGTAGCTGTTACTAGCTTGAGAAGAATTACCCAGCTCCTTTCTCAGAGAGAAATATATTTACTTTTACTTGACTTTTCTCTTAAAAGTATAAAATAAAGTCATTTTTTGAAAGAGCAAAATGTAGGAAAAGTACAAAGACTAGTTACAATAATGTATAATTGACATTTTTTTTAAAGTTCATTACAATGTACTTTTTTAATCTTGGTATCATTAATGTACATTTAACTCACTTCTTATGCTATTACAAACACAACCTAAAGCTTCTTTTTTTTCTCTCCTTTTTCTTCCTCCTCCATTCTTTGTATGTTATGAATCATATTCTGTACTCTTTGTCTAACCCTTGGGTGCCATCTATTTACCCTTAAGAATACTTCCATCTATAGGAGTCCCTCCAAAATGCAGGGTAGAGGTGGTTTGTGGGAGGTAAATTCTCTCTGCTTTTGCTTATCTTATTAAAATTGTTTAATCCCTCCTTCAAATTTAAATGATAACCTTGCTGAGTAGAGTATTCTTTGTTCAAGGCCCTTCTGTTTCATTGTATTAAATATATCATGCCACTCCCTTCTGGCCTGTAAGGTTTCTATTGAGAATTCTGGTGTTTACCTGATGGGTTTTCCTTTGTATGTGATCTTTTTTCTCTCTCTAGCTGCTTTTAAAAGTCTGTCTTTATCCTTGATCTTTGCCATTTT
The DNA here is from genome assembly GCA_032199065.1 of Smutsia gigantea. Lineage (NCBI taxonomy): Eukaryota > Metazoa > Chordata > Mammalia > Pholidota > Manidae > Smutsia > Smutsia gigantea. The sequence continues at coordinate 14,897 of JAVSCE010012219.1, read as the reverse complement.
AATTATTATATGTCTTGATGTTGTCTTCCTTGGGTCCCTTGTGTTGTAGGATCTGTGCCCCTCCATGGCTTGAGAGACTATCTCCTTCCCCACATTGGGGAAGTTTTCAGCAATTACCTACTCAATGACACTTTCTATCCCTTTTTCTCTCTCTTCTTCTTCTGGTACCCCTATAATGCGAATATTGTTCCATTTGGATTGGTCACACAGTTCTCTCAATATTCTTTCATTCTTAGAGATTCTTTTTTTCTGTCTGTGCCTCAGCTTCTTTGTATTCCTCTTCTCTAATTTCTATCCCCATTTACCGTCTCTTCTACTACATTTAATCTGCTTTTAAATCCCTCCATTGTATATTTCATTTCAGATATGGAATTTCTTAATGATTGAATCGCCAACTTAAATTTGTTCCTGAGTTCTTCAATATTTTTTTGTACCTCCATAAGCATGTTTATAGTTTTTATTTTGAACTCTCTTTCAGGAAGATGGGTGAGCTCAGGTTCATTTGGCCCTTTTTCTGGGGTTTGTGAGATTTTGGTCTGTACCATGTTCTTTTGATGTTTCTTATTTCTGTATGTTGCCCACTAGTGCACAGAAACTCCAGTCTCTGGAGGTGTTTGGCCTCTAGAGTGAGGTTGGGGGTCGTAGGGGAGCGGAGCTGGTGCCTGCGGGGAGGAAAGATCTGTTTCCTGATTCCCGTCTGTGGTCCTGTCTCTGGCGTCAGAGCCAGTGGGCCAAGCACACAAGTGTAAGCCTCTGTGCTTTGCGTCTCTAGCTGTTGTAGGCGTGGCCTCCCTCTGGCTGGCCTGATACCAGCGCAGTGATTGCCAGTTTGCAAGCAGATGCCTGTAGGCCACGAGGAAGGCTGGGCAGGCTGTGTGTCACAGTGGGGGGGGGGCCCTCAGAGCTGAGCAGGCAGCCAGGGGGATGGAGCACCTGAAGCTCCCCAAAGTTCCCAACCAGCTGGGCAGAGTGTGCCCAGACAACCTTGTCTAGCTCTCCCTTCTCCCGCACAGCAAGCTCTCTGCAAACCCCGCCCCTTCAGCAGCCCTCTGGCTGCTAGGAAGACTCTCAGACCGCCCGTCCTTCTCTGACTCAGAGAGGCCGGGTATGGATCCCGTCCTCCACCAATGGCCAGAATGTCAGTCTCGCAGTCCCCTCCACCTGTCTGACCTCCCCAACGTCCAGAACCCCACACACTATATAGGCTTCTGCTCACAAAGCAGATCTCCAGGGCTAGGTGTTCAGCAGTCCCAAGCTTCCACCCCCTCCCCCGCTCTGTTTCTCTACCTCCCGCCAGTGAGCTGGGTGGGGGAAGGGCCTGGGTCCCGCCGGATTAAGGCTCTTGTACATTACCGTGTTTCGTGAGGTCTGCTCTGTTTGTGAGGTCTGTATGCAGACTGGTTCAGCCTTCCTTCTTCTTGCTGTTTTAGGGTTAGTTGTGTTAATTAACTATATTTTTGTACTATTTGTGGTTTTGGGAGGAGTTCTCTGTGTCACCTCTCACACCACTATCTTGACTATCTTCTAGAATTGACATTTCTTAACACTGTATCACGTTAGCTAAAAAAAATGAATGGTAACATTGTTTGGACCCCAAGCCTTACTCTCATTACCTTTACCCACTCCTCAACGCACTTATTTATCCATTCGTCATTACTGGCTTGAAATAAAATATCTGAAAGTATAATATAGCATTAGATTAGATGAACATTAAGTTATAATGATGTGGTTGTCATTACTAAACTAAGCTGTGGAAAATGAATTCTTTTTAAAATGGATGGTTCTTTTATCCTTCCAAAAATGTTCTTATTTTCTCATACAGTATCTCTGGGCCATTACTACTTTCTTCTAAAAAATACTGCCTTTGCCCTCTTTTGGAATTAAAAATATTGAATTGTAGCAGCTAGCACATTACCACCATTTGGAAGAATATTCACAATCTTAATAGTCACTTTTGATTTCTGGAAACTATAGCCTATGCTAAATTGCCATGAATTGGTGATTGGGTCACAGAAGTGCAACAGAACTATTCAGCAGTATGCAAATAGTCCTCTTGTATTTCCCCTGATGTCTAGCACTGTGTCACATCTGTCACAAAGTAAATACAAATATATGATGAATGATGGAATGAATATCCGAATTACACTTTTTATATGCACACCATATTAGTAACACACTGTGTTGCTGTGTAATATTTGTTACCCCGATACATAGAATACAGTTAGTGTGTTACTAATATAAGTATTATGTGTATAAAAAGGAGCACTGCTTAAGACAGCTTATTAGCTCACAGTTATAGGTCAGAAATCTGGCATGGTGTGGTTGGTTTCTACGTTTAGGGTATCACAAGGCTAAAATTAACGGGTCAGCCAAATATAAGTACTGGTCTGGAGACTTGCAGAAAATCTGATTCCAAGCTCATTCTTACTGGTAAAATTCAGTTCCTTGCAGTTGTAGGACTGAGGTCCCTGTTTTCTTGTTGGTTGTCAGCTAGAGACTGCTCTCAGCTGTTAGAAGTAACTCTTATTCTTTGCCACTTGGCCCCCTCTATCTGAATTTGAAACTGTACTTGAGTCCTTATTCTTTGAACCTCTGACTTCCCCTTCTGTGACCAGCTAGGGAAATTCTTTGCCTTTAAAGAGGGCGGGACCACCCAGATAATCTTATTATCTGCAGGCCAACTGCACTATCTAACATAACCTTATCAGAGTAAAGTCCATTCTATAGAGCTATAAGCATTATCTGCAATAAAGAAAGTGAATTCCCAAGATTATCATTGCTGAACAAAATCAAATAGTTACACGAAAATACTACAAATGTTAGTAATAGTAGGATATTATACAATAGTAAAATAGAAAAATCTTACTTTTAAAAGTAGTTGACAAGAGGAAATGGGAAGTCTACCTTTCTCTTCTGGCCTTTTAAGAAGTTTTTTTTACTTCTGTAAAAGGATTGGTTTCCGTCACAGGGATATTACCCTCCACTGGTCTCTGCACCTTCCACTGGGTCCCTCCCCACTTACAGGCTCTGTCTCATTCTAGTTTTATTTCTAAGCTAAACCAGACTGAAGCTTGAAGCACTGAAACTACTTTATTTACCTTTCCTCCTTGTGTGATTTTACAGTTTGCAATTCTTCCTCAGAGTTGGTGGCCCTGGAGCTGTAACTTTGTTCTCTCATTATTTCTCAGTTTCTTTGCTGTCATTAAGGTCCCTTGCCCTGTGTTAACATTGAGATCTCAAATTGCTGATCTCTTGACACTCAAGTGCTCCAAGTCCGAGAACTGGGCATTTCCTCTGCTACTTGCTGTGCTTTCCCAGGGGCTTTTCCCCTAAATTTTGATTCTTCTATCTGTTCCTTGGCCTTGTCATTTTTTAGAAGACCCCAAAATTATATGCAGTGACCACATTCTCCTGAGTATTCTTTATTCCATATTTTTTGTTGAAGTGTTTTACCCACCCTTGGGTCAGCTATTGCCATAACAGCTCAACCACCTCCTTTCTCCTTATCTATGTTCTATTATTTCCTGTGTCTTTCTTTTCTTTCTGTAAGAAATGCAGAATTCCTGATATCAAAAGTTCATAATCTAAGGACAGTCATAAAGGAAAGTGAAAATTTATATGAAAAATATGACAAATGTTATATTAAAGAAAAACAGCAGAGTTCTATGGGATTACAGAGAGATTCCAACTCAGCTTGAATGTGGGTCAGGAAATATTTCCAAGAGGAGGTAACACTTGCACTGCCTCTGATAAGTAATTAGGAGGTAGCTTAGCAGTGAAGAGGAGCTGGAAGTATTGGAGGGATGCCTAGACGAATCCTTAAAAGATTATCCAGAGTCAGAAACCAGGTAGCTCACAGTCTGAATTAGTTGATCAAATGCCAAGAGCAAGGATAGGACCAAAAATGGGAGATAATGCCAAAATATTAGATATCCAGCAGAAGCAGAGGCAACATGGACCTTGAAAATGAGTCCAAGAGTGGGATCAAGGCAGAGTTTCTCCGCTTTCACTGTGCATTAGAGTGAAGAAGAGAACTTTGATTTGAACCTGGAGAATTAACAGCATTTAAGGGTTAAACAGAAACAGAGGAGATTGTGACAAAGACTGAGAAGTAGCCAAGAGTGACGGCATGAAGATGACTGGAGGACAGAGGCACTGGCACTTCATTAGTGAATAATGGATAAAGGAAGGAAATGTACAGGTGGATAGCAAGATGCTGAAAGTCTCTATTTTATCTTCAGAGTAAAAAACATATGCTAATCAGTTGAGAAGATAGAGGGGTGGAATGGGGACAGGAAAAATAGGAAGTAGCTCTCATGGAAGGTACCCAAGAGTCATATGTGAGGACCTAGCTGACACCAGAGAGACTGTGAAGTTTTCATGGATCTAACACACCTAGTTGAGGGACCATTTCAAGCACCATTCTGCAGTAGGGCTTGAGGAAAAGAGAAAGCAGATTCATTGATTGAGATTTGGGGCTTTTCAGAAAGATGTGACAGAAAGAGAAACACAAGGGAGTTAAGAATGGTTGGCAGAATGGATAAAATCTAGCTGAATAAAAAAGGAAATTCAATCAAGACAGACTGATCATTTGGAGGAAAAAAATAAAAGCAGGTGTAAAAAGACAGAAGACATTACTGAAGTCAAAGTGTAGTTAAACCAGAAGTGTGATATTTGGAAATGTATGAAGTAGGATATTAGATCCTCACATCACAGATTATACTGAAATTTTAGATAAATTTATGGAACTGAATAAAGAATGTGAATATACATCTCTGTGGGTATATATGTAACCATATATACACACACACATGTAATGTATAAAGTATGCATGTACACATATATTCTCTAGCTCTGTCCATTGAATTAGCCTGGAGTAGCAATACCCCAGTAACAATGAGTCATCTAGCACTCATATCTAAATACTGTTCTCCATCAAAAGGAACCAGAACTCCTTAGAAAATTGCTGAATCCAGTGATGTGCCAGGATACTAAAAGTTGACCGTGGGACATCTTGTCCCAGAAGGTAAAGAAGTGCTCAAAGAATGATGGCATTTTGTTAAAAGAACACAGAAGCCAGCATGAAGGGGCTCCCAGTGGCCAAATGTGAGATATTTTGAGCATGAAATAGTGTGCTATAGATTAAAATCTATTGAATAAAATAATAAACACAAACTTACATTGATATGAATATATAAGTAAATAAATTGAAAGTTGGAAGGAGAAACAGAGTATTGAGGGAGTTTTGAAGACTCTTCCCGTAAAATACTTGCTAAATACAAAGCAGAAAAAGAGTAACTTTGCAGTGAAGAAGGCTGAAAGATACCACCTTAATCAAGAGATCAAAGAGAACATCATCAATAATGGGACAAACCAGGAATGGTGCCACCTTACTGGATGCAGTGAGGACAAGCCAGCATCACTCTTGTGATGTTCCAGCTAAAGATGTATAATTTGATTCTAGTCATGAGAAACACACCACAAACCCAAACTGAAGGATATTCTATGAGAACACTGACTTGTAACTTCAAAAATATTAAGGTCACAAAAGTCAAGGAAAGATGGAGGAAATGTTCCAGATTGAAGAGGAGCAAAGAAATATGAAAGCTGAATACAACGTAGTATTTTCAGCTGGGCATTTTGTTATGAATGACATCATTGGGACAGATGGTGAAATATGAATGCTGTCTGAGGATTGGTTGACAGCAATGTATCAGTATTAATTTTCTGATGGTAATTATGTAGGAGAATCTATTTGTAGGAAATGCACCGTTATATCGTAGTGATGAGGCATCATGTTGGCTACTTAATTCTCAAATAGTTAAGGACTAAAACAATACTTTGTAAAACATTTAGAAGAATTCTTCTAAGCATTTACTGCAGGATATGATAATATTGATCCATGGTTTCTTAACATTGTCCTCTCTTAACTTCCTTTGGCTTCAGAAATACTGGTTAGCCTACCTGTTTGTTTTTTCCTCAAGGACTCTTACTCATCCTATTCTTTTATTATGGATACTAATTTGTGATGCTTTCCCCTTGGCCTTTCTTTCTTCTTCTTTCTCCTTCAATAATTTCTTCTACTCCTTTCAACTCAGGCATATCACTCCTAACTGTGTCCTAGGGATCTCCTCAACTTGGACCTCTGCCTGTATAACTCAACCTTGGGTTAACTCCCAGGGCTTACTGTGCATACTCACATTTTGTGAAAAATATAGGGTCTAATTTTCTTACTTCAAAGATAGTAAAATTAGCTTTTATAGTGGAAGAGAGGATTATTACAGAAAATGTAGTGTGGTTACCTACCACTGTGTCAGGGGGATGGCCTTGAACCTATTCTCAGAAGAAAACAATCTACTTAGAATAGAAAGATGCATGTTAGAAAATGAACTCTATTTATTTAATGTATTTATATATTTATTTATTTATTGTATCATTAATATACACTTACATGAACAACATTGTGATTACTAGATTCCCCCCATTATCAAGTCCCCTTCACATACTCCATCACAGTCACTGTCCATCAGTGTATTAAGATGCTATAGAATCACTACTTGTCTTCACTGTGCTATATGGCCTTCCCTGTCCCCTTCCCACATTATGTGTGCTAATCATAATGTCCCTTTGTCACCTTATCCCTCCCTTCCTACCCATCCTCCGCAGTCCCTTTCCTTATGGTAACTTTAAGTCCATTCTTGGGTTCTGTGAGTCTGCTGCTGTTTTGTTTCTTCAGTTTTTTCTTTGTTCTTAAACTCCACAGATGAGTGAAATCATTTGAAACTTGCCTTTCTCAGCTTGGCTTATTTCACTGAGCATAATACCCTCTAGCTCCATTCATGTTGTTGCAAATGGTATGATTTGTTTTCTTCTTATGGCTGAATAATATTCTATTGTGTATATGTACCACATCTTTATCCATGCATTTACTGATGGACACTTAGGTTGCTTCCATTTCTTGGCTATTGTAAATAGTGCTGGAATAAACATAGGGGTGCATATGTCTTTACCAAACTGGGCTCCTGCATCCTCAGGGTAAATTCAGAGGAATGGGATTCCTGGGTCAAATGGTATTTCTATTTTGAGTTTTTTGAAGAACCTCCATACTGCTTTCCACAAAGGTTGAACCAATTTACATTCCCACCAGCAGTGTACTAGGGTTCCCCTTTCTCCACATCCTCGCCAACATTTTTTGTTGTTTGTCTTTTGGATGTTGGCCATCCTAACTGGTATGAGGTGATATCTCAATGTGGTTTTAATTTACATTTCTCTGATGATGAGCAATGTGGAGCATCTTTTCATGTGCCTGTTGGCCACCTAAATTTCTTCTTTGGAGAAGTGTCCATTCAGATCCTCTGCCCATTTTTTAATTGGGTTATTTGCTTTTTGTTTCTTGAGGTGCATGAGTTCTTTGTATATTTTGGATGTCAACCCCTTATTGGATACGTCATTTTTGAATATATTCTCCGATACTGTAGGATGCCTTTTAGTTCTACTGATGGTGTCCTTTCCTGTACAGAAGCTTTTTAGTTTGATATAGTTTGTTGTTTTTGCTTTTATTTCCTTTGCAGAAGGAAGAGTTTTATGATTTCATGACTTACATTCAGGTCTTTGATTCATTTTGAGTTTACTTTTGTGTATGGAGTTAGACATTAATGCAGTTTCATTCTCTTACATGTAGCTGTCCACTTTTGCCAACACCAGCTTTTGAAGAGGCTGTCATTTACCCATTGTATATCCATGGTTCCTTTATCATATATTAATTGACCATATATGCTTGAGTTAATATCTGGACTCTCTATTCTGTGCCACTGGTCTATGGGTCTGTTCTTGTGCCAGTACCAAATTGTCTTGATTACTGTGGCTTTGTAGTAGAGCTTGAAGTTGGGAAGCGAGATCCCCCCTCCTTTATTCTTCCTTCTTAGGATTGCTTTGACTATTCGGGGTCTTTTGTGGTTCCATATGAATTTTAGAACTGTTTGTTCCAGTTTGTTGAAGAATACTTTCGGTATATTGATAGGCATTGCATTGAATCTGTAGATTGCTTTAGTCAGGATGGCCGCCGTTTTAACAGTATTAATTCTTCCTTCCCAAGAGCATGGGATGAATTTCCATATATTAGTATCCTCTTTAATTTCTCTTAGGAGTGTCTTGTAGTTTTCAGGGTATAGGTTTTTCAGTTCCTTGGTTAGGTTTATTCTTAGGTATTTTATTCTTTTTATGCAGTTGTGAATGCAATTGCTTTCCTGATTTCTCTTTCTGCTAGTTCATCGTTATTGTATAGGAATGCAACAGATTTCTGTGTGTTAATATTGTATCCTGCAACTTTGCTGAATTCAGATGTTAGATCTAGTGGTTTTGGAGTGGATTCTTCAGGGTTTTTTATGTACAATATTATGTCATCTGCAAACAGTGACAATTTGACTTTTTCCTTACCAGTCTGGGTGCCTTTTATTTTTTTGTGTTTTCTGATTGCCGTCACTAGGACCTCCAGTACTATTTTGAATAAAAGCAGGGAGAGTGGGCATCCTTGTCTTGTTTCCGATCTTAGAGGAAAAGCTTGCAGCTTCTCACTGTTAAGTATGATGTTGGTTGTAGGTTTGTCATATATGGCCTTTATTATGTTGAGGTACTTGCCCTCTATACCCATTTTGTTGAGAGATTTATCATGAATGGATGTTGTATTTTGTCGAATGCTTTTTCAGCATCTATGGAGATGATCATGTGGTTTTTGTCCTTCTTTTAATTGATGCTGTGGATGATGTTGATGGATTTTCGAATGTTGTACCGTCCTTGCATTCCTGGGATGAATGCCACTTGATTGTGTGCATGATCCTGTTGATGTATTTTTTAATTTAGTTTGCTAATATTTTATTGGGTATTTTTACATCTATGTTCATCAGGGATATTGGTCCGTAGTTTTCTTTTTTTGTGGTATCTTTGCCTGGTTTTGGTATTAGAGTGATGCTGGCTTCATAGAATGAGTTTGAAAGTATTCCCTCTTCTTCTGTTTTTTGGAAAACTTTAAGGAGAATGGGTATTATGTCTTCTCTAAATTTCTGATAAAATTCAGCGGTGAATCCATCTGGTCCGGGGATTTTGTTCTTGGGTAGTTTTTTGATTACCAGTTCAATTTCATTGCTGGTAATTGGTCTCTTTAGATTTTCTGTTTTTTCCTTGGTTAGTCTTGGAAGGTTGTATTTTTCTAGAAAGTTGTCCATTTCTTCTCAGTTATCCAGTTTGTTAGCATATAGATTTTCATAGCATTCCCTAATAATTCTTTGTGTTTCTGTGGTGTCTGTCATGATTTTTCCTTTCTCATTTCTTATTACTTTTATGTGTGTATATTCTCTTTTTTTCTAAATAAGTCTGGCTAGGGGTTTATCTATTTTGTTTATTTTCTCGAAGAACCAGCTCCTGTTTTCATTAATGTTTTGTATTTTTTATTGTTCTCAATTTTATTTATTTCTTCTCTGATCTTTATTATGTCCCTCCTTCTGCTGACTTTGGGCTTCATTTGTTCTTCTTTTTCCAGTTTCAATAATTGTGAATTTAGACTATTCATTTACGATTGTTCTTCCTTCTTTAAAAAGGCCTGGATTGCTATATACTTCCCTCTTAGAACTGCTTTTGCTGCATCCCACAGAAGTTGGGGCTTTGTGCTGTTGTTTTCATTTCTCTCCATATATTGCTTGATTTCTGTTTTAATTTGGTCATTGATCCATTGATTATTTAGGAGCTTGTTGTAAAGCCTCCATGTGTTTGTGAGCCTATTTGTTTTCTTTGTACAATTTATTTCTAGTTCTATCCCCTTGTGATCTGATAAGTTGGTTTGTACAATTTTAGTCTTTTTGTATTTACTGAAGTTTTTTTTGTGGCCTAGTATGTGGTCTATTCTGGAAAATGTTCCATGTGCCCTTGGAAAGAATGTGTATTCTGCTGCGTTTGGGTGGAGAGTTCTGTAAATATCTGTTAGGTCCATCTGTTCTAATGTGTTGTTCAACACCTCTGTCTCCTTACTTATTTTCTGTTTGGTTGATCTGTCCTTCAGAGTGAGTGGAGTGTTGAAGTCTCCTAGAATGAATAGATTGCATTCTATTTCCCCTTCAAATTCTGTTAGTATTTGTTTCAGATATGTAGGTTATCCTGTGTTGGGTGCATAGATATTTATAATGGTTATATCCTCTTTTTGAATTGACCTTTTTATCATTATATCCTGTCCTTCTTTGTCTTTTGTGAGTTTCTTTGTTTTGAAGTCTATTTTGTCTGATACAAGTACTGCAACATCTCATTTTTTCTCACTATTAGTTGCATGAAATATCTTTCCCATCCCTTTACTTTCAGTCTGTGTATGTCTTTGGGTTTCAAGTGAGTCTCTTGTAGGCAGCATATAGTTGGGTCTTGTTTTTTTATCCATTCAGTGACTTTATGTTTTTTGATTGGTGTATTCAGACCATTTACATTCAGTGTGATTATTGGTAGGTATTTACTTATTGCAGGCTTTAGATTCGTGGTTACCAAAGGTTGAAGGGTAACTTCCTTACTATCTAAGAGTCTAACTTAACTCAGTTAGTATGCTATTACAACACAGTCTAAACATTCTTTTTTTCCCCCTCCTTTTCTTCCTCCTCCATTCTTTGTATATTAGATATCATATTCTGTACTCTTTGTCCCTTTTTATTACCTCTGCAGACAGCTATTTAACCTTAGAAGCACTTCAATCTATAGCAGTTCCTCCAAAATACACTGTAGAGATGGTTTGTGGGAGCTAAATTCTCTCAGCTTTTGCTTATCTGGAAATTGTTTAATCCCTCTTTGAAATTCAAAAGACAATCTTGCCTGATAAAGTATTCTTGGTTCACGGCCCTTCTGATTCATTGCATTAAATATGTCATGCCACTCCCTTCTGCATTGTAAGATTTCTGCTGAGAAGTCTGATGATAGCCTGATGGGTTTTCCTTTGTATGTGATCTTAGAATTTCTGTCTCTGGCTGCTTTTAATAGTGTGTCCTTATCCTTGATCTTTGCCATTTTCATTATTATATGTCTTGATGTTGTCTTCCTTGGGTCCCTTGTGTTGGGAGGGCTGTGCACCTCCATGGTCTGAGAGACTATCTCCTCCCCCAGACTGGGAAAGTTTTCAGCAATTACTTCCTCAGAGACAGTTTTAATCCCCTTTTCTCTCTCTTCTACTTCTGGTACCCCTATAATACAAATATTTTTCCTTTTGGATTGGTCACATAGTTCTCTCAGAATTCTTTCATTCTTAGAGATCTGTTTTTCTCTCTGTGCCTTAGCTTCTTTGTATTCGTCTTCCCTAATTTCTATTTCATTTATCATCTCCTCCACTGTATCTAATCTGCTTTTAATACCCTCCATTGTCTTCCTCAACAATTGGGTCTCTGTCATAAATTTGTTTCTGAGATCTTGATTATTTTTCTGTACCTCTTGGAGCATGTTAATGATTTGCATTTTGCTGTCTCTTTCAGGAAGATTCATGAAGTCCATTTCATTTGAATCTTTCTCAGGTGTATTCATAATTGTGCTTTGAACCTGGTTCCTTTGACGTTTCCTAATTTGTCTGTGGTACCCTCTAGTGTCCAGAAGCTCTATTCTCTGGAGCTGCTCATCCCCTGGAGCAGTGTCGGGGGATGCAGGGGAGCAGTGTTGGTGTCTGGGGGAGGAAGAGCTGTTTTGTGCTTCCTGGCTGCTATGCCTGTCTCCACTGCCAGAACCTGTGGGCCGAACATACAGGTGTAAACCTCTATGCTTTGTGTTTGTAGCTGTCGTAGGCGGGGCTTCCCTCTGGCTGGTCTATCATTTAGGCAGGGGTTTCCGGTTTGCGAGCCTGAGCCAAGGGCAGGCTAGCCTGGAAGAAGACACAGCAGGCTGCGTATCATGGTGGGGGCCTTGGAGCTGCGTAGCCAGTCAGGGGGCTGGAGCATCTGAAAATCGTTTAAGCTCCCTACCTGCTGGGCAGAGTGCACCTGGACAATTTTGTCTACCTGTTCATTCTCCTTAGCAGTAAGCTCTGTGCAATTCTTCCCCCTTTATCAGCCCTCTTGCTTTTAGGAAGTCTCTCAGAGTGCCCACCCAGCTCAGCCATATATGAATCCCTGTTTTTCACAAGCCCCTGGAATCTCTGTATCTCCACATATTCCGCTTTTCTTAGCTTTCCAACCCCACTAAATCACCAGAGCACCATGCAATGTAGGTTTATGCTCCTAGAGCAGATCTCCAGGCTGGGTGTTCAGCAGTCCCAGGCCTCCACTCCCTCCCCACTCTGTTTCTCTTCCTCCCACCGGTCAGCTGTGGTGGGGGAAGGGCTTGGGCCCCACCAGATCTCCGCTTTGGTACGTTACCCTGTTCCGAGAGGTCTGCTCTTTTCTCTAGGTATGTGCAGTCTGGTGCAGTCCTCTTTCCTATTGCTCTTTCTGGATTAGTTGTATTAATTATATTTTTGTATTACATGTGGTTTTAGTAGGAGACCTTTGTCTCACCCCTCACACTGCCATCTTTAATCCAATCCCCAACATCAGGATTACCTTGAAACTGTTGCCAGGAAATCCAATCCCAGGAGGTGTCCCTGTGTGCTAGGTGAGACCTCAACCAGAGAGAAGGTTCGTGGTTGACCAGGAAAGAATTCATGAGCAGGACAAGCAGTTACAAGCAAAGAGTAGTTGAGTAAGGAAAAGTATATACTCAAAGAAGCAACCTCTGAACTCTATTTTGATATGAAATAAACATCATCAGGGATGTTACCTGAGACAACATGAAGAAGTAAGAATATTATCTCATCTTATAAATGTGTTTTGAAGAATGGAACATATACAATATTAGAGTTTATGAGAAAAGTTTGAATTATATATATAAAAAAATGATTCACATTTTAGAATTGTCTCAGTTCTAACATGAAATAGACACAAAAATATGAGTTTTTAATTGACATGTTTAATATACTTTGAATAAAAATTAAATATTTTGAGCAAATTGATGAATAAGAACACGAACATAAAAAAGTGTTTATTTTAATTCTGTCCATTAAAAATACCATTGATAATTGTTTCTTTTCTAAACTTTTCATTTTAAAAGTGTAAATAAATATATATAATGAATATTTTCATATCCAGCTCTATCCCAGCAAGTGTGAGTCATTTCTGTGCTGAATCCTTGTTAGATATTTCATTAGGTTTCTGACCAAGGAGATGTACCGAAAATGTTATTATCTCAAAATGCTTGACTTTGGTGGGGTATTACAGATCCTTCATTTATTGATCTCTCCTTAAGAGTAAGCATTTTTGCCACAAGTGAATCTCGGCTCAGTGCAAGAGATTCCAGGCAGCCAATGGTTGTCCCATTGAAGTAGTACTCATATCTTTGTCATATAAATTTTGACATTTAATTTCTTGTAAATTTAAGTTTATATGAAAATATAAACATTGTCCCTCTTGTTTAAAGAGATACTCTTTCCTGAGACCACTGTTACTTTGAAAACCTTAGCTAACTATTAAGTTTCCAAGAGATATTATTTAATGGTATATTGCCAAGGACATCTTAGCTAATTCAACAAAACTGTCATCTTTAAAAATCCTGAATATATTTCATTTTAATTGTACGATTGTTTATTGAAAGCTTGTTGACTTTTGGATGGGACAGGGACCAAACGAAATATATGACTTATAAAGAACTTATAATCATTTAGGAGAAAAAAATAAATTCATATGAAATGGCAAAAAAAAAACAGGAAAGGATATAATTTAGTGCCACCTTAGTAAATTAATATTTCTGTTGAGTCAGACATTCATCAGTAATCTGTCTGTAGCACTCACAGTCATAATATAATTTTTGGTTACTTAATAAGTCAGTATAAATCTAGGCTTATTTTGGGACTTCCGGGAAGATGGTGGTGTGAGCAGGGCGGCAGAAATCTCCTCCCAACACTATATTTATCTACGAAAACACCGAAAATACATCTATTCCTAAAAGAGAGACGAGAATACACAGGAAAGCGCACAGAGTGCAGCTACACCCGAGAAGACTCGGCACCCCAAGAGGCGGGTAAGATACGGAGCCGCGACCCGGCGGGACCCGAGCCCTCCCCCACCCCAGCGCACCGGCGGGAGGAGAGGATTCAGAGCCGGGAGGGAGTGGAAGCACACCCCGCGAAGTAGCCAGCCCCGGTGATCTGCGCGGGGAGCGCTGACCCACATTGCGCAGTGCAGCGGAGATTGGAGAGACAGAGGGCAGGATCTGAGCGGGGAACGCGCCAGGGTGCTTGCAGCCGGCTCCCGGGAAGGAAAAAAAAAAGTGCGCGCTTTCTTCAGCGGTCTTAAAGAGACAGGAGCCCAGCGGAGGAGCCGGATCGCCCCAGCACACTCAGCCCAGCAGGCTGGGAGTCCTGGGGAGTTTCAGACGCCTTAGCTGGCGACTGAGGAAGCGTAGCCATACTTAACACTTCTCACTGAGATCAACAGCCTCCTATTCGTTCCCACCCCTGCCAGAGCGATAAAGGGCCCTGCGGAGCGGCACAGTCACAGCTGTTGAATAGTGGGGCAATAGCGCCACCTAGAGCATTCCCACAGAATCTACGTACGGTGGGCATTTTTTTGTTTTTTTTGTTTTGTTTTGTTTTTTGTTTTGTTTTTGTTTTTTCTTTTCTTTCTTTTTTTTCTTTTTTCTCTTTCTTTTTTTTCTTCTTCTCTTTTTAAAGTCTTAAAGAGCCCAGCTGACACATACGTGGCAACTATCAGTGACCAAATTATACAGTCATGAAAAGACAGAGGAATATGGTTCAGACCAAAATCAACCAGACAACCCCAGAGAGGGAGTCTGAAGGGATGGAAATACAGTCTTCCTGAAAAAGAATTCAGAATAAAAGTCATAACCATGCTGATGGA
>JAVSCE010012218.1:0-18917 GCA_032199065.1 Smutsia gigantea | reverse complement strand
GAGAAATCCAGGACAATAAAATATTTAACATATTAACAATGCATTTTCCTAGCTGAGAAGAAGGTACAATTAAGTTGTTCTGATTAATCACATGACAAAAGGAAGACTATACAGCATAATGAGTGCCGACAGCCTGAGTCCTCAAATAGAAAGGAACAATTATGTTCAAACCATTATTTAACTTCCAGGAAAATCTTTCCATTATTCAGTGAATTATGCCTTTAGAACACATCTCAGTCTCACATCTCAGCCACCTTGAACAAATACCAAAGCTTTTGTGGGCGGCTTTAAGTGTATCTATATACTTAAGTATATTTAAGTTTGTGTATCAGCTTTAGGCTCTGTACCCTCTCCCCCTGGAAAACCCACTGATGATGGCTGGATTTTTTTTTTCTCCTCCTCTTACCCTTCCTAAAACAAGAAAGAAAGAAAAAAAAGATGTATTAGATTTGGTAACTGTGAGAATTTTCCTGATATTTAAATAACAAGATAAAATAATTATTTGCTGGAATTTCAGGAAAAAATGCTTTTTCCAAGGCAGTTGAGGCAAGAAAGTAGACAATATTTTGGCATTACCCAGGTCCTTTGTTTTCAGCTCTACAGACTTAAGTAGAAAAGAAAGAAATGGTGTATTTTGTAGCTGAGAGAATTGAAGGAAAGGCTTTAGAAAGGCAAGGAATAAGGACGTCTAGTAGGCAGTTTCTTGGGGGTGCAGCTGTCTGGGTGCATCAGTTGCAGCTGCCTCAAATACTGGGAGAGAATGGCTGATTGGCCTAGCTAAGGTCCTGAGGCCCTTCTACCAGGGACCCTGGGGCATTTTGACTGACAGTTTGCCAAAATGGCATGCAATGTGTGTGAGAAGGAAATTGAGGCACTATTAACAAAAGAAAGAGATATTGATAATAAGAAGCCAAACAGGTCTGAAGGACTCTGCAGCTAGCTTGAGGGCTCCATGCAGGACAGAGGGTATCACATGTCAGTAATAGACTTTGGGAAGGCAGCGAATGACAACTACATGGAAGTCTGAGAAGGCAGAAGCAAACGGGGGGTCCCATCAGATGGCACTAAAATGCTATGTGGTGTACCATGTGATCCTTTCCTCAGATCCCACAAATCCTCCGGGAAACTCCAAAATCATGCTGTCGTTAGTGAGTTTGGATTTCTTGTGGAAATCAGAAAGGTACAGTTCTGTGAAAGTTTGGTCCAGGGAACAGAGTATAAACATCCAATGAGGATTCAGACAGGAAACCCAAAGGATCCCTGGACAGATACCGTGGGGACTGAGCCAAGACTGTGAACATGAATGTAGGTGATAAGCCGGGCTACAGAGGCCTCCCAGTGACAAGGAACAGCCTGTATTTAGGGAGAGGTTTGGATGACTCTTTGTTCTTATCTTTGTAATTATGTCCATGTGGGAAGAAGTCCAAAGCCATCCGAGTGAGTCCAGATCCGGGACCAATGATCCAGGTACTCAGAGCCCGAAAACAATGTTCACAGAGGTATAATCATGTTTGAATTAACATCACAGACACCATGGGGAGAAAAGGTAGGCAGTATTTGACTTTAGAGATAAGGAAAAGAAGGGAGTCTTTGACTCGTAGTGTGTAAGTTTTGAACAGATGTTATGTGTACAAAACTACCTTTGTGAGCACAAGTTAATGGGGAACCTTCTACCTGCTGTCTGACCAACCATCACCTTTATAAAGTAATATATTTGCCCTGAGTCATTCTACCCTGACTGAAATTTTATTTATTCCCATGATATTCATATGGAGTACACAAATTTTCCCTCATGTAATACTTGGGACACTGGACAAAGTATCTATCAGGGGATTAACTGTTTATCTAATATACGCAGAATTAATTACTAAAGTGGTTGCTGAGCCAACACGTTGGCTGTCCGTTTCTGGAAACTAGGTAGATAACTTCCCACTTTAACAGATTTCATACTCTAAGACAACATTTTGGACTGTAGATAACCTTCACTATTAGCCTTATTTTACTATGCCCAGCCATCCTGCTATGAGTATGTTCAGGCACATTGCTTTGAAGTTAAACTAACTTTGAGCATTTTAAAAGTCTCCTGTGATTCCCTGAATTAAATGTAGGGTGTCACAAACACAAATGAAAATTCCAGATCTGGGTGCCAAAAATAAATTAAAATTCCAGGTGTGGGGGCATTCACCTGGATGAACTAAAAAATTATTCAAGTCTCTTTTTAGTTCTCTCATTCTTTGAAATCTGAGCACCAACATTTAGCTTCTATTTGATGAGAGATGTGTTAGTCTTGGCATTTAGAAAACAAAAGTTAAATATTTATATTGACTATATAGAATGAAAAGAAAAACATGCTGATTGGTCACTAGGACATCGACAATATCTTTTGAAACTCCTAAGCATATTTTTGTTGGTCTAATGCTCTAGTTCTCATTCAGTCATGACTCATCCAAGTGTTTTCATAGAGACAAGTTTTTCCAGAGCTAAAAATCATTAAATAATGTCTGATTATAACAAAATATTCTGGTGGGTTTTTTTAAATTATCTTTTGAAAGCCTGTTAACCATGTCTTCCTATGAAACTTACAGTTATATGTTAAAATTGGTTCTTATTCTCAAAAACATTGAAACTTGCTGGACACTACGTGTCCTAATAATAAACATAAGCCATCTCTGTATTGATACTGTGGCCTACCCGGGAAGACACTACTGTTCTTTGATGAGTTTTTGAAAGCCCAAGTAAACTGTCTGTAGAGGCAGCAAGATTTGGAAAAAGAAATGCTCCACTTATTCTTATTCCAAATCTATATTCCACTTAAGAGTTACCGACATCCTGATTCTCAGTCTATCTAAGAAGAAAAATCTTGGTCCAGGGTTAGACCAATTTATGTGCTGCAGCTAACAGACTAATAAATTGACACTCCTTCAAATCTGTATTTCTTAAATATTATTTTAATGTTTTTTTGAAGGTGTGTAGGAGGAAAGGTGGAAAAGGAGGGGCTGGGGCAGTCTCAATCCTCCCTTGATTTCCCGAGGCAATTCAACTGCAGCCCAAACTTGCATACCTCACTCAGGAAAAAGACACTTATCTTGCTTTAAAGTCAATTTCTCACCATCTACTCAGGCATACTCCTTGGTATAGCCTATATGTTAAAAAATTAGAACCTGACAGGATACAAAGAGAAACGATGTTATTCTTTTCCTCATTGTCCCTTAAATCTTTTCTGTGGGCTAGTTCCTTCCCTTCCAATGGATGAAGTCTTGGCTTTTATATTCATTTATAGATAATATTTTTAAAGTCCTCCCGGAAGTTCTAGTCAATGCACAATATAAGTAATTAAAATATTCATTCCAATATAGTAGTCAAAACTGCAAATTTCAATCAAATTGAAGTTTCTCTCTTCCTCTACACTGATCTGCTTCCAGATGAAAGCCTTTATAGTAGTTCACCCTTATCTTGGGGGATATGTTCCAAGACCTTCAGTGAATGTTTGAAGCCACAGAGAGTACTAAACTCTATATATACTACGTTTTTTTCTACTTCTTCCATGTTGGGTAAATGTTTTTCTGAGATATATCAAGGAAATATCCAACTGCGTTTCATATAATTTGGAGATGTACCTCTTTCTCTTTGCATCTCATGATTCCTGCCCTAGCCTCTAGTCATTTGCATATAGCTGGCCCCCACTACTGGGGATCCCATCTACCCTCCAGGCAAAGTCCGAAGCATCCACTCCCCAGTTCAGGCTTCTTTTATTTGCCATGCCAAGGCAGACTTGGGAAACAGCCTCACCACAGCACCCTTAAAGCCTTGTTCTCTACGTGGGCCACAAAGGCAAACCTGGACCACAGTCTGAGTCAAGTGTTGGCCAAACACCCTGTGATTCCTCCCAGAACAAAGGGAGATAAGCAGCCTTGTGAGGAGCCGCCCAGCACAGTTTCTCATCTGCCTTTCTATCTTGTGAGACACTGCCACAAGACCATTTCTCATCCATCTCCCTAATATCAGCAGAGCACAGGGCTTTCCATACACTGTCCCCTCCCACCTTGGGGTACAGATGTAGGCTCTACATAAGTCTCTACAACTGCTCGACTGTAATTGAGAGTTGGCTCCTCAGCAGCAGATTGGCCACTACCCACACCGCCCCTCATATTTGGTGTCACCTCCACCCCATCCTTTGGGAGAGAGACCTTGGAATCTGCCTTTTTCTATGTTGTTAGAATCTACCTGAATCCACTCGGGATCACTGTCGTTTTACCAGCTGAATCTCTGGAATTGTGGCAAGCCAGCCTAGCAGTTTCCATAATGATCCTCATGCTCTTACCCACCTACTGCTGCTTACAGACTGCTTACCTGCCTCACAGCAGCAAGACAGCCACAGTCCCTTCTCTTTATACTTCTCTGGTCCCTGTTCCCTACAAGTGTCAGGGACATAGGTCAGATTTTTAAACTGGTTTTCCTGAAGCTCTTCTTCCTTAAGGTAGAGGTAAGTATCTCCTACTATTCCAACATCGCCAAGGATGGCATAGCCATAGTACTTCAGCAATTTTCTCCAAAAAATACTCCCCTCACCAACATTTTCGACCCAAATCTGTTTATTTCCTCAACTGTTTGCCTAAGCCTGCAAAATTGACTGATCTTCTTTGCATGTTGGTTTAGCAATTCATTTTGGAATGTGAGCACAACTTACCTATGACCTATATCGTGTTATTCTCAGCTTTTGAAGTGTCGGCTTAAAAGAAGACAGAAAGAGTTCTAAGCAAATCTTTGGCTGGTTTAACATCAACCCTACATAACATATTCAAATTATTCCTGCTAGTAAAAGAACAATCTTTCTGAAAGAAATTCTGGTTAAAAACCAAATTGTATTTACCCATCTTGTTACATTATTACTGATGTTTTATCACCCTTTATAGATTGCAACTCTTAATAATGTCCTAACTGGCCACCATTTATTCCAACTTGGGTGCCAACCATGTAAAGGTTAAACTCCAGGAACCATGTTTAGTTCCAGGCCACCAAACAGGGAGATCAAATTTAGAGAATGTTTAATGTCTAGTATTCACTTCTCATTTGCCTGAGAAGGCAAGAGTTAAATTCTGAGCATATTAATCTCAATCACAAAGTTGTTGAATATGTAAGTCTCTAACTTGCTTGATTAAATAACTGCAAAGCCCAGAAATTGCACTGAGCTTTTTAAAAGCTCGAAGCCCTGGGAGCTTTCATATTCCTTGTTTGTATCTAGCTGAATGCAGGTGTGGCAGAGCGTCTGAAGTGTGGTAGGCCCTGTGAAAACTTTGTGGAGGACTGCTTTGATATCAGCGCCTCTGGTGCCCCCTTTTTTGCCTTCTCCCCAACAAGAGCACCTAGTACCCTTATAGTTTCACTAAAACCTACCTTCTCAGGGCTCAGCCCTGGCTCAGAACCACATCCTCCTCCCTTTATACTAAAACTCCCTTGTTGTGCCCTTATTTGTTCTGACAGGTGCCTGCTCTGAGCTTAATAACGAGGGTTCTGACTTTCCTTGCTTTGTTTCCTTTCTTCTCCTGCCCCACTGGGAAATTCTTGCTTCTCCATATGGATTCTTTTGGATTTTTATAAGAATACAGGGAAAGGGAAGGAGGAGTCAGACAGGAGATAACAAATTAATAAATTTATCCTGAGATGGTAATAACCCATAACAATGTATCATTCACTCCCAGTGTATTAAAAAAAATTAGACCTTAATGGTGGAATTTTGGGACATCATAGCAGAGTGGAAGAAGTGGCAACCTGAGGCTATGAAGTGTCATATTAAACCAAGAAAAGGATATATGTACCACTCTTCTCCTCCACTTAAAAATCTGGCTTTGTTGAAAAGCTCTCATACCTTTCTGTAAATCCTTCAACTCATTTTACAAAACATACACTTGTTTACAGTATTACTCTTGTAGTAAAAGAAGGCACCAATTGCTGAGCATCTATGAATTAGCAGGTACTATACTAGGGATTACACATGTTCGATATGGCAAACTGATAGTTGGCTTCTCAGTGAGTTCTCTCCTTCTTCAATAGTAATGGACTTTAGACAAGCACATGTTTATCACCTTGAGACTATTTCTCAGCTTACCTTACAGGTAGGTAGCCATGTGACTAAGTTCTTTACAAAAGAATGTGGGCAAAGTGACATGTACAAGTTCTGCATCACTTGAATAAATAAAAATTTCTTGTCTGCGATTGTCTCTCTCTTGCCTCTTTTCTACTGTATGGAATGCAGATGTGTTCATAAACTAGATTGGCTGTGCACATAGAACAAGAACCCAGGCAATGGAAAAGCAACACAATGAAGAGTACCTGGGTTCCAGACTCTCTATGTGCAGAACTATCTGGTTATTCTGGACCAACCAGACTTTTAGCAGAGATAGAAATAAACTATCTTGTTTGAACCACTGTTATTTTTTATCTCATTCTTATAGATAACCTTAGCCCATATTCTAAGTAGTATCTAAACATAATTCTGCTTTCAAGTCCCTGAGGTATTATTATCCTTATTTTAAAACAGGGAAATGTCTGCATTATTATCTTTATTTTGTAATAAGGAAATTAAAACTAAAAGATGAACTAAAATTATATTCATTCAAATATAAGTAAAAAAGTATAAGATCATGTAGTATAGTAGCTGAACTAGGATTTAAGTTTATATTTGGCTTCAAAGTCAGACACTTTCCCACTCTGCTATATTGTTTATAATCCCTAAGTCAATTTATAAATATAACATGACCCAATGTATTTTTCTTAAAAGAAGTTATAGGACATTTAAAGTATCCTAGATTTTTCATACCGATAGGTTTGTGCAACACATTAAATAAGGAAAGAACTTATACACAAATGCATCTCCTTATTTTATGTAACATATGTAATGCCATAGTCCATTTGGCTCAGTCTAGAGTGGTATGTGAGCCAATAATTCTCAAACTTTAGTTTTAAGGCTCCTTCACATTGACAACTTGTTGAGAAACCCAGGAATCTTTACTGTGAGTTATAATCTACTATTTACTGTATTCAAAAATAAAACAGACATTTTAAGTGATTTATTAATTTATTTAAAATAACAATAATAAACCCATGAATATTACCATAAATAACATATTTTAATAAAAATGGCTATATTAAAATACAATTAAAATTAATGAGAATAATAGCACTGTTTCGTTTGCATTTTGCAAATCTCCTTAACATCTGGTTTAATATAAGACATCTGGATTCTTGTGTTTACTTCTGCAGTCAATGTTATAATATGTTGCTTTAATTAAAATATACAAAGAAAATCCAGCCTCAAATAAGTACATGGTTGAAAGTGAAAGAAAAATGTTAATGGCCTTTTCTAATGGTTGTGGACATTCTTCTTTGATACCACACGAAAACTCAACAAGTGCCACTACTTCAAGGTGAGTTTCAGGGTGGCATCTGAAACTGTATCAGTGAACTCTTGGTAGTCTGTAATATTAAAATCTATTGGTCTTGTCTTGCACTTTGGTGGGATCTTTAATGCATGCAATTTTGTAACATCATGCATTGATCATTTGGAAAATATTGGTTCATTGAGTTGTACATTCTTCCAAATGTTGACACTTTTCATTATCAAATACAAAAAAATCACATATTTAATAACACCAACAATCTCATTAGAAAAGTTTTTAGGTATTGGATAGCTGTCAAGATCATAGTTTAGGTAAAATTTTTCCAAAAGGTTAATTTTTACTTGAAATCTTGCATTTTAGCATTGGCAACTTATAATGTAAATTGTTTTCCTTGAAATGACAGGCTCATTTTGTTCACTTCAGACATTGAAGATCATGTCTGCCAAATAGCTAATTCTGGGCAATGATAGTTTGTCAGTCTATCTGTCAAGTAAAAATGGTGTTCTGTGAACTGTGATGTACATTTGAAACCAACATAAGATTGCATATTAATGACATTTTAGTAAAAAAAAAAAAAAGAAAATGGTGTTCTGTGAAAGACACTGCCTACTTCAGCTCTCAACCCAGTGACAGAAGTGCTTTTTCTTGAGACAGCATAGTTCATTGGTATGCAGCAGAAGTGCTTTACCTATGTTCTTCCCATGTCACCACACAGAATATTAAAATGAGGTATATTCAACAATTAAGATTTAATAAAATAATGCGAGTGCATGGTTGTGAGGAACAGATTGACTTGACTCGTACAGACTTGTGCCACTGCTTTAATTCTCACTAGAATACCAGCAGTTTTACGCCCCATTGCTTTTGCACATCAGTAAAAATTTCATCATGGTGAAAAAGTCAAGCAATGTCTTTGCATTTTTACAGAAATAATTTTCATCTCACAGAACCCCTGAAAGACTCTCAGGGACCCTCAGGGATCTGTAGACCACACTTGGAGAATCTCTGCATAAACAAATATACAAACAAAATGCAGTAACCAGAAGAATTTCAAGAATGCCTAAACTCTATTTGTGTTTTTCCAGCACCATGAAATAAATACATAACTGACAGCAAAGCTTCTAAAAGTCATTTTCCCTTCCATCCAAAGCTTTCATATTACTGCTTTCTCTCCAGCCCCTTTAAAGTCTAATCACTGTCCATGGTCTTTTAATCCTCTATCTACCTCTTTTCTACTTAGTCTCATCTTAAAGGCTCAAAATAGCTGTGTCAGAAATGTGAGGGAAAAAGAGAAACAGATCTTGTGAAAACTAATCCTCTGCTTACTGGAAAGGCAATAGGGAAAAACTTGAACATTTATATATTATTTTTTATTGTCACATTTTAAATATTTTTGAGAAGCTGATGGTTATGTTCTATGCAAAGTATTGATTGTTCAGACTCAGCATGATCTCTACCCTCCCATGCTCTTCCCTATGTTACAGGGTCTGGAAATCTGGAAAATACATTGCTAAACTCCTCACTGCCTCATTTAGATTCTGTCAGTAAAAAGCATCTTACACAAGATTTGGACAGCAGAAGAGAGGCCAGCTATTATATTCCCCAGCAGTGGCTGGTAGATGCCTGGGTTGATAGCAGACATGAAGTTTATAGATGCTTCTGGGTGAGCTCTTGTGCATTATCTAACGTGGTTCTTCCAGTAGCTGTAATCACGATCACCCGCTGTCACTGTGGTTCCTGGGCTTCCAGATCTCCTCAAGGCCAGCGGTATTTCCCTGAGCCTTCATTGCCCCGGTTCTCCCAACAGTTTTGTAAGTTTGCAATTCCCTTTGTCTTTAATCATTTGCTCCTACTATAAGGTAGAGAGTAAGTGCTTTCCTGGAAAAACCCTGACTGATAATAGTGTTATATCAATATATAACATTGATGCAGAAAATAAAATAAAAGGATCTGGGATTAGATACCTGACCTTCTGAGATTGGAAGGTAGTTAAAACCTCATTGTCAGTGAAAAACAGGGTACGGGTAGCCCATAGAAGGCAGTGGCAAGATAATTACCTATAGTTTTCTAGAATGAGGTGTTTCTTGTGCTTACCACAGAAAAACCATTGAGACACTACTGCCTATTATAATAGGACTTTAAGAGGGAATAAGACTAAGGACTGTGCTATAGGCTGGCTGCTTCTGAATAAAAGGTTAAGATTTCAAATTCTTAGTTTAAGGCACAGTCAGAGAATCAGAGACTTCTAAGACTACCCTAAAAATATCTCTTATAGCCATATGGCTAATGTATAATTTTTTCATCCTGTAGGTTGCATAATTATAACCCAAATGGAATGCACAGACTTGCCAGGTCTCTTATGTAAAAGTCAGGGCATTAATTGGGAAAGAACAAAAATTGGAATGACGTCACTTGGGTGGATTCCAGTGACTCTGAGAATCACGAACTTCTAAATCTCACTGAGCAGCCCCTCCTCCTTGTTTAAGATTAGCCTTCACTAGCTTAAATATCCTGAAACAATTATCTTTCATAGGGATGCAGGTTCTCTTTATGGTCCACTTCCGTCACTTTTTGCCCCCAGACTTCTAACTAGAGTCAGAGCCCAACAGACCCTGGGAGGATATCAGAAATCTGGAAAACATTAGTGGGAATGGAATCTAATGGTTTTCGACAAGAGAGGAAGAATCATAACTCAGAGTGTAGGCAAATTTGTTAACACGGGTGAAATTAACATAGATTCTAGATTCAGTGTTTAGTTTGAGTGTCTGGGAACAATCCTATAAAGAGTTTGCTTGATTGGTTGACTAAAACCAAGACTCATTAATGAAATTGACCTTCATTAAATAAAATTGATACAAGAAGAAGAAACTCGAAGGATTAGGAAGATAAGATTATGGCTCATCCATCCCTTACCATGACCCCAAGGAGATCCCAGAGGACACTCCCATCATGAAGGCATTAAAGAATACATTAGTGGAGCACCAGCATCCTTGAAGATCTCAGTGACATCTGCCCCTTTTCAGACTGGGATGATAGTATACCACTATTCAGAAGGGCTGCCGTGAGTTGCAGAGGCCAATTGACAGCCACCAGAGAGACAAGGGGCACAAGATTATTGTATTAGACAAGAGGCCAGAGTCCTATCCTGAATGATTTTATCCACAGAGATCTTTGGCAGTATGTTTTTGATCATAGTGTCCCTGGGACTGAAATGGATTGTCAGCCTAATCAAGTCCTCAGCTCATTTGATAAAATTAAACAAAAATTAAATCTAGTGGGCAGATATATGATTTAAATAGACACATTTACCAGTTCTCAGTCCTAAACTAGTTACAGGGGCCCTTATAAAAATAGGAGACTGGGACCTCTTAAGGAAGGATCCAGTGAGATTTCAACAAGAATGTACTATAAAATTTCCTTCTCATTTTTCCCAAAAGGAAATACATCAGGGTGATTATATACTCTAGAAGAAGGAAATACCCAGACATTTCCAGATTTTTCGACACTGGCTCTGAAATGACCTCCCAAATTGTAGGACTCAGCAATTATCATAGTGACTTAGGGAGGTCAGATAGTGAATGGGATTTTGGCTTGAGTCCATCTTTCAGAGGGTGCAGGAGGTCTGCAAATCTAGCCTTGTGGTTTTCCCCCCAGCTTCCACAAGCATATTTGACAGCTAATCAAGCCTTTACTTCCTGACCCTTTTAAGCAAGAGTGATTATGTTAGGAAGGGCCAGGAGGAAGACCCCAGAACTGTCCCCTTTCTAGCTAAGCAGTAAATTAATAATAATTCTAAAACCCTGGAGGGCTTTCACAGGTTAATATCAATAGCTTGAAAGAATACAGGGGTGCTGATTCCTATCATATTCACTCCATTTCCCCTATTTGTCTTGTGTAAAAGAAAGATGAATTTTGGAGAAAACAATGAATGGTCATAAACTTAATCAGGTTGTGGCACCGATTGTAGCTACTGTTTCAAATGCGCTATCTTTTCTGAAGCAAATTAATGCACCCTGTGGCATCAGGTATGCCACTGTTGGTCTGGCAAACACCATTTGTTGCGAATGGAAATTCTGTATTAAGTTTCTGAGAAATCCAGATAAGAGAATTACAATGCACCGTTGAGGTTTTAGAGCAAAACCGTGCTCTCTTCCACAGATAATTTGTCTCCTTTTGAGAATAACCCTTGGAGTAAAATTAGACCCAAGTAGAGACTGAATGACTGAACACAGTCCATCAAGCAAGTGTGCAGCCCTAGCTGCCCATCATGAACTTGAAGTTTGGGGTTCGCTGAGCCACAGACTTGGGCATGGCTAGACGTACTCCAATATCAAGGGCAAGTCGCATAAACAAGATCATGCTCAAGCAAGCCTTGAAGACAAGCTTCATGAGCAGTTGGCTCAGATTCCCATGCACATAGTCCTGTTGCTTTGTCACCTCTTTCTGGACCCACACCTACAATGCGGTGCTCTTTTCTGCCTTACTCAGGGGTGACCCTGAAAAGCAGAATGAAAATGGTCTATGATGGTTATAGGATGGAGCTACCAAAAGGATGAGAAAGAGATACTCATATTAATCTCCCTGAAGCTACATAAAACATTGTATTTTATATTTCAGAAGTTACAATTTCAGTATTACCACCCTCCCACCCCCATCGCCATGACACCTCATTCTGGCTACCATGTATTTCATAAATGTTCACTAAATGTTCTCTCACCTTCAGGACTTGGTTCAAGATGATGCTTCCCTATGATTGACCTTTCCCACATCACCCACAGTGCCATCTCCTTAAAGCTTTTCTGGTTTCTCACTAAATATCACTGTCCCTCTTTCCCATAACCCCATACAATTTCTTCTATCTCTTCCTGCCATCTTGCACTTTACACTGATATCCCTTAGACCAGGGGCCTCAAATTCAAATGCTTAAAGAAGTGTAGCAGGTGACTTAAATGAGTGGCAAAGACCTACTAGTTACACATTAAATATATGGGTTGTTTTTACTTCTTTAAAGGAATATGCTCTCCTTCATTTTTCTTAAAACTTGGTCCTCTGAGCCTCTCATTTCCCACCTTTGATATACACATAGTACAAAAACATTTTCTAGTATTTTTTTTTCATTGATAAATGGCCACTAAAACTCAACTTCAGTGTGAGGAAGAAAGAGGGGCTGATGAGAACTGTGGCGACTGGAAAACTCAAACCAAAGTGAGGAGGCCGCCACTCAGTGCTGACTGACTGTACCATGAATGTGGGACTCACAGTGCCAGATCTTACAACTGTTCTGCAGAAACTGGAAAGTCAGTGTTTATGTGAAATCTCACCACTTGAAGTTTAGTCTCAAGTTTGCTAAAGCATTTGTACCAATCAAAAATAAAAGGAATCTACAGACAGAAGTGTGCCTGCAGGCACCAATTTCAATTTCTGCCCTATGGTACCATGAGTTCCTTGAAGGCATGGAGTAAGACTTACTCACTTGTGTATACACAGAGCTGAGGACAATGACTGGTCTGTAACACCTTGTCTTTAAATTTTGGCTCTCTTTTGTTAGATTTTTAAAATCTAATAAAATGATACATTGTCAAATTCTACAAGTAGAAGTCCCTTGAAGATCTTTTTCTTACTCCTTTTATATATTCTCCAGAACCTAGCACATTACTTGCATATAGCAGACGCTCAAACATGTTTTGAATTGTTGAAGGGAAACACATCAAGTGTTCATTAACGGCTTGGTTTGACTTATTCAATGAGTGGCAAGATATTTCCTAAGGCTTAAGAGTAGAGAATGTATGACAGATGATTCTGATAAAGAGAATTAGGTCAAGAGCAATAAACAGTGCTGCCCTCAGCAGGCGTAACAGCATCTTAGTGCTGCCTGCGCAAGAATGGAGATGTGCGAGAACCCTGGGCCTTTTGGGGGATTTGGCGACACGATGAAACCTGACTTCATATCTGGGGCCCAGTCTCACAGTGAGGCACAAAGCTCTGCTTCTGCAGTGCAGAGCTGCTCCGTGGCTTGTTTTTAAAAATATTAGCAAGCAGTGCCTCTACGAAGGAAACTAAATAAGTAATAACTGTATATCTATTCATGTATACCACTGCTATATAACACAACTTAAAAAAAATGACAACAAGAACTATTTCATATGAACTAAAAAAAAAATGACTGGTAATTTGCTGAGTAAATATTGAATTGCATCCAACTTGTTAAAAAAAGATCAGTTGCGAGTATTTCCTGTTGAATTATCATGCCATACATCGAGTGATGTATTTGCCTTGTCTAATATACAATGAAAGCATTTTTGGCAACATTTACAATATGTTAAATAATGCATTTTAAATTCATAATAATGACAATATATTATGCATATATAAAACGTATATGAATTTGAACAGTATTTAGCATATGGAAAGTTTAGCAAGCAAAACTTTATCTCCTAATGCCGTTAGATAGGACTTTAAATCTTATTTCTTTGAGATAATCAGCCTCCTACATTTCCCAACACTAATTTTCTACTGGATATACAAGAAAATATTCAATTGTATACAGAATTAGGTAATAGTTCCTAGTATATGAACTTAGATCAAAATATTTAATATTCATAATCATTTCACACTATATGTAAATCAAGCCATCATGCTCTATGCCTTAAACCTATAGGCATTGGGAATAGATCAGTAAACAAAAAGTACAAGGAGCTTAAATTCTAAACCATTGAAATGCTAATATCCATCTTGCATATTTGCATGTTAGGCATTCTGAAATACTTAGTAATAACAACAACAATAATATTTTACAACACCAAAATATAGTGCTTAACTTTTCTAAATACTTTCAAATATGTTCTCATTTAATGTTTAAATTTCCTTGGCCTTAAAGTAAGCTTGGCAGGTTTTACAATTTTGATGCTGCAGATGAAGAAACTGTAGATGATAGATTCCCACAGCCACTGTCCTAGGACCAGTCTCATCTCTATTTCACCTACACAGTTGTCGAAGCATGAGACTGAGGCAGAGTCACAGGCTGAATAAAGGAAGTTTGAAATCATTGCCTCAGAGAGAGCAAACTTAATGGAGAAACATTAAGAATGCCAGGATCAGCTGAGATTGATGACTGTGGCAGTCACTGGCTATTCATAAATACTTGTGTTTGGTTCTTCCTGGCACATGGAGAGATTTTACTTCTCCAGCCCCTTGAACTTAGGTATAGCTACTTAAATTCCTTTGGCTAAAAGCAATCCTGAGAAGGAAGAGTAAAACAGGGGGGATCTTGCTTCCTAGCTTCAAGCTCTACTACAAAGCCACAGTAATCAAGACAATTTGGTATTGGCACAAGAACAGACCCACAGACCAGTGGAACAGAATAGAGAGTCCAGATATTAACCCAAGTATATATGGTAAATTAATATATGATAAAGGAGCCATGGATACACAATGGAGAAATGATAGCCTCTTCAACAACTAGTGTTGGCAAAACTGGACAGCTACGTGTGAGAGAATGAAACCCGATTACCGTCTAACTCCATACACAAAAGTAAACACAAAATGGATCAAAGACCTTAATGTAAGTCATGAAACCATAAAACTGTTAGAAGAAAACATAGGCAAAACTCTCTTGATTATAAACATGAACAACTTCTTCATGAACATATCTCCATGGGCAAGGGAAACAAAAGCAAAAATGAACAAGTGGGACTATATCAAACTAAAAAGCTTCTGTACAGCAAAGGACACCATCAGTAGAACAAAAAGACATCCTACAGTATGAGAGAATATATTCATAAATGACATATCCAATAAAGGGTTGACATCCAAAATATATAAAGAGCTCACGCACCTCAACAAACTAAAAGCAAATAATCCAATTAAAAAATGGGCAGAGGATCATGAATAGACACTTCTCCAAAGAAGAAATTCAGATGGCCAACAGGCACATGAAAAGATGCTCCACATCGCTAATCATCAGAGAAATGCAGATTAAAACCACAATGAGATCTCACCTCACACCAGTGAGGATGGCCAACATCCAAAACACAAACAACAACAAATGTTGGCGAGGATGTGGAGAAAAGGGAACCCTCCTACACTGCTGGTGGGACTGCAAATTAGTTCAACCATTGTGGAAAGCAGTATGGAGGTTCCTCAAAAACTGAAAATAGAAATACCATTTGACCCAGGAATTCCACTCCTAGGAATTTACCCTAAGACTACAGCAGCCCAGTTTGAAAAGAACAGATGCACCCCTATGTTTATTGCAGCACTATTTACAATAGCCAAGAAATGGAAGCAGCCTAAGTGTCCATCAGTAGATGAATGGATAAAGAAGAGGTGGTACATATACACAATGGATTATTATTCAGCCATAAGAAGAAAACAAATCCTACCATTTGCAACAACATGGATGGAGCTAGAGGGTATTATGCTCAGTGAAATAAGCCAGGTGGAGAAAGACAAGTATCAAATGATTTCACTCATATGTGGAGTATAAGAACAAAGCAAAAACTGAAGGAACAAAACAGCAGCAGACTCACAGAACCCAAGAATGGACTAACAGTTACCAAAGGGACAGGGACTGGAGAGGATGGGTGGGAAGGGAGGGGTAAGAGGGGAAAAGGGGCATTACGATTAGCACACGTAATGTATGGGGAGGGGGCACAGGGAAGGCAGTATAGCACAGACAAGGCAAGTAGTGACTCTATCGCATCTTACCATGCTGGTGGATAGTGACTGCAATGGGGTATGTGGTGGGAACTTGATAATGGGGGGGATCTAGTAACCACCAGGTTGCTCATGTAATTGTATATTAATGATACCAAAATAAATAAATAAATAAATAAATTCCTTTGGCTAATGTAAGATGAACAAAAGCCTTTCAAACCCAGTGCCCCTGGCACCATGTGCCCTTCCCCCTGCTGCAATGACTCTGGAAGCACAAGCTCAAGCAGAGCCTCCATTCCCCTGAGCTCCTGAATGACTAAGATGAGCAGAGCCCCTGCCGTCCCATTGTAGACTTGCAGCATAGGCAAGAAATAAGATTATGCAAGCCCTTGATGTTTGAGATCTCTTCTTTATGTTTTGCTTTGCTTCATTTTGTTTCATCTTGTTTGTTACCTCAGTATAACCTGGTCGATCCTGATTGATAGGAAGCATGGGTTTACAGTAATACCCATTGGCCTGCTTGTATGATTGCTTTTTCCATAGCTGAGCTCAGCAGCTCAAGTATAGGCACAGAAAACAATGAATTCATCTGTGGTTGGAATTTTGTCAGGTGGTTGCAAAAAAGTATCTGAGGATTTTCTCAAGAGAGATTGAAACTGTGGTTCATGAAACTGAAGCTGGATTAGGAGAGAGTCGAGCAGGAGAAGGCCCAAGTAAAGAGAAAGTAGATGGGTCAAGGAACTGGCAGTTTTGATAAAGAGAGAATAAATGAATAGTCAATCTTAAAAAATTGTGATTGAAGCATAGGATTGTTTATTAGAGATTTCTAACATGTCAAAATTTTAGTTCATAACAAGGCATAAGACAAGAAAATGGAACTGAATGACCTGAAGAGGGCATAGAAGCTGTGATTTATAATGAACAATATATACATATTTGATTTTCATCCCATTTCTGGCAGGGAGCTCCTAAAACCCTTGGAATTTCCTAAGTGTCTTTTGTTATGTTAATAAAACAAGTTTTAGAAAGCATCTAAGGATGGGGCTATTGCCAGGAGAATCAACTCTGTGATTAAAGGATAGGAACTTTCTGTCCCATCTTAGACCTCTGGGGAAGGGAAAGGAGCTGGAGATTGAATCCATTGCCAATGGCCAATGATTTCATCAACCATGCCTATGTAATGAAGCCTCCATCAAAATGCAAAGGACAAGGCCTCAGAGAGCTTCGGGGTTGGTGAACACGAGGAGGTGCTGAGAGAATAGCGCACCTGAAGAGGGCATTTAAGCTTGGTGCCCTTTCCCCATACCTGCCCTATGCACATCTCCCATCTGACGTTCATCTGTATACTTTATCGTAGCCTTTAATAAATTTGTAAACATAAGTAATGAGAGCTTTCATTACTGTGAGTCACTCTAACAAATTAATTGAACCTCAGGAGGGAACCTCTGATTTACGGCCAGTTAGTCAGAAGTACAGGTAACAGCCTGGACTTGTGACTGGTGGCTGAAGTGGCAGGAGCAGGGATGGGGGAATCTTGGAGGACTAAGCCCTTCACTGTGGAATCCAGTGCTACCTCCAGGTGGACAGTGTCAGAATTGAGTTAAATTCTTGGACACCCTTCTGGTGTTGTGTGGGAAGCTCCTCTGCCCCTCCTCCCACTACATGTTAGAACTGGGTCCAGAAATCCAAAAAGCGTGTATCGGGGCTGTGGAGAGGCTGGAGTTGCTTAGGGCTGTTGTTCTCAGTGTCTCCTGTGCTCATTTGTGGGTTAGCAGGAAAGCGAGACTTTGGAAATACACATTCCTTTTTTGTGGCTATGGACCTCATACAGGCTTGAAACCTGTACTTTTCAAGGGATGCCCCTAGGAATCTCATTTTTGCTGTATCCAGTCTCATGGAAAATACTCAGGAAAGTGTTGAGGTTGTTTTGCACTGGTTGCTAGAAGCCAGAATCTCCAGAACAACCACGTGGGAGATGATTCATCCAAACCTTTCTCATTCATTAAGTGAGAAAACTGTGGCCCTAAGAACAGCCCAGTATTGTGTGCAGTTTGCCATAAATCTGAGTTCTCCTGACATGTGCCCTCACTTTACTCACTCTGCTCTGTGGTCCAGCCTCCCAGAAGAGCAATGGCAGGCCTTTGTCACAGACTCGTGGCTAATATCCCCAGCTAATGCTTATTGGGAACTCACCAATCCCTAAGCCCTGTACATCATATCTCATTTTCCTAACAACTCCATCTGATGCAGGCACTATCATTACGGAAACCAAGGATTAGCAAAGTGAGGTGACTAAGGTCACAAAGCTACAAGGTGGCACACTTGGATTTGAGCTTGGATCCTCCCACTCCAGAGGCCTCACTCTTCGCCAGTATAATATGCTTTATCATTCACTGTCACATGTATTACAGCTTGCCCACCCTTTTCTCTTTAACAGAATCAGTAAAATAGTGGCTTCCATGCCTCCACCCCCTTTTTCCACTAAATACAGTCCCATATGCCAGCACCTGCTCTGCTCAGACATCTATCTAGCGTGGATGTGCAAACACCTGTTTTGAGACTGGCTCTTCCTGATCATCCTTGGCTATCAGTTCCTGGAGCTACCCACCTCTGCGAATGGCAAGAAAGGAGATGAATAAAAATACAAGTGTGTGGCACTGGGTTTTTAAATTTTATTTTGATTTCTGAAGTTACCATTATTATCTGAGAATGACACCAGCCTCCTCTTTCACTGTGAGAAGCTTGCAGGTGGTGTTAGAGCTGCTTACATCTGTCGATTTCATAGGTAGTCATCCCAATTTCCCATGTTAGGGAGAGCTGTACCAAAGTCAACTTTGGGGTAAAACTTGGAGATGGTAGAACAGA
>JAVSCE010012217.1:0-53464 GCA_032199065.1 Smutsia gigantea | reverse complement strand
AAGCACACCTAAGGCTAAAAAGATGTCACCAGAGAAAATAAAATCATAGCAAAGAAAGCAGACCATCCAAATACTAACTAAGGCAAGGAATAAAACACCTAGTATATAAAGAATGCAGGAGGAAGAATAAGAAGGGAGAGAAATAAAGAAATATCAGACTGTGCTTACAATAACTTAACAAGAAAGTTAAGTTAGATTGTTAGATAGTTAAGAAGCAACCCTTGAACCCTTGGTAACCACGAATCTAAACCCAGCAATGGGAATAAGTACATATCTATCAATATCCACCCTAAATGTAAATGGATGAATGCACCAATCAAAAGACACAGAGTAACAGAATGGATAAAAAAGCAAGACCCATCTATATGCTGCCTACAAGAAACTCACCTCAAATCCAAAGATATACACAGACTAAAAGTGAAGGGATGGAAAAAGATATTTCATGCAAACAACAAGAGAAAAAAGCAGGTGTTGCAGTACTTGTATCAGACAAAATAGACTTCAAAACGAAGAAAGTAGCAAGAGATAAAGAAGGACATTACATAATGATAAAGGGGTCAGTCCAACAAGAAGATATAACCATTATAAATATATATGCACCCAACACAGGAGCGCCAGCATATGTGAGACAAATACTAACAGAATTAAAGGAGGAAATAGACAGCAATGCATTCATCTTAGGAGACTTCAACACACCACTCACTCCAGAGGACAGATCAACCAGACAGAAAATAAGTAAAGACACAGAGGCACTGAACAACACACTAGAACAGATGGACATAACAGACATCTACAGAACTCTACACCCAAAAGCAACAGGATACACATTCTTCTCAAGTGCACATGGAACATTTTCCAGAATAGACCACATACTAGGCCACAAAAAGAACCTCAGTAATTTCAAAAATATTGAAATCCTACCAACCAACTTCTCAGATCACCAAGGTATAAAACTAGAAATAAATTTTACAAAGAAATCAAAAAGGCTCACAAATACATGGAGACTTAACAACATTCTCCTAATTAATCAATGGGTTAACGAACAAATCAAAACAGAAATCAAAGAATATATGGAGACTAATGACAACAACAACACAAAGCCACAACTTCCGTGGGACGCAGCAAAGGCAGTTCTAAGAGGAAAGTATATTGCAATCCAGGCCTATTTAAAGAAGGAAGAACATTCCCAAATGAATAGTCTAAAGACACAATTACTGAAATTGGAAAAAGAAGAACAAATGAGGCCCAAAGTCACCAGAAGGAGGGACATAATAAAGATTAGAGAAGAAATAAATAAAATTGAGAAGAATAAAACAATAGAAAAAATCAATGAAACCAAGAGCTGGTTCTTTGAAAAAATAAACAAAATAGATAAACCCCTAGCCAGACTCATTAAGAGAAAAAGAGAATCTACACACATAAACACAATCAGAAATGAGAAAGGAAAAATCACGATGGACCCCACAGAAATACAAAGAATCATAAGAGAATATTATGAAAATCTATATGCTAACAAGCTGGAAAACATAGAAGAAATGGACAACTTCTTAGAAAAATACAACCTTCCAAGCCTGACCAAGGAAGAAACTGAAAAACTAAACAGACCAATCACCAGTGACGACATCGAATTGGTAATCAAAAAACTAACCAAGAACAAAACCCCCAGGCTGATGGATTCACCTCTGAATTCTACCAGACATATAGAGAAGAAATAACACGAATTCTCCTTGAAGTTTTCCAAAAAATAGAAGAGGAGGGAATACTTCCAAACTCATTCTATGAAGCCAGCATCACTCTAATACCAAAACCGGGCAAAGACCTCACCAAAAATGAAAATAACGGACCAATATCCCTGATGAACGTGGATGCAAAAATACTCAACAAAATATTAGCAAACCGAATTCAAAATACATCAAGAGGATCATACACCATGATCAAGTGGGATTCATCCCAGGGATGCAAGGATGGTACAACATTCGAAAATCCGTCAACATCATCCATCACATCAACAAAAAGAAGAACAAAAACCACATGATCATCTCCATAGATGCTGAAAAAGCATGTGACAAAATTCAGCATCCATTCCTGATTAAAACTCTCAACAAAATGGGTATAGACGGCAAGTACCTCAACATCACAAAGGCTGTATATGACAAACCCACAGCTAACATCATACTTAACGGCCATACGCTGAAAGCTTTTCATCTAAGATTGGAAACAAGACAGGGATGCCCACTCTCTCCACTGTTATTCAACATAGTACTGGAGGTCCTAGCCATGGCAATCAGACAAACAAAGACATACAAGGCATCCAGATTGGTAAAGAAGAGGTCAAATTGTCACTATTTGCAGATGACATGATACTGTACATAAAAAACCCTAAACACTCCATTCCAGAACTACTAGAACTAATATCTGAATTCAGCAAAGTTGCAGGATACAAAATTAACACACAGAAATCTGTTGCTTTCCTATACACTAATGATGAACTAACAGAAAGAGAAATCAGAAAAACAATTCCATTCACAATTGCATCAAAAAGAATAAAATACCTAGGAATAAACCTAACGAAGGAAGTGAAAGACCTGTACTCTGAAAACTACAAGACACTCCTAAGAGAAATTAAAGAGGACACTAACAAATGGAAATGCATCCCATGCTCTTGGCTAGGAAGAATAAATATTGTCAAAATGGCTATACTACCTAAAGCAATCTACAGATTCAATGCAATCCCTATCAAACTACCAACAGCTTTCTTCAATGAACTGGAACAAATAATTCTAAAATTCATATGGAACCACAAAAGACCCCGAATAGCCAAAGCAATCCTGAGAAGGAGGAATAAAACAGGGGGAATTACACTCCCTGACTTCAAGCTCTACTACAAAGCCACAGTAATCAAGACAATTTGGTATTGGCACAAAAATAGACCCACAGACCAGTGGAACAGAATAGAAAATCCAAACATTAACCCAAACATATACAGTCAATTAATATTTGATAAAAGTGCCTTGGATATACAATGGGGAGATGACAGCCTCTTCAGCAGCTGGTGTTGGAAAAACTGGACAGCTACATGTAAGAGAATGAAACTGGACTACTGTCTAGCCCCATACACAAAGGTAAACTCAAGGTGGATCAAAGACCTGAATGTAAGTCATGAAACCATAAAACTCTTAGAAAAATATATAGACAAAAATCTCTTGGACATAATCATGAGCAACTTCGTCATGAACATATCTCCCCAGGCAAGGGAAACAGAAGCAAAAATGAACAAGTGGGACTATATCAAGCTGAAAAGCTTCTGTACAGCAAAGGACACCATCAGTAGAACAAAAAGACATCCTACAGTATGGGAGAATATATTCATAAAAAACGTATCTGATAAAGGGTTGACATCCAAAATATCTAAAGAACTCATGCACCTTAACAAACAGAAAGCAAATAATCCAATTAAGAAATGGGCAGAGGACATGAATAGACACTTCTCCAAAGAAGAAATTCAGATGGCCAACAGGCACATGAAAAGATGCTCCACATCGCTAATCATCAGAGAAATGCAGATTAAAACCACAATGAGATATCACCTCACACCAGTGAGGATGGCCAACATCCAAAACACAAACAACAACAAATGTTGGCGAGGATGTGGAGAAAAGGGAACCCTCCTACACTGCTGGTGGGACTGCAAATTAGTTCAACCATTGTGGAAAGCAGTATGGAGGTTCCTCAAAAAACTCAAAGTAGAAATACCATTTGACCCAGGAATTCCACTCCTAGGAATTTACCCTAAGAATGCAGCAGCCCAGTTTGAAAAGGACAGATGCACCCCTATGTTTATTGCAGCACCATTTACAATAGCCAAGAAATGGAAGCAACCTAAGTGTCCATCAGTAGATGAATGGATAAAGAAGAGGTGGTACATATACACAATGGAATATTATTCAGCCATAAGAAGAAAACAAATCCTACCATTTGCAACAACATGGATGGAGCTAGACGGTATTGTGCTCAGTGAAATAAGCCAAGCTGAAAAAGGCAAGTATCAAATGATTTCACTCATATGTGGAGTGTAAGAACAAAGAAAAAAACCTGAAGGAACAAAACAGCAGCAGACTCACAGAACCCAAGAACAGACTAATAGTTACCAAAGGAAAGGGACTGGGGAAAATGGGTGGGAAGGGAGGGATAAGAGGGAAAAAGGGGCATTACGATTAGCAGATGTAATGTTGGGGGGTACGGGGAGGGCAGTACAACTCAGAGAAGACAAGTAGTGATTCTATAGCATCTCACTACGCTGAGGGACAGTGACTGCAATGGGGTTGGTGGGGGGGACCTGATGAAGGGGTAGTTTAATCCCCATAATATTGCACATATAATTGTAGATTAATGATAATAAAATAAATTATATTTAAAAAAGTGACTGCCTTAGAATTTTTACATCTTTACATCTTCGACCTAACACATTCTATCTTCAAGTGATACTTACCTTTCCACATATAGTTTAAGACACTTATACCAGTATACTCCCATTTCCAATGCCCTTTGTGCTATTGTTGGCATGCATTTGCCTTCTACATGCATTATAAACTTCACAACAGATTGTTAATATTTTTGCTTTAAAAAGTTGACTGTTACCGCATCAACAAAAAGAAGAACAAAAACCACATGATCATCTCCATAGATGCTGAAAAAGCATTTGACAAAATTCAGCATCCATTCCTGATTAAAACTCTCAACAAAATGGGTATAGATGGCAAGTACCTCAACATCATAAAGGCTATATATGACAAACCCACAGCTAACATCATACTTAACGGCCAGACGCTGAAAGCTTTTCATCTAAGATCGGGAACAAGACAGGGATGCCCACTCTCTCCACTGTTATTCAACATAGTACTGGAGGTCCTACCACAGCAATCAGACAAAACAAAGACATGCAAGTCATCCAGATTGGTAAAGAAGAAGTCAAATTGTCACTATTTGCAGATGACATGATACTGTACATAAAAAACCCTAAAGACTCCATTCCAAAACTACTAGAACTAATATCTGAATTCAGCAAAGTTGCAGGATACAAAATTAACACACAGAAATCTGTTGCTTTCCTATACACTAATGATGAACTAACAGAAAGAGAAATCAGAAAAACAATTCCATTCACAATTGCATCAAAAAGAATAAAATACCTAGGAATAAACCTAACGAAGGAAGTGAAAGACCTGTACTCTGAAAACTACAAGACACTCCGAAGAGAAATTAAAGAGGACACTAACAAATGGAAATGCATCCCATGCTCTTGGCTAGGAAGAATAAATATTGTCAAAATGGCTATACTACCTAAAGCAATCTACAGATTCAATGCAATCCCTATCAAACTACCAACAGCTTTCTTCAATGAACTGGAACAAATAATTCTAAAATTCATATGGAACCACAAAAGACCCCGAATAGCCAAAGCAATCCTGAGAAGGATGAATAAAACAGGGGGAATTACACTCCCTGACTTCAAGCTCTACTACAAAGCCACAGTAATCAAGACAATTTGGTATTGGCACAAAAACAGACCCACAGACCAGTGGAACAGAATAGAAAATCCAAACATTAACCCAAACATATACAGTCAATTAATATTTGATAAAGGAGCCTTGGATATACAATGGGGAGATGACAGCCTCTTCAGCAGCTGGTGTTGGAAAAACTGGACAGCTACATGTAAGAGAATGAAACTGGACTACTGTCTAGCCCCATACACAAAGGTAAACTCAAGGTGGATCAAAGACTTGAATGTAAGTCATGAAACCATAAAACTCTTAGAAAAAAACATAGGCAAAAATCTCTTGGACATAAACATGAGCAACTTCTTCATGAATATATCTCCCCAGGCAAGGGAAACAGAAGCAAAAATGAACAAGTGGGACTATATCAAGCTGAAAAGCTTCTGTACAGCAAAGGACACCATCAGTAGAACAAAAAGACATCCTACAGTATGGGAGAATATATTCATAAAAAACGTATCTGATAAAGGGTTGACATCCAAAATATCTAAAGAACTCATGCACCTTAACGAACAGAAAGCAAATAATCCAATTAAGAAATGGGCAGAGGACATGAATAGACACTTCTCCAAAGAAGAAATTCAGATGGCCAACAGGCACATGAAAAGATGCTCCACATCGCTAATCATCAGAGAAATGCAGATTAAAACCACAATGAGATATCACCTCACACCAGTGAGGATGGCCAACATCCAAAACACAAACAACAACAAATGTTGGCGAGGATGTGGAGAAAAGGGAACCCTCCTACACTGCTGGTGGGACTGCAAATTAGTTCAACCATTGTGGAAAGCAGTATGGAGGTTCCTCAAAAAACTCAAAATAGAAATACCATTTGACCCAGGAATTCCACTCCTAGGAATTTACCCTAAGAATGCAGCAGCCCAGTTTGAAAAAGATATATGCATCCTGTGTTTATTGCAGCACTATTTACAATAGCCAAGAAATGGAAGCAACCTAAGTGTCCATCAGTAGATGAATGGATAAAGAAGAGGTGGTACATATACACAATGGAATATTATTCAGCCATAAGAAGAAAACAAATCCTACCATTTGCAACAACATGGATGGAGCTAGACGGTATTGTGCTCAGTGAAATAAGCCAAGCCGAAAAAGACAAGTATCAAATGATTTCATTCATATGTGGAGTGTAAGAACAAAGAAAAAAACCTGAAGGAACAAAACAGCAGCAGACTCACAGAACCCAAGAACAGACTAATAGTTACCAAAGGAAAGGGACTGGGGAAAATGGGTGGGAAGGGAGGGATAAGAGGGAAAAAGGGGCATTACGATTAGCAGATGTAATGTTGGGGAGGCACGGGGAGGGGTGTACAACTCAGAGAAGACAAGTAGTGACTCTGTAGCATCTCACTACGCTGATGGACAGTGACTGTAATGGGGTTGGTGGGGGGGACCTGATGAAGGGGTAGTTCACATAATATTGCACATGTAATTGTAGATAATGATAAAATAAATTATATTAAAAAATAAATAAAAATAAAAAGTTGACTCTTAAAGAGATTTTAAAAATAAGAAAAAAATTATTTTACATGTATCCACCTATTTCCTCTTTTTGATGATCTTTATTCCTTCATGTGGATACAGATACTTATCTGCTATCATTTTTCTTCTTTCAACCTGAAGGACTTCTTTTAACATTGCTTGTAATGCAGGTCTATTGGTGATTTTTTTTCTTGTCTATTTCATCTTCATTTTTGAAATATATTTTTGTTGGGTATCGAAATCTAGGTTAACAATTTTTTTTATGTCAGTACTTTTAGGATTCTGCCCCACTGTCTTTTGCTTGTATTGTTTCTATCAAAAAGCTGTCATTCTTATATTTGTTCTTCTGTATATAATTTGTAATTTTTTCCTCTGGCTGCTTTTCGGGTCTATTATTGGTTGTTAAATAATTTGATTATGATGTGCTTTGGGTAGTTTTCTCCTTGTTTCTTGTGTTTAAGGTTTGTTGTACTTCTTGGATCTGTGGGTTTATAGTTACAATCAAATTTAGAAAATTTTCAGCCATTATTTATTCATTTTTTTTTATGTTCTCCTTACTCTCTCTTGTCTCCTTCATGGACTCTAACTAAACAATATTTGTTTGTTTGAAATTGTTCCACAACTCACTTAGTCATCTATTTAAATCACTGACTTATTTAATTTTCCGTTCTTTTACCCCTGTAATTCATTTTGGATCCATTTCTATTATTATGTCTTGAACTTCACAAATGTCTTCTGCAGTGTCTAATTTATTAATTCCACTGAGTGTATTTTTTATCTCAGACATTCTGTTTTTCAACAGTGAAAGTTCAATTTGGATTTTTGCCATATTTTCCATGATCTGCTTAATGTGGTCAATCTTTCCTCTACGTTCTTAACATGAGGAAGATAGTCATAACAGCTGTTTTAATGCCCTTGACTACCAGTTCTATCTATCACTTGAGTCATTTCTGGATCTGTTTCTATTGATTTATTTTTCTACTCATTGTGGGTTATATTTTCCTGCTTTTTTTGCATGGTTTGACTGGCTGCAAAGCACTGTGAATCTTACTTTGTTGAGTACTGCATATTTTTGTATTCTAGAGTTTTTTCTGGGATGCAGTTACTTGTAATAGCTTGATTTTTTTTGAGGTTTGCTTTTAAGTTTTGTTAGGTGGGACTAATGCATCCTTTAGTGTAGGGCTAATTCTACCCCTTTACTGGGGCAATATGCTTCTAATTACTCTACTGATGCATTACAAGGTTGAATTACAAGGTTTTGCCACTCTGGGTGATTATTCCTGGTCCTACATGACTTCTGAGGATTTGCTCCCTCTGTCCATTAGGGTGGCTCTTTCTCTGGCCTCAGGTAGTTTTCTTACACACATGTATTTATCAGTACACCGATGAAGAACTGAGGGGGACCATCTATACATCTCTGCAAGTTTCTCCCAGTTCAGCTCTCTCCTCTTTGTTACTCCTCCCTGTAAACTTTATTCACCTTGGTCTTCCCAGACTCTCAGCTCCTTAATTCTAGATTTCTCCTCTTTGTACCCAAGCCTGAAGACTCTGTGTGATAAGCTGGGGCAGTTACAGGGCTCATCTCATTTGCTTCTGCCCTCTCAGAGATAGTTGTCCTCTGTTGCCTGGTGTCCAATACATGAAAACAATTGTTTCATGTATTTTTTCCAGTTTTTTAGTCATTTCAGGCAACAGGGTTAGTCTGTCTGGTTCTTGTTACTGCATCTTGGCTGAGAGTTGGAGTCTAAAAAAACCAAGGCAGCTTAATTTTTATGTAATACAATTTATAAAACTGTAACTGGACTAAGCCCTTACTTTTGTGAAAAAGAATCACAGAAATGACTGGAATTTTTACAATAAAGCAAA
Source organism: Smutsia gigantea (assembly GCA_032199065.1). Lineage (NCBI taxonomy): Eukaryota > Metazoa > Chordata > Mammalia > Pholidota > Manidae > Smutsia > Smutsia gigantea. The sequence goes on along the minus strand of JAVSCE010012217.1, from coordinate 44,537 downwards.
AATTGTAGCTACACTTAGTAGATAAAAGGGCTAGAAAAATATGCTTTCTTATTGGGCATATCAAATTAAGAAATATAAAGAAAAATTTAAAATATGAGCATCTAAATTTTATGTTTATTCAATAATTCTGTTTTAGGAATTTTTATCTTTTAATATACAAGTAAATCTTCACTATAACTTTGTAATTTATGATACTAGTATAAAATTATACTTTATATTTTTTATGCTATGTTTTAGTGCGTCTTTGTATTCCCATCTAATACCATGTCTTACAGATTCTCAATAATATGTATTGAGTGAGTCAGTAAAGAATTGGATTAAGACAGATTTATTTTAATTTTATGATGTAAGAATGATGATATAAATATAAAATTTTTTGTATAATGTGCATTTTTATTTATAAAGGAATATACTAGGCACATAGTACTTCACAATAAACTTTATCACTTCACAAAATGTCTCATGTTGGCCAATATTGTACAACATGACTTATAAAATTTTACTTTTTAGAAGAAATGGATTTAATATTAAGCAATATTAAAATACCTTCTGAGCACCAAATTTGAATAGTATAGTTTCAGTAATAAATTTATACAAACTGCAAGAAGGCCAACAACACATTTAGAGAGGAATCCCTGGAACTTTAGTCTAATATAATCTAATAAAAAGACAAATCACCTCCCCAGTAAAAACTATTTTTATATCACTTCCCTGTTCTATTTAAGCCTTGTTAGAATAACATCTATATTGAAAGACATTTCCAATTGTATTTTAAAGCCATCATTTATTTTATGTGCTGTTTTTACAAATAGCATATGGTTAATTCAATTAAATTTTGTTACTACACATTGACAACTGTTTCATTTATTGTTAGGTTAATGACACTCCCAAGAGCTAAACATAGAAACCTATATATTTGTCTCCATTTCTGCTATTTATCAAGCTATCTCGAAACTGAAAACTCAGATTTTTTAAGTTCCTAAAATTTAGTGGGATTCACACATTCTAGTTTTGTATTGTCATCTCACCTGTTAACAAGGATGGTTTTATGTGAATTGACTTCTGAAGCCAGTTGCTGGCACCATTTAAGTTAAAGTTTTAGGTATTTGAGATGAAAAGCTCAAAGAGCATGGATTCTTTGAGTGAGTTCCATGTACCCTAATATATTCTTGAAACAGGTTTTCTGCTCTCCTGGATAAGTAACCTTTTGAAAAGTATGTGCCATTTCAGGCTTTTAAAGGTTTGCATTGAGTGGGAGTTTTGGTTTCATGGAGAGAGAAGGCTGGACAAGGAGAAGATAGCATAATTGACAGGTGGGCATCTGCGGTGGAGCAGCTGGTTGGTTTAATTTTAGAGCATTTGTCCTTGACTGTGCCACTTTAACTACTTGTCTTAGAGAAGTGTGTCTGTCTTTTGGGCAGCACCAAAATGCTTGTACTTAAACTCTGGAGCATTAGGCACCCTGTTTCATCAGATAGCCCACCTCTTAAAGTGGGAGAGTCTTATCTCCTCAATTGTTCTTGCTAAGATAGGACAATGTAACCTACTAAAGCTCCCAATGGAGCAAGCTAAGGAATGCAGTGCACTCAAGTGACTTATTTGTACGATAATAACCTCGATTTGTAAGTACACAAAAGCCTCTTTGCACATTTCAAAGGCATATTTAAAGTTTTAAAGTGATGAAAAGGCAGCTTCTTAAATATCTTCAGGGGGAAGGGAAATGACAGAACTGCAAGGAGGAACAAGAAATAAGACAGAAGACCAAAATAAAAATGAAAGACTTGGGCTAAAAATAAAAATTTTAAATTCTCCAATAAATATGGAATCCTACCTTTTCCTTTGCTCTCAGTGCTTACAGTCATAGGATTTGAGTGTCAGAGAGTCCTTACCAATCAATGACCTAGTTCAGTGAGATAGAGGCACAAAGTGCTTGAAGTGACTTGCCAAAGGTAAACCAATAGATTTGTGACAGAGCCAAGACTAGAACTCAGTTTCCTAACCTCCAGTCAGATGATTTTCCCTTATATCCCACTTTATACTTGTTTGGCAGCTAGCCATTCCTGGATTAAAGTTAAATTAAAAATTTAGGATTAAAGAAAATACATGATTTTTCCCACCTCCACTTGTCATCCTAATAATGGATAGGACTAACTGTGTGATGTTTATTCTATTAATGGGTGTGACTAACTGGACTCTTTTTTTATTTTATTTTATTTATTTATTTTTAAATTAAAGTATCATTGATATACAATCTTATGAAGCTTTCACATGAACAACCTTGTGGTTTCAACATTCACCCATATTATCAAGTCCTCACCCCTCACTGCAGTCACTGTCTATCAGTGTAGTAAGATGCTATAGAGTCATTACTTGTCTTTGTGCTGTGCTGCCTATGGTGAAAAAATTTTTTAAAGGGTATCAGATGTAGAATTGCCTGGAAAAATCCCTGCCCTTTATAAATAAAATTGATTGGTGAACAGCCTGTTACTGGGAACCTCCTTTGTTTTTGCCAGTCTCCCTTCCTTGTGACTGAGCCATGTCGGCAAATGCAGCCCCATGCCTAGAATTCATTGACGGGCCTCTCAGATGCTGATTGTGTCTACCTGGGTAACTTCCCAGTATTGACCACCTGTTTCTTCTCACCATGTTTGGTCCACAGTTTGGAATATCCTCTATTTCATCCGGGACCATTGATACCTTCTGTTTGCCTATGCTGGAAGTTACATATATAATCTCTCTGCTCTCACTGCCCATCCCTTCCAACTCTTGCTCCTTCATCTTCATACTCCCCTTTATACTCCAGTCATACTGAAGTGCTTCTGTTCCTGGAAAGTTCCATGATCTCTCTCCCTTCCTGGCCTTTGTCCATGCTATTCTCCCTGCCTGGAATACCTCTCACACCTCTTTGCCAATACTCTGCTGCTCCACCCCCTTATTTGGCCAACTCATATCTATCTTCTAGGTGTCATCTTAGATGTCACTTTATTCAGGAAGCTTTCTTCAGAATTTCTCTCCATTGCAAGCCTAGATAACATATTCTTCCTATATGCCACTTTAAGCACCTGTTATTCCTTCCAGACTTAGAACTTACCTTGCCTTTTTAAATTGCTTAAATCCTCTCTAGGCTGTGAGCTCCGTAAGTACAGAGGGCCTTGCCAACTGTTGTACAGCTAATGCTTGGCACATATAAAAGTTAACACATTTGTTAAAAGATCATACTCATGCTTAATAATGGTTTACATTTTACAAACTGCTGTCATTTGTATTTATTTCATTTCATCCTTACAGTAAACCTGTGGTATGGTATTACTCATTCCCATTTTTCAGATATAGAAACTCTGAAAAGATGTTAATTGGCTTGTCCAAGGCCACCTAGCTAGTAAGTGGCACAGCTAGTATTTGAACCCAGGTTGTTGGGGTCAAAGTTCAGTGTTATTACCATTACCTCATAGCTAACTTTGTTTGCTTATAGAATAATTGAAGATCTTAAACAGGTGACCAAGGGAGTGAAATGATCAGGACCTCCCTTCAGAAGAATAAATCTTGCAAAGAGAAGAGCCTGAACCATGATGGAGGCAGTGGGGGGCAGGAAGGGCAAAACAGCCATGTATGAGAATAAGAGAAATGAATATCAGAACAAAAATTGCCTAAAGGCTAACCTTTAGGATTAACTCATAGAGGTCAGCTAGGAGGTGAGTCAGAAATAATACAAAAAGTAATATAAAACATAATGCAGAAAAAGGATCAGTGAGCAGTGTAGGAAAATTGTGAAAACTCATTATCATAGAAGCCAAAGGAAGTGAGAATGCAAAAAGATAATGTAATTAATAATGGCAATTGCAATTCAGGACGCAAGAAAGAAGAGAAAAATTGTTGAGGTTTGGCTAGCTCACAGAAGACTTTTGAGAGCCTAGATGGAATAAGAGACAGCTTGTAAAGTTTCAAGAAAGAATAATGGAAAAGGAAATGGAAGCAAGAAAGAAATAATTGAAGAATTTTGGCACTTTGTTTATTCATTCATCAGTTAATAGACATTTGGGTTGCTTACAGATTTTGGCTATTATGAATAAAAGTGCTATGGACATTCACATAGAAGTTACTGAGAACATAATTATTTTTCATGGGTACTTAGAAGAGAAATTGCTAAGTAGTATGATAAAAGCATGTTTAATTTTATAAGAAACTGTGAGTCTGTTTTCTAAGTTGATTATACTATTTTTTCACATTTCTACTAGCAATGTATTGTGAAACTTTTAGTTGTTACTCATCCTTATCCACACTCAGTATTGTCAGTCTTATGAATTCTGGCCTCAATAGTGAATGTGAGCAGTATCTCATTGTGGTTTTAATGTGCATTTCCCTATTGACTAATTATGTTGAGCATCTTTTCATATGTTTATTTGACATACATATCTGACAAAGTTTTCTGTTCAGATCTTTTGCCCACTTTTTTTATTTTGGTATCATTAATATACAATTACATGAGCAACGTTGTGGTTACTAGATTCCCCCCATTATCAAGTCCCCACCACCAACCCCATTACAGTCACTGTCCATCAGCTTAGTAAGATGCTATAGCATCACTACTTGTCTTCTCTGTGCTATATTGCCTTCCCTGTGCCCCCACTACATTATGTGTGCTAATTGTAATGCCCCTTATTCCCCTTCTCCCTCCCTACCCCACCCTCCAGTCCCTTTCCCTTTTTATTTTATTTTATTTTTATTTTGGTATCGTTAATCTACAATTGCATGTGAAACATTATTGTTATTAAACTTCCCACTTCGTCAAGTCCCCCCTACATGGCCCATTACAGTCACTGTCCATCAGTGTATTGAGATGCTATAGAGTCACTACTTGTCTTCTCTGAGTTGTTCAGCCCTCCCCGTGCCCCCCCCACATTATGTCTGCTAATCGTAATAACCCTTTTTGCCCCTTGTCCCTCCCTTCCCACCCATCCTCCCCAGTCCCTTTCCCTTTGGTAACTGTTAGTCCATTCTTGGGTTCTGTGAGTCTGCTGCTGTTTTGTTCCTTCAGTTTTTTTCTTTGTTCTTATGCTCCACAGATGAGTGATATCATTTGATACTTGTCTTTTTCTGCCTGGCTTATTTCACTGAGCATAATACCCTCTAGCTCCATCCATATTGTTGTTAATGTCTGGACTTATTTTCTTCTTATGGCTGAATAATATTCCATTCATATATGTACCACTTCTTCTTTATCCATTCATCTACTGATGGACACTTAGGTTGCTTCCATTTCTTGGCTATTGTAAATAGTGCTGTGATAAACGTAAAGGTACATATGTCTTTTGCAAACTGGATTGCTCCATTCTTAGGGTAAATTACTAGGAGTGGGATTCATGGCTCAAATGGCATGTCTATTTTGAGGTTTTTTTATATAAATTTTATTTTTGTATCATTAATCTACAATTACATGTGCAATATTATGTTTATTAAACTACCCTGTTCATCAGGTACCCCTCCCAACCCCATTACAGTCACTGTCCATCAGCGTAGTGAGAAGCTGTAGAATCATTACGTGTCTTCTCTGAGTTGTACAGACCTCCATGCGCCCCCCCAACATTACGTCTGCTAATCGTACTGCCTCTTTTACCCCTTGTACCTCCCTTCCCACCCATCCTCCTCAGTTCCTTTCCTTTTGATAACTATTAGTCCATTCTCTGCTGTTTTGTTCCTTCAGTTTTTTTCTTTGTTCTTATACTCCACATATGAGTGACATCATTTGATATTTGTCTTTTTCCGCTTGGCTTATGTCACTGAGCATAATACCCTCTAGCTCCATCCATGTTGTTGCAAATGGTAGGATTTGTTTTCTTCTTATGGCTGAATAATATTCCATTGTGTATATGTACCACCTCTTCTTTATCCATTCATCTACTGATGGACACTTAGGTTGCTTCCATTTCTTGGCTATTGTAAATAGTGCTGCGATAAACATAGGGGTGCATCTGTCTTTTTCAAATTGGGCTGCTGCATTCTTAGGGTAAATTCCTAGGAGTGGGATTTCTGGGTCAAATGGTATTTCTATTTTGAGTTTTTTGAGGAACCTCCATACTGCTTTCCACAATGGTTGAACTAATTTGCAGTCCCACCAGCAGTGTAGGAGGGTTCCCTTTTCTCCACATCCTCGCCAACATTTGTTGTTGTTTGTGTTTTGGATGTTGGCCATCCTCACTGGTGTGAGGTGATATCTCATTGTGGTTTTAATTTGCATTTCTCTGATGATTAGCGATGTGGAGCATCTTTTCATGTGCCTGTTGGCCATCTGAATTTCTTCTTTAGAGAAATGTCTATTCATATCCTCTGCCCTTTTCTTAATTGGATTATTTGCTTTTTGTTTGTTGAGGTGCGTGAGTTCTTTATGTATTTTGGATGTCAACCCCTTATCGGATATGTCATTTATGAATATATTCTCACATACTATAGGATGCTTTTTGTTCTTCTAATGGTGTCCTTTGCTGTACAGAAGCTTTTCAGCTTGATATAGTCCCACTTGTTCATTTTTGCTTTTGTTTCCCTTCCCCGGGGAGGTATGTTCATGAAGAAGTCACTCATGATTATGTCCCAGAGATTTTTGCCTATATTTTTTTCTAAGAGTTTTATGGTTTCATGACTTACATTCAGGTCTTTGATCCACCTTGAGTTTACTTTTGTGTATGGGGTTAGACAGTAGTCCAGTTTCATTCTCTTACATGTAGCTGTCCAGTTTTTCCAACACCAGCTGCTGAAGAGGCAGTCATCTCCCCATTGTATATCTAAGACTCCTTTATCATATATTAATTGACTGTATATGTTTGGGTTAATGTTTGGATTTTCTATTCTGTTCCACTGGTCTGTGGGTCTGTTTTTGTGCCAATACCAAATTGTTTTGATTACTGTGGCTTTGTAGTAGAGCTTGAAGTCAGGGAGCGTAATTCCCCCTGTTTTATTCTTCCTTCTCAGGATTGCTTTGGCTATTCGGGGTCTTTTGTGGTTCCATATGAATTTTAGAATTATTTGTTTGAGTTCATTGAAGAAAGCTGTTGGTATTTTGATAGGGATTGCATTGAATCTGTAGATTGCTTTAGGTAGTATAGCCATTTTGACAATATTTATTCTTCCTAGCCAAGAGCATGGGATGCATTTCCATTTGTTAGTGTCCTCTTTAATTTCTCTTAGGAGTGTCTTGTAGTTTTCAGAGTACAGGTCTTTCACTTCCTTCGTTAGGTTTATTCCTAGGTATTTTATTCTTTTTGATGCAATTGTGAATGGAATTGTTTTTCTGATTTCTCTTTCTGTTGGTTCATCATTAGTGTATAGGAAAGCAACAGATTTCTGTGTGTTAATTTTGTATCCTGCAAATTTGCTGAATTCAGATATTAGTTCTAGTAGTTTTGGAGTGGAGTCTTTAGGGTTTTTTATCTACAATATCATGCTGTCTGCAAATAGGGACAATTTGACTTCTTCTTTACCAATCTTGTATGTCTTTGTTTTGTCTGATTGCCGTGGCTAGGACCTCCAGTACTATGTTGAATAACAGTGGAGAGAGTGGGCATCCCTGTCTTGTTCCCAATCTTAGATGAAAAGCTTTCAGCGTCTCGCTGTTAAGTATGATGTTAGCTGTGGGTTTGTCATATGTGGCCTTTATGATGTGGAGCTACTTGCCCTCTATACACATTTTGTTGAGAGTTTTAATCATGAATGGATGCTGAATTTTGTCAAATGCTTTTTCAGCATCTATGGAGATGATCATGTGGTTTTTGTTCTTCTTTTTGTTGATGTGATGGATGATGTTGATGGATTTTGATTGTTGTACCATCCTTGCATCCCTGGGATGAATCCCACTTGATTATGATGTATAATCCTCTTGATGTATTTTTGAATTCGGTTTGCTAATATTTTGTTCAGTATTTTTGCATCTACGTTCATTAGGGATATTGGTCTGTAATTTTCTTTTTTGGTGAGGTCTTTGCCCGGCTTTCGTATTAGAGTGATGCTGGCTTCATAGAATGAGTTTGGAAGTATTCCCTCCTCTTCTATTTTTTGGAAAACTTTAAGGAGAATGGGTGTTATTTCTTCTCTATATGTCTGGTAGAATTCAGAGGTGAATCCTTCTGGTCAGGGGCTTTTGTTGTTGGGTAGTTTTTTGATTACCGATTCAATTTTGTTGCTGGTGATTGGTCTGTTTAGTTTTTCTGTTTCTTGTTTGGTCAGTCTTGGAAGGTTGTATTTTTCTAAGAAGTTGTTCATTTCTTCTAGGTTTTCCAGCTTGTTAGCATATAGATTTTCATAGTGTTCTCTTATAATTCTTTGTATTTCTTTGGGGTCCATTGTGATTTTTCCTTTCTCATTTCTGATTGTGTTTATGTGTGTAGATTCTCTTTTTCTCTTAATGAGTCTGGCTAGGGGTTTATCTATTTTGTTTATTTTTTCAAAGAACCAGCTCTTGGTTTCATTGATTTTTTTTCTATTGTTTTATTCTTCTCAATTTTATTTATTTCTTCTCTGATCTTTATTATGTCCCTCCTTGTGGTGACTTTGGGACTCATTTGTCCTTCTTTTTCCAATTTCAGTAATTGTGTCTTTAGACTATTCATTTGGGAATGTTCTTCCTTCTTTAAATAGGCCTGGATTGCACTATACTTTCCTCTCAGAACTGCCTTTGCTGTGTCCCATAGAAGTTGTGGCTTTGTGTCGTTGCCATTAGTCTCCATATATTCTCTGATTTCTGTTTTGATTTAGTCGTTAACCCATTGATTAATTAGGAGAATATTGTTAAGTCTCCATGTATTTATGAGCCTTTTTGTTTTCTTTGTACAATTTATTTCTAGTTTTATACCTTTGTGATCTGAGAAGTTGATTGGTAGAATTTCAGTATTTTTGAATTTACTGAGGTTCTTTTTGTGGCCTAGTATGTGGTCTATTCTGGAAAATGTTCCATGTGCACTTGAGAAGAATGTGTATCCTGTTGCTTTTGGGTGTAGAGTTCTGTAGGTGTCTGTTAGGTCCATCTGTTCTAGTGTGTTGTTCAGTGCCTCTGTGTCTTTACTTATCTTCTGTCTGGTTGATCTGTCCTCTGGAGTAAGTGGTGTATTGAAATCTCCTAAAATGACTGCATTGCTTTCTATTTCCTCCTTTAATTCTGTTAGTATTTGTCTCACATATGCTGGCGCTCCTGTGTTGGGTGCATATATATTTAAAATGGTTATATCCTCTTGTTGGACTGACCCCTTTATCATTATGTAGTGTCCTTCTTTATCTTTTGCTACTTTCTTCATTTTGAAGTCTATTTTGTCTGATATAAGTACTGCAACACCTACTTTTTGCTCTTTGTTGTTTGCATGAAATATCTTTTTACATCCCTTCACCTTTAGTCTGTGTATATCTTTGGGTTTGACGTGAGTCTCCTGTAAGCCGCATATAGATGGGTCTTGCTTTTTTATCCATTCTATTACTCTGTGTCTTTTGATTGGTGCATTCAGTCCATTTACATTTAAGGTGATTATCAGTAGATAAATACTTATTGCCATTGCTGGCTTTAGATTCATGGTTACCAAAGGTTCAAGGGTAGCTTCTCTACTATCTAAAAGTCTATCTTGACTTTCTTGTTAAGTTATTGTAAACACAGTCTGATGATTCTTTATTTCTCTCCCTTCTTATTCTTCCTCCTCCATTCTTTATATACTAGGTGTTTTATTCTTTGCCTTTAGTTAGTATTTGGATGATCTGCTTTCTTTGCTATGATTTTATTTTCTCTGGTGACCTCTTTTTAGCCTTAGGAGTGCTTCCATCTAGAGCAATCCCTTTAAGATATCCTGAAGAGGTGGTTTATGGGAGGCAAATTCCCTCAGTTTTCACTTGTCTGGGAATTGTTTAATCCCTCCCTCAAATTTAAATGATAGTCGTGGTGGATACAATATTCTTGGTTCAAGGCCCTTCTGTTTCATAACGTTAAATATATCATGCCATTCTCTTCTGGCCTGTAAGGTTTCTGTTGAGAAGTCTGATCTGATGGGTTTTCCTTTGTATGTGATGTTTTTTCTGTCTTTAGCTGCCTTTATTACTCTGTCCTTATCTTTGGTCTTTGCCATTTTAAGTATTATGTGTCTTGGTCTTGTCTTCCTTGGATCCCTTGTTTTGGGAGATCTGTGGTCTTCCATGATCTGAGAGACTATATCCTTCCCCAGCTTGGGGAAGTTTTTAGGAATTATTTCTTCAAAGACACTTTCTATCCCTTTTTCTCTCTCTTCTTCCTCTGGTATTCCTATAATGCGAATATTGTTCCGTTTGGATTGGTAACACAGTTCTCCTAAAATTCTTTCATTCCTAGAGATCCTTTTATCTCTGTCTGCCTCAGCTTCTCTGTATTCCTATCCTCTGATTTCTATTCCATTAACAGTCTCTTGCATCTCGTCCAGTCTGCTGCTTAGCCCGTCGATTGCTTGTCTCATCTCTGCATTGTCTTTCCTCACTTCCCTCACTTCCTCCCTTAGCTCTTGCATATTTCTATGTAGATCCATCAGTGTGGTTATGACTTTTATTCTGAATTCTTTTTCAGGAAGATTGTGCATGTCCATCCCTTCAGACTCCCTCTCTGGGATAGTCTGGGCTGGGGTTTTCTGGTAAGTTTTGTTTGTACCATATTTCTCTGTCTTTTCATGGCAATTGAAGTGGTCATAAAAGTAAAAAGGAGAAAGAAAAATAGAGAAAAAAAAAAGCCTGCCCGGTGTATTTTCTGTGAGGATCCTGTAGGTGGCGCTGCTGCTACACTATTCTGCCGCCAGGCCATTCCACCAGGCCCTTTGTGACTCTGGCCGGAAGGGAACGAATGGGAGGCTGCTGATTTCTGTGGGATGTCTCCATGCGATTGCTTTTCACAGCCACAGTCCAAAGGGACCAAAATTCCCCAGGACTCCCAGTTTGTTGTGTTTTCTTGAACATATGGGATATATTTCTAATAGCTGCTTTATTGCCCTTGTCTGCTCATTCTACCAGCAATGTCATTTCTGGGTGTGTTTCTATTAATTGATTTTTTTTCCAGTCAGGAGTCACATTTTCATGCCTGTCAATTTCTGTTTGCACATTAGATATTGTGTATTTTATGTTGTTGATTGCTGGGTGTTGATGAATTTCTCTAAGAAGGAATTTGTTCTTAGGCTTTGCTCTATTAGACTTTGTTCTGATATGGAGTTAACTTACTGGGGTCAGTTTAATCTTTTTGAGGGTCCTTTTTAACTTTTGTTGGCGTGAACACAGTCTAAGTCTTTATTCTAGGGCTTTTAATCCCACTACTAAGGCCACAGGAGGACCTTTCTGAAGACTCTACATAGTGCCTGTAAATTATGAGGTCTTTCTACTTTGGATGGTAGGAACACGATGTCCCCAGTCTAGTGGGAATACTAGGAATTGTTCAGATAGCTACTACTTTCTGAGGGTTCTTTCCCCACTGTGAGAGTTTTAGCTGAAATGTTTTAAGCTCAGTTTTTCAGCCAAAGATTTGAGGAGACTTTTGTAAAGATCTCTTGACTTCTGTCTTTATGCAGCTCCCACTTTTCCAGTAGTCTGCCCCATAAATTCTTGCTGCCTTGGCCTCCTTGAGCACTGATCTCTGTCTTGTCAAGTCAGTGAGACCATTGGACTCTGAATTCTCTTTCCTGTGCTTTGGTTTAGAAATGCCCCTGCCCACTACATTTGTTTCCCCTCTCTTAGAGATCAGTCTTGTACTGCCTGTTGTCCAATGTGTGCAACAATTGTATTATCTATTTTTTCTGGTTTTCTAGTTTTTTGATGTGGGAAAGTAATTCCCAAAGCAGTTAATCATTTATGAGTAGAAGCAAAAATCCCACTTCAAACCGATAACTTCCAAGATGTTGCAATTTCTAGAGTGTCAGAATGAGACAAAAGGAAAAACCTATTGGATTTTAAGATCAGTTTGAATACTTAAATGTAATTATTCTTTCTTATTCTTTCTCTACCCATCTCCGCTTCTTCCCTAGAGGATAGAGGATTCTACCTGAGATTTTTCCCTTGAGCAAATGAAACTCACAAATGAAATTGCTTTCTATAAAATTTGTTGTATTAGGAGATGTACTCTAAATAGCAGAAACTATAGTGTTACAGATACCCTTTTTCAAAGTAGATGAAATTATGACGGCTCTGGGTGGCTATTTCACTTATTGAATTAACAATTCCTAGAATTTCACTTTGGCCAAGCCGTCATTCAATATGATCAGAACAAAGCTATTTACACTTCTATGCCTCAGTCACTTAATTGTAAATCAAGCTACTTTAATACAGAATGTTAAATTATGCGTATAGTAAAAGTGAATTTTCCTATGGCAGGACAATAGAGATACTCCTTTAAATGAAATACACTGAAAGAGTAATCCTTGAATCTCCAATTTACTTACAAAACTTAGTCACATTAGAAAAAAGATAATCCTTGAGCACTGATTTGTTAACATCTAGAATTCTCTATGTCTACATAACTATATCTACATTTCTATAAGCACATAGTTCTTTTCTTTTCTCCCCCTCTTTAAGAGTAAAACAACTCTTAAACCCTAAGAAGACCAAATGCCAATAAATTATCCACTGTGGCAAAAACTCTCAGCCATTATTTTCACATTAAAGTCTTCAAAATGGCTTTACTCCCCTGTTTATCCTCCCCAAATAATCTTCCTTATAAAAATGTATATATATTTGTATCTATTAAAAATAGACACTTTCCCTGACTAGGAGCCATAGAAAACCACGGTTAGCAATTATTTTGGCTTTCTTGTTGGACATGTGTATGCTTATTGGGTTATTTCCATAATGCAAACCTGCACTGAATGGTGCTTTCAATTTTTCATTCAAGAGACTTAATCAGGAGCAACCAAAACGTCCTGATTAAGGTAAAAAAAAAAATAGCAAACTCTAAACACTGTTACCTTGGTGGGGAGATCCTGGCTACCAAACAAATAGACTTCAAAGGGATCTCTCAACTTTCCCTAAACCACAGACAAATATTTGCTATTACTGTAGTACTAGGTAGCATAGGGCCACTTTGTCCTTCACGTGTAGGAGACCTTGAAGACTTATTCCCCACCAAGAGAAGTTTTGCCCTTAGAGAGGAATCATATACCTTGTCCCATCCCAGTTTGACATACAAGGATTAGCTGCAAGATTTGAATTAAGAAAGAGAACCAAAAGCTGGGTTAGAAGAAGAAACTTACAGAAATAAAGACCAGTAACTGGCTTAAAAAATAAAAGGCAGATATTATTTTCTCTATGTTGACCTACATGACAATTATTTCAACTGAAAGACTGGTGGCCTAATTTTCTTTTTAAATTATTTCAGTCTTTATTTTATTTTTTTTATACTTTATTTTGGTATCATTAATCTACAATTACATGTGCAATATTATGGTTATTAAACAACCCCTTCATCAGGTCCTACCCACCAACCCCATTACAGTCACTGTCCATCAGCATAGTGAGATGCTATAGAATCACTACTTGTCTTCTGAGTTGTACACCCTCTCCATACCCCCCTAACATTACATCTGCTAATCGTAATGCCCCCTTTTCCCCCTTATCCCTCCCTTCCCACCCATCTTCCCAAGTCCCTTTTCCTTTGGTAACTATTAGTCCGTTCTTGGGTTCTGTGAGTCTGCTGCTGTTTTGTTCCTTCAGTTTTTTTTCTTTGTTCTTATACTCCACATATGAGTGAAATCATTTGATACTTGTCTTTTCGGCTTGGCTTATTTCACTGAGCATAATACCCTCTAGCTCTATCCATGTTGTTGCAAATGGTAGGATTTGTTTTCTTCTTATGGCTGAATAATATTCCATTGTGTATATGTACCACCTCTTCTTTATCCATTCATCTACTGATGGACACTTAGGTTGCTTCCATTTCTTGGCTATTGTAAATAGTGCTGCAATAAACACAGGATGCATATATCTTTTTCAAACTGGGCTGCTGCATTCTTAGGGTAAATTCCTAGGAGTGGAATTCCTGGGTCAAATGGTATTTCTATTTTGAGTTTTTTGAGGAACCTCCGTACTGCTTTCCACAATGGCTGAACTAATTTGCAGTCCCACCAGCAGTGTAGGAGGGTTCCCTTTTCTCCACATCCTCGCCAACATTTGTTGTTTGTGTTTTGGATGTTGGCCATCCTCACTGGTGTGAGGTGATATCTCATTGTGGTTTTAATCTGCATTTCTCTGATAATTAGCGATGTGGAGTATCTTTTCATGTGCCTGTTGGCCACCTGAATTTCTTCTTTAGAGAAGTGTCTATTCATGTCCTCTGCCCATTTCTAATTGGATTATTTGCTTTTTGTTTGTTAAGGTGCGTGAGTTCTTTATATATTTGGGATGTCAACCCCTTATCAGGTACGTCATTTATGAATATATTCTCCCATACTGTAGGATGTCTTTTTGTTCTACTGATGGTGTCCTTTGCTGTACAGAAGCTTTTCAGCTTGATATAGTCCCACTTGTTCATTTTTGCTTTTGTTTCCCTTGCCCGGGAGATATGTTCATGAAGAAGTTGCTCATGTTTATGTCCAAGAGATTTTTGCCTATGTTTTTTTCTAAGAGTTTTATGGTTTCATGACTTACATTCAGGTCTTTGATCCCCTTGAGTTTACCTTGTGTATGGGGCTAGACAGTAGTCCAGTTTCATTCTCTTACATGTAGCTGTCCAGTTTTTCCAACACCAGCTGCTGAAGAGGCTGTCATCTCCCCATTGTACAGCCAAGGCTCCTTTATCAAATATTAATTGACTGTATATGTTTGGGTTAATGTTTGGATTTTCTATTCTGTTCCACTGGTCTGTGGGTCTGTTTTTGTGCCAATACCAAATTGTCTTGATTACTGTGGCTTTGTAGTAGAGCTTGAAGTCAGGAGTGTAATTCCCCTGTTTTATTCCTCCTTCTCAGGATTGATTTGGCTATTCGGGGTCTTTTGTGGTTCCATATGAATTTTAGAATTATTTGTTCCAGTTCATTGAAGAAAGCTGTTGGTAGTTTGATAGGGATTGCGTTGAATCTGTAGATTGCTTTAGGTAGTATAGCCATTTTGACAATATTTATTCTTCCTAGCCAAGAGCGTGGGATGAATTTCCATTTGTTAGTGTCCTCTTTAATTTCTCTAAGGAGTGTCTTGTAGTTTTCAGAGTACAGGTCTTTCACTTCCTTCGTTAGGTTTATTCCTAGGTATTTTATTCTTTTTGATGCAATTGTGAATGGAATTGTTTTTCTGATTTCTCTTTCTGTTAGTTCATCGTTAGTGTATAGGAAAGCAACAGATTTCTGTGTGTTAATTTTGTATCCTGCAACTTTGCTGAATTCAGATATTAGTTCTAGTAGTTTTGGAGTGGAGTCTTTAGGGTTTTTTATGTACAATATCATGTCATCTGCAAATAGTGACAATTTGACTTCTTCTTCACCAATCTGGATGCCTTGTATGTCTTTGTTTTGTCTGATTGCTGTGGCTAGGACCTCCAGTACTATGTTGAATAACAGTGGAGAGAGTGGGCATCCCTGTCTTGTTCCCGATCTTAGATGAAAAGCTTTCAGCTTCTCGCCGTTAAGTATGATGTTAGCTGTGGGTTTGTCATATATGGCCTTTATGATGTTGAGGTACTTGCCCTCTATACCCATTTTGTTGAGAGTTTTAATCATGAATGGATGCTGAATTTTGTCAAATGCTTTTTCAGCATCTATGGAGATGATCATGTGGTTTTTGTTCTTCTTTTTGTTGATGTGGTGGATGATGTTGATGGATTTTCGAATGTTGTACCATCCTTGCATCCCTGGGATGAATCCCACTTGATCATGGTGTATGATCCTCTTGATGTATTTTTGAATTCGGTTTGCTAATATTTTGTTGAGTATTTTTGCATCTATGTTCATCAGGTATATTGGTCTGTAATTTTCTTTTTTGGTGAGGTCTTTGCCCGGTTTTCGTATTAAGAGTGATGCTGGCTTCATAGAATGAGTTTGGAAGTATTCCCTCCTCTTGGTGGCCTAATTTATACGATTCATAAATATAGGAAACAGTAAATACTATAAAATGACTCTATTTGTACTGCTGCAGAGTAGAGGTTATATAGAGAAGAGCTGGAAATACATAATTTTTCAGGATGTTTAAGCCTTAGGCTTATAGAAGGCCCACAATAGGAATTCTGACTTCCAAGAAAACAGGCCAAAAAATTACATTTCACTTCAGTTTCTAAAAATGTTTCTTTCTTACACTTTAGATAAGAAAAAGTCATATCCAACCTGGATAGATTGCAAGCTTGGATTAGATACATTCTAATTGTGTCACTTTTCATCAGTGTCATTTTTGTTTCTAAGTGTTAACAAAGCCATG
This sequence comes from Smutsia gigantea, assembly GCA_032199065.1. NCBI lineage: Eukaryota > Metazoa > Chordata > Mammalia > Pholidota > Manidae > Smutsia > Smutsia gigantea. The sequence goes on along the minus strand of JAVSCE010012217.1, from coordinate 28,172 downwards.
ATTAAATAAGATAAAATCCCAGGTCTATGTGACATTAAGCCATTTAATAAAAGAATCATTTACATATCTCCAAAGAAGAAATACAGATGGCTAACAGGCACATGAAAACATGCTCCATATTGCTAATCATTGAAGAAATGCAAATCAAAACCACAATAAGATATCACCTCACACCAGTTAGAATGGCCACCATCCAAAAGACATGAAATAACATGTTGGCAAGGATGTGGAGAAATGGGAAGCCTTCTACACTGTTAGTGGGAACATAAATTGGTGCAGTCGCTGTGGAAAGCAGTATGGGGGTTCCTCAAAAAACCAAAAATAGAAATACCATTAAACCCAATAATTCCACTCCTAGGAATCAACTTGAAGAAAAAAAAATCCCTGATTTGAAAAGACATATGCACCCCTATATTTATTACTCCATTATTTATAATAGCCAAGTTATGGAAGCAACCTAAGTGTCCATCAATAGATGAATGGATAAAGAAGATGTGGCACATATACACAATGGAATATTATTCAGCCATTAAGAAAAAGAAGAAACCCAGCCATTTGCAACATGGATGGACCTAGAGGGTATTTATACTCAGTGAAATAAGCCAGGCAGAGAAATACAAATACCATATGATTCCACTTATTTGCAGAATATTGAAACAAAATAAAACAAAATGAACAAAACAGCAGCAGTAGACTCATAGACACTGAGACGTGACTGGTGGTTACCACGGGGGAGAGGTTGGGGTGGGTGAGTTGGGATTATGAGGAGGATACAGGGACACAAAAATTCTCTATCATGATATAAATTGGTCATGGAGATAGCAGTACAGCATGGAGAATATAGTCAAAGATTCTGTGACATCTTCCTATGTTGACAGATAGTAACTGCACTAGAGGGGGTGTGGATTTAATAATATGGATAACTGTTGAACCACTGTGTTGTATACTTGAAACCAAGATAAGATTGTATATCAACAATACTTCAATAAGAAAAAAGAAAAGAATAATTTATTATTAATTCAACCATTACCTGTTAAGGAAATATTTTGTTTCAGGAGCTGACTGTGCTAGGTACTCTGGATGCAAAATTGAACAAGAAAATCAGTAATGCGTAGGATTTCAGTTGTCCCCAAATTCTTGAAAATTAAGCTCTATCAAAAGTAGTGCCAGAAAAAAGCTCAAAATATTTTTAAAAATCAGAAGAGAACAAAAGGCCATTTACCCAGATCCTCAATGCAAGAAGTTCCTTTAGAGTAGCCAATATCCATCCATTCTCTACTTGACCCCACACCCTTATTGGGCAGCATGTTTTATTTTTTGATGGTTCTAATTATCAAAAAGTTCCTCTGTGTTAAGCTATGATGTGTCCTCTATAACTTCTAATGCTGGTCTTGGAGCTATATAAAATAAGTCTATTTCAATCTTCAAAAGGAAGTCCTTCAAATATTGAAGGGCAGCCATCAACTTAACTTTCATTCTCCAGCTAAAATATCTGCAGTGCCTCATATCACATAGTTTCTAAACCACTTACCACTCTGGCTGAGTAGCAAGTGTTCTCCATTTTATTTATATGTATAAGCTACTGATCACAATATTTTCCAGACATTTTCCCCTCTGTCAAACAAACTCTAACTCCTACTTCTGAACAGTTCCTTTTCCCAGTTTTATTTTTGTAAATCCAAATGCATTTCAAAGGTTTTTCTGTAATCTAAGGAATATTCAGATGTTAAAAGACTTATAGTATTTTCAATACAGCAGTTTGGGAAAAAATGTAGTTGACGAGTGCAGGCTGTGGTATGAGAGAGAAAAAAAATGAGAATAGTGTTTCTGTGGCCTCTTGAGCAGTCATCACCAATCATAATAAACAAGGCAAGATGTAGTTCCAAAGTCATTATTTTGAGAGGTAGGGAAGGGGAGGAAAAAGTAACTTCTATATCAGAATAGAATGTCATGATTTTACCTGCATATTTTCATAGCATTGGTCACTATATTATTTAGTTCATGAGAAGATAATATTTCTGATTAGACACCAACTAAACTGACAGGCAAATTGACAGGTAAGGCTGAGGTAACAGAAGGGTGGGGGGAGGTGAGGAAGGGTGAAGCAGTCTAAGTCCAGGAAACAGAGTTAGTTCCCTCCGTCTCCCTCAGCAATCTAAAGTGATGAAGGTGACTGGCTGGAAACTGACCAGGAGTTTAAAATGGCCTTTGAGGATGACAGTCCCAGGGATCAGCTCCACAGGTCACATATCCTCCTGGTTACCCCCACAGCACCTGCTAGACCACATATAAGTAGCTGAGTGCTTTATCAAGTAGGCTTTCTTTCTTTCTTTCTTTCTTTTTTTTAAAAGAGCTAAATAGAAGCAGAAATAATACATCATTGAATTCCTGGCTGTGAATTTCCATGTGTGCCTGGTACATGTTTTATAAATTTCCAGGAAAACAGGTGTGTGTCTATGAGTGCGGGTTACAATATTTCAAATTGATAATCTTTTAAGTTTGTTATAACTCCCTGACTAACTTGAACAGGACCTAAAAAGAGATTTTTTTCAAGCATATTATTAAAAAAAAGAATTAATCTTAACAACAAACCTGCCATACGAATCACAGAGTAGCTAGTCTTAACAAAAAAATAAAGGCAAGTTGAAATGCAGAATCCAGACAAGGGCCAGGAACCTAACTCTGCTAGCTCACTCTTGAGTTCACTATAGAGCAACCTCAACCTCTTAGTAGAATCACTTGGAAATTCCTCCTTGAGTCCAAAATACCAATGAGGTGTAGGTGGACACATTTTTTTGTTTTGATAAGAAATTTTACCTTAAGCTCCACTTGCGTCTTACCATATCATTGCCATCTAAAAATATCTTTCTAAACTTACTTCCTTATCTTGTACTTGACATTCATAATATAGTTTGAAAAGAATTTTTAGAATCACCATAGATATGTAGATCTAAATATGGAACAAAGAGACATGAACTGTCCTTTGTACATTTTTCCTTAAATCTAACTGCCTCTAGTCTCTTTTTGCCTGTCTGTGAAGATGACTAGGCTACTGCTTTAATAAAAAGTAAATAATTTATATTTACTTTATCTACTATTAAATGGCCCAGACTAATGTTGTTCTTTAACTAAATGTCTGTCTGAAAACACTAAGCAAAAATGTAGAGCCTTGAAGCTCTTGGAAATATTGACAGTTAAACAATGTTAATATAGGAAGTCCCTATTTTACGAGTAATTTGTGTTCTAAAAATCTGTAAGTCAGTTGCCTGGACTTTAGAATGCATTTTATGTCTATTTTTTTAGTACTCTATCCCCAGAGCCTGGGATAGTACCAGATACATAGTGGGCACCCAGATATTTGCTGAATGATTGGATGAACTAGCCCTAAAGTCCACTTCACTAATAATGTAACTGAGTTATATTATTATTAATAATAATTAGCATTTGTATAATACTAGTCATTTATAAAAGACACTTATATACACCTTATCTTACTTTTTCTCACATTGATTCAGCTTACAAATGAAGAACTAAGACCTCTAAATTAAAGAGAGAGCCATTTGGGCTGCTTGAGAGGTTTGATGCAAGAAGAGAGAACTTGAATGAAGTGATGACAGTGCAGGTGAGATCCAGTTTAGAGAGCCACTAGAACCTGGTGATGGACTGGATGTGAGACTCCATCTTAATTCATGCTACCACATTGCATTTGTAATATTATAAACTATAGACAAAATGTCATCTATTAATACAAAATAGAGACTCAGAGAGTAGAGACTTATTTCTTTTTCCCCTGATTCCCCTTTGTTTGGCACTTAAGTGACTTCCTGTGTTGAGTGGTTAAGAAGAAGGACCACTCACCTCGCAAGAAATGAGGTCTCCCCAAAGAGATTACACCACAGTTGAGGGCTTCTGCCTAGCTAGCGGGAAGACTAATGTGACTAGCTAAGCAATGCCCAGCCCAAGGCCTCTGCTGTTGGAATAGTTTGGATGCAAAGGATTTTCTTAAGTCATTTACACACTCTGTGGCATAATCTGTGTATTCAGAGGTAGATGAGACATTAAATGGTCCTGAGACAAACTTCCAACTCTGTACATGAATTCTCTCAGTGACATCTCACTGGGGATCACTCAGCCTTTGCTGAAACATTTCATGGGATGAGAAACTCGAGTGAGCTCACATTGGTTTTTGGACACCTCCAATTTTTAAGAAGGTCTTCTGTCATACTCTTGCCTTTTGAAAGCATCAGAGTCCATTTAATCCCTCTTAAAACATCTGCAGAATGCTAGCAATTTCTGAACATCCATAAATCCTCTCTCATAGGCAAAATATCCCAAGTTAATTGCTCACTATATAATGAGGTTTCTAATTGATCTTACCAATTCTGCTCAGCTTTCTCTAAATAGGAATATCTTGACCTGAGTATAATATTCTAGCTATGTTTTGACTCGAGAACACAAGAGAAGGACTAGTCTCTCTTTGTTTGGAACATTATTCTTTATTAATGTCACCTAAGGTTGCATTAGCTTTGTTGGCAGTTGTGATATATTACTTACTCACATTGAAATCATGGTCACTTGAAATCCTCAGGTCTTTTTCACACAAGTGGTTGATAAGTCACACTTCTCTGGTGGTAGTATAATTAACTTTTGAAAAAATGAATTTATATTTATCACTGTTAAGTTTAATCTCATAAGTTTTGCTCAAGAATCTTTCACACTGCTGCCTGAGTTGTCTTTCTCAAACATTCTGATTATGTTATCACTTCACAGAGCTGTCAATTGATCTCCACTATGCACAAGATCAAGTCTAAGATACTTGTCCTAGACCCTGTATAATCTGACCTGAACCTCTAGGGCCAGCCTCATCTTCCTCCATTCCTCTCCCTCCCTCCTCTGCCCCACACCATACCATACTCTCCAACCAGTCTGAGGGTTCACTTTCTTTATACATGTGCACTTTTCCAAAGAATTGCCTTCTCCACCCTTCAGTTATTATTCATACCTTATGAGATAGCAATTTTTTTTAATGGTAAAGGTAAATATTTATTTTTTATTTTTATTTTATTTTTTTTTGAGATAGCAATTTAAAAGTCCCAATTAGACTGTGAACTCCTTCAGAGCAAAAATATACTACAATGAAGTTCAGGTAACAGGAAAGAGACATAGCTTACAAATTTTACTTCTTTTAAAATTTTTGTGTTTGTCTTGTCAAAGAAAATATTATGTAAGCCTCTTTCTTCAAAGCTAGTTTCTCCTCTCAACTAGAAATGCAGGTGACTTGGATTTGGCTTTTTTGAAACAGCTCTTAGGGAGAGGTAGTAACAAGTTTGGTGAACCAAATAGCTGCACAAGTTTGTCCAGAGGCAGTGTCATGAGGTGATTGTTTTCCAGAATCACAAAACCTCCCTTGCATCCAACACAGCATTATGAAAAGAAACCCAGCTGGAAGCATTGTGGAAGCAGAACCATGAGGCCCTCTATTCAATCATTTCCAATGACACTGATGAAAAACAAAATCCCCAAGTTAAACTTTACGTGCATCTGCCACTGTTTTCCAAGAGGCAGTAAAATTTGTACCTTTCCATCTTAACTGGAACCTTTTGTCCCAGGCCATCACAGATTAGGAATAGAGCCTATGATTTAGTTTACAAAGGGATGGAACCTATGACATTGTCCTTCATGAGAAATTGTACTGATCAACTGTCTGCCTTAGGATCTGTCGTCCTAAGTGGCTCACTTGTGAGACACTTAGGTCATCTCTCTAACAGACTGTTTAGTGTATCTGCATACCAGATACTCTGCCATAAAAATGCTTTAAACCACTAAAAGCAATAAATATTCATTATCAATAATGTTAATGATAATGCCTCAGAGTTCATTTACTTGATAAATATTCAGTACATCAGGCATCATGTTAGGTGCTATGGTAGTACTTCTCAAAGTGTGGTCTAGACTTCCTACCTTAATGTGCTCGAAAATAATGTGATAAATGCTAGGACAGAGGTGACTATGTGCTATGGGTGCACATGTGTGATACACATGTATAGTGTATCTAACCTAGAATTTTGGGAAGAGGTGAAGTTTAAGCAAAGTTCTTAAGGATGAGCTATCTATCCATTGTCTATCCCTCCAGAAAATATTTGAGTGACAATTTAGCTAAATGAAAGAGAGGTAGGACTAGGCGCAGAAGAGAAGAGCTCTGGGACAAGGAAGCATTTGCAGGGTCAGAGGGTGAAACAAAGCATGGCATCTTGGGGGTAATACAATTAGTTCAATAGGTACAGCTGGAAGTAATGGAGTAAGAGGATGTAAGAGACAGTGATGAGGCCAGGGGGCATTCATAAAGGGCCTAGCCCTTGTTAAAGAATGTGGACTATGTTATGATGGAAATGGGGAGTCACTGTAGAGTGTTGATCAGGGAAGTGACATTTTGGACTTTAAAAAATCTCCAGAGGGTGGTATATAGAGAATAGATTGGGAAACAAGAAGACAAAATAGCGAGAACATTCAGGAGAATATTGATATAATGTATACAGATGAAAAATAACAGTAGTCTGACCCAGGATTGTAGCCATACGAATGGAGAAAAGCATATATACTCAAGAAAAACTCCAGGAGCAGAATGGGATAGACCTGGTGAATGACTGAGGCTGGCTGAAGACAGAAAGGAATTGAGAATGAATCTCAGCTTTTCTGGGTTTGACAGTTGATGCCATTCATACAGGTATTTATTTTCCCAGTGAGGTAGGAGGCAAGTTCATTAGCTGAGAGCAAGCAGTGAGTGTGGGGAGGGGAAAGAAGGTTTGAAATAGTCATTGCAGGAATGAAAGAGAATAGAAGAAAAAAAGACTTCCAGGGAAGATGAGGGCTAAATTGAGATTGGAAAACAAATTTTTTGAGGCATCTCTCACTACAGTTGTATTTTCATTTTTCCCAATGGAGTTAAACTGTCTAGGTGAAGGAGCAAAAGGTCAACAGTAGGATTGACCTAGAATTATGTGAAAGGAAGACAAGGGGGTAATGGAGTTGAGAGATCTGGTAGGACATTCCAGAGAGAAAATCATGGGGGCAGGCTAGGTATCATGTCTATTTTTTGTAGACAAATAGGTATTTCAAGCCAGAGAAGTGGTCTACCAAATAAAAGATAATAAATAAATAGATAAAAGAAATGGTCTAATGCGACATATCTACATGCTCTGAGGAAAGAAATTAAAATTTGAAAGAACAGCAGCCAAAAGTAACAAATAGGAATTGATAGAGTACATGGGAAGGAAGGGAGCTGGGGAGTTGGGGTGCAAGAGTTGACAACCATCTTGCTTTTGTTTTTTGTTTTTGCAAATTGCACCCCCTCAACTACACCTGATCCCCCAGAAAGGATCCCCCAGGGGCTTACATTCTTCTGAATTTTTATAATCATTCAAGAGGGAGCTATTGTTACAAAAGGGTAAGTGTTGCACCCCTTTAGGAGTGTTGGGATGAGGGTTCCTGGAGAATGAGGTGTTTGGTTCTTTTACCAAACCATTGATTTAACATGTCCTCCATTGCCCTTTGCTTTTTATTCAAGGTGGAGGTGGAGTCACAGGTTATTTATTGAGCCATAAGTTATGAGAGAAATGTAGGCATCCATTACAAAAGGAATTGCCAGAAAACTTCAAAAACCTCAGAAGGGTCAGAATGGCTGAAATTTTAAAAAAAATTCTTAGTGGAAATCAAACAGTATGAGAGAATAATTCATTTTCTCTCTTCAATTTAATTGTAAATGGAGATTTCTTCAGCAGCATCAAAAGATACAGTGTTAACATAAGTGAACATGATGTCCTTTAGAAAGCATGTTTTTCACAATTTTTTTGTTTTAGGAATTGTGATTATGAAGTATAAAGTAATCAGCAAACATAGCTGATGCCTGGAAAACTTCTGCTCCTCTATCAGCTGCAGGAAGGTTAGGAAGAAAAGAGAAATATGACATAGAAAGAGGGTTGATGTTTGTTCATTAGTAAGACAAACCATCTAGGAAATAATCTGTTTCTTAGAGACATAGTGAGATATATGCAAAATGCCTAGCACAGAAATTGACACATTCCACTGTGATCTCTAATGGTTTTCTTTTCTCCTCAACAATTAAACATTAATGTACTAAACATTAATTGAAACACTAATAGCCTACTTTGGGGAACTGTGAAAATATAAATATTTTTACTTAAAGGAGATTAATCGTATAGCTTCCATACCTTAGGTGGATGCTCTCCATCACATTCTGCAAATTTCAGAATACACTAAGCAGAAAAAATGTGCACAGTGCTATATTTTCATTTTACTTTCAATACTATGATGGCCCAGGGGATTAAAAAAATGACTTTTTAAAAATCATTCCAAAAAATTGCTCCTATAGCTGGAGTTTTGAGTCATAAAAAGATGAAAAGTTAGATGATCTAGAAGAAATGGAATATGGAGGCCCTTAAAATCTGAAGGCCCCTAAAAATCAGTATTTCCCTTTAGCATGGTATTTTCAAAGGAATCTTTCTTCTTCAATACTCTTCCCTCTCCCTTTTCCATCATCATTTATTATCCAATTAGTGCTTTCCCTCCTCCCTATTTGTTTTTGTTCATCTTTTGAAAACCTAGAGTGGCAGCTCTCAGGACTTTCCTCTCACTTGCCGTTTTAGAATTTGCACTTACTGTTCTGACTATGGTAAGTCAACATTATTCCATTCATGTTTCTGCTTCATTAAACAACTTTTGGAACTCTAATGTGGTGAGACTCATTTTCATCTAAGTGTTGGGAGTTTCAAAAGTGTTTTTAGTAATGGCAGCATAAGTGGGCTAAGTCTGATCCTCCCCTGGGCTCAGTGCTTAGATCTTCTTCTTTCCTACCCACACCCACTCCCTTGGTAATCTCAGCCAGTTTCATGGCTTTAAATAACATCTCTACACTGATGACTCCCAAATTTATATATTTAGTTCAGACCTCGCCTCTGAACTCTATAAACTCACAGATCAACTGCCTATTCAATATCTCCACTTGGATGTCTCAACAACAACTCACACTTAATGTGTCCAGAAATGAGCTCCTGGCATTCCTCTCCACATCTGCTCCCCCTGGTGTTTTCTCCATGTCAGTAAATAGCTGGCTTATTCCATTCTTCCAGGTGCTCAGGCTAAACAATCCTTGCTTCACTCTCTCACACCCTACATCCAACCTGTCAGCAAATGCTGTTGGCTCTCTACAAAAAAACAGATGCTTTGACCATTTCCACCGTCACCCTCTGTCCACGCACTATCAGATCTAGTCTGAATTATTGCAGTAGCATTCTACCCGGTATCCCAGTTTTCCCCTTTGTTCTTTTCTTAACACACAAGCCAGAATGATCCTATTAGAAATAAACTGATCGTGTCACCCCTTTGCTTAAAACTTCCAATGGCTTCCAATATCATTCAGAGGAACAATCGATGGCCTTACAATAATAACTTATAATAACATATGGTCCAAATCAGGACACTTTGAGAGTGAAAGGTGATAGCATAGATAATTAACAATCTTTAACTGACCTAGGTGTAAATTTGGGCTATCTGATTACGAGGCCCCATAATCTCCCATACCTCCGCATTATCTCTCTGATGTCTGACCTCTCCTACTACACTGCACCTCAACCCTTCTGCTTCAGCCTCAGCCTACTCCTCACTGTCCTGATGGCACAGGCAGACTTCCTCCTACCCTTGTTCTTTCTTTCCCTAGATACCCCCACCCCGCCTCACTTCTGCTCTCCTTCAGGTCCTTATTCTACAGTCTCAGCGATGCTTTCTCTGGGAGCTCTATCTAAACATTTAAAACTCCCTCCCCACTTACAAGCCACGCCCCCTAATTTATATTTTTTTATACTTATCACTATCTAACATTCTATATATTTTACTTTGTTTAGCACCTTACATTTAGAACACAAGCTGGAGTGCAGGAATTTTTGACTTTTTGTTCTGTATCCACAACTCTGGCACATAGGAGACACTTTAAAAAGTATTTGTAGAAAGAATGAACAAATCATAACTTATCTGAAAGGATCATACTTAGTAAATGTGTTAACACTCAACACAGCTAATAAACAGTATTATTATTTTATAGTTATTTTCATATAATTCAATTCAACAAATATATTTTGGACATTTATGTCTGGTAGGGGTCTGTGCTAGGTGTAAAGGTTGGGGGCTGGGAGCCACAGCGTGTATACAATGATAAAAGGGATAAAGCTCCTCAAGAAGTGAGCAGTATAGGAGTAGAAGAGATAGGAAATAGGGTATGAGTGGTCTGTGAGACATCCAAGTGGAGATACTGAATAGGCAAGAAACATAGTTTACATGAATGACACAGAATGCAGAGGAGGGAGAGATTTTATTCACTGAGTTGTCAGACACTGATCAGAAGCAGTAACTTTCTTATTTTCTGACTCTCATCTTTGAGAGCCCCCAAACCCTAATACTCCCATTCTAGTTTCTCGAGTTATCCATTTCCTTGGTAGGAAGTTGCCTTGAATGCCCAGATATGCTAGGCCTCCAGGTGCCTGCTCCTCATCTTCTCTTCACTGTCCAGTCTTAATTTTCCAGTGTGAATCACTCATTACTAACTCAGCATTTTACAGTCTGATTTCTCAATGTTCCCAGACTATTTTAACCAAATATTGGCAAAGTTAAACCATACAATTGAAATACGAAGCAAACAGATGCTAAATAGTTTTTTTTTTTAAGCTTAGAAAGGAGGTAATTTGGGAGGAAAAAATCTACTCTTGAAACCAATAAATCAAACCTTATTGATTTAATCTCTGGGTTTGTTCTAATTTTACATAGCTTCTTTAAATAATTTTATTGATAACTCACACCCTGTGGGTTTTCTATAAACCAAAGGCATTTTTTTTGAGGCATGCTGTTATAAATCTCTAGTCCTACCCCTCCAGGAAGGGAGGAGCCCCAGGGTGTGGAATCAAAGCACTCTAAATAAATATATACAACATTTTATTTTCAAGGAAGTTCACCAAAATTATACTGGAGAATATGCTTCAAAGAAAAACAACACTTTTGGATAACTAACTTAGAAAAATTACTTAAAGCAGTTACTAGCTAGATAAAAAGTACTCCCTTTATCCCAAGAAAACAATTAAATAAAAAGTACGCTAAATGGTATTGAAGAACTGTGATACTCTTCCATGTAGCTTACTTTTAAATGATCTTGGTTGACAGTAAGTGCAAATAGTCTTTGTGCAAAAGTTATAATTTTTGTCTACTGTAAAAAAATAATACCTTCATTTATGTAGAGTTGATGCAACCATATTACAAATGATCAGTTAAGCTCTAAGTTGTATACAATATCTAATAATTACCAGAGCAACTTAGTTTCTGTTTAGTTTTTTATTTTTATTTTGTAGTTACAATAAAACCCAATCATATAATAATTTTAAGACAAACTAATCCTCCCAGTTCTAGCACAGGTTAGCTCATTACTTATTTGATTCTGACCAAATTACTTTGACTCACTAAGACTCAGTTTCTTTGTCTGTAAAGTAGGGTTAATACTGGTACCCAACTAACAGGATTCCTGTAAGATTAATAAATGATGCAGTGCACTCTCCAGAGTGCCTGGGCTTCAATGGATAGTTGCGGCTATGACTCATGAGTGTTGCTGCTGTGCAAAAATAGGCAAGAGCCAATTTCAGTGATTGCGGAAAACAAGTAGCTAACCAAATATTAAAAAGCATTCCTTTGTTTTACCTTTTCAGTCTCAGAATCTTAAATATGGCTTAGCACACCATAAATGTAAGTACCTGTAAAAATCTGATTAAGTAACTTATCATTTTCTGCACATTTGCACCATACTAACTTCATCACAAGGTATTGAAATGTAATCCTTTCAATGGCCTAAAAAGACAATAGAAACACTGATCTTGAAAGGCATATTATGTGTACAACCCATTTGGGGAATTAGTCATGCATTATTTCATATTGTTTAATAAATCAGTCCATAAGTTATCACAATTAGTCTCTTATCTAGTAGATTGTAAGGACTGTGAAGGAAGGGAATGTATATAGTTTTTATATCTTTCATGCCACCGGCTTGGCACAAAGATACTTGGAATTAGTATAGTGGAAACAGCCCTTGTCTAGTAGTCAGGAAATATTTAGCTGAGTAATTGCAGACAAGTCACTTAACTCTCTTCAGGCTTCAGATTACTCATCAGTCATGTGCTTTTCCATCTCTGACATTTAGATTCCTTTTCAAATGCTCCTATTCTAAGAAACACTAGCAAGAGGGATTTTTACCAATGTTTGTCATTTAAATACCCAGCCTCGTTTCCTCATATTTACATATTGAAAGAAATGGAACCCTTAATTGTTGATTTTGTTCATTAATGAAAACCTGCCAGGAACTCAAAATTCTTGTCATTGTCTCTTCCATCAGACACAAACCCTTCAATCTGTTTTAAAACCAGAAAGCCCTCCCTGCCAGCATTCCCCATCCCCTATCCTGTTTCATTTTCTCCTTTGTACTCACCACACTATTTCACTTATTATTTTTTGTCTATCCTCCCCCAACCTGCTCCTCCAATACCTAAGCTTCACAGGAACAGGTTATTATTATTATTTATTTATTTTGTCTCTTTGGCACACTGCTATACCCCTCGCATGTGGAACTGGATCAGACACATAATAGCTCCAAAATTACTTGATGAATAAATGGGTGAATAAACGTTATTTAAGATCCTTCATTAACTTCTATTCCACATGTTATATCCCCAGCATGTGGAACAGGATCAGGCACATAATGGCTCCAATATTATTTGATGAATAAATGGATGAATAAACATTATTTAAGATCCTTCACTAACTTGTATATTTACCAATTCAGCTTCTCCATGTTGACCAGGGTTTCTGAATCTTATCCCCTATCCAAGGCTTATATTCATTATCTGTGTCATTTTAGGATATTCTCCTATACTACCCCTGCCTGTCATACCATTCATTTATTCAGTTACAGATTTATTGACTGCCTACTGTGATCCAAGCAATGTGCTAAATGCTGGGGATTCAGAAGTAAAAAGCCCAACACAATCCTTCCCCTCTAACAGTTTGCTTAGCGCTTTGAGCCCAGCCTCCCTGTTAGACTTCTCTGTCCTGCTTTCTCCCTTTAGACGTTGTGTATTCATAAAGCTCTGGAGAAAAGAGATCTGTGCAGTTTGATTGGTTGCTATCCATCTCTGAATAGAGTTCCTTTAATAGTGAGCTAATAGAGCAGGGAGCAGACAATTCTCACTTCTATGGAGATAACTACATCATTTTAGAGTTGCTTTGGGGTCACTGGAACATTGCTGTTTCCTAAACAGTGATAATCAAAATTCCAGTTCCATAAGGCCTGTGTGGGACCTAAAATGGCTTGCTACATCTCCCTACTTCCCTCTGTTTTCTGTACCTAGAGGTGATCTGAGGGTGCTTCTTTGCATCCTGAAGAAGCATAATTAACCTATCATCTTCAGCTTCAAGGTTATTAGCTACTGCTCCAACTGAACAGGAGACCAAGCTCCAGTTGACAGAGAGCTTTGATGTCAAATCATGCCAAGTACGAGGCCTGCCTGTGCCTTTTAAAAAATTGAAGTATATTTGAAAACAGAATTGTGTGTATATTGATGATTTGATATACATATCCATTACGAAAAAAATCACCACATTCAAGCTAATTAACATGTTCATCACCTTAGATAGTTACCATGTTTTTACAAGTTATGTGGTGAGAACACTTATGATCTACCCTCTTAGTAAATTTCAAGCATACTATATTGTTTTGTTACAGTAATGTTAACCATAGTCACACTGCTGTACATCAGATCTCCAGAACTTACTCATCTTACATAACTGAAACTTTGTACCCCTTGAACAACATCTCCCACTGTCTGTGCCTTTTAGCAGGACTTAGGGAGCACTTCATACCTCCACATTAATACCTCAGCGTTTCCTAAGTTGTGCTCAGTGAATCTCTGCAGTTCTAAAAGATAGTAATTGGAGTTCTGAAAAAGGAGGGTTCCATGCACAAATAAGTTTAGGAATGTCACATCGTATATTTCCCACTTGGAGATACAGGACACATAATGAGAATATTTATATAGTATTTATAGATGTTTAATTGTGTTAAACCCAGTCAGTGTTTCCCAGTGTTGGTCATAGAACCTTTTATTCCCAGAACACCAATGACATCTCAGGGGACATTCCTGCTCAAGAGAAAGCCATGTGGTAAATTCTTTTTTACCTTCTTGTCATATCCAAATGAATAGCAAATGGTTGTGAGTTAGTAAAAAGAGAAATATGCATATATCTCCCTGCTAGCAGTTCTCAGGGGTCAATTATGGAGAGAAACATAGTTTTATGAAACAAACACTAGGCTTTAAGTCAGAAGGCTCTTGATTTAGTCCTAGCTCTGTCTTATAACTGATTGTATGTTTTTGGGCAAATTGCTTTACCTCTGAGCCTCAATCTCCTGTAAAGGAGACACATTTTAGGATAACCATATCCCATTGTTTGAAACTTCTGACCAGTTTAGGAAGTTTGTGCCGCAGATTTCCCTTTGATTTAAAAGGTATTCTTCTGGGTGGATTTTGGGGCCTACAGTTTTAAAGACCTCTTTTAGATACTGGTGGCTTCAACTCTGAAGGTGGAGGTGTCTGATTTCTTAGACATGAGTCTACAGGTCTCTCTAAGGCTCTAAAAACCCAAAAAAGGATTTTTAGCATGAACAATGAAAACAGAGTCTGGGATATATAGCCTGAGTAGTAGGATAATACCTAGAGAATATCTATGAAGTCTTACAAAGTATGGAAAAAGATACAGGTCTATAATATTATAAACAAGCAATAAATGAAATTTGAGACTACATACTTATTTGACACTAGATTAACTGGCTTATTTTTCTGATCACTCAGTTTCCAAAGATAGAGATTGGTGATACAGAGTTATATTACAAGACTGATTTATAGGTCAGAACTAATTTATATTCAAAGCAACATAGGAGAGGTAGGTAATAATCATTTCCAATGAGGCTTCCTCTGCTCCTTATCTTTAAGGAAGGCTCTCTTCTACTCTTACTCAGGAGGGAAAGATTTGTTCCCAAACCTTCCTCTGAAGGGAAGAAATTCTATGATGATTTAGTATACACTTGCAAATAATGCACTTGAGGGAATGAGGTGGCCCTTGATGTTTGTCTACATTGAAATAACCAACACAAATTTTAGTCTCTATCTGCTTGAATTTGATGTAAGCATTGATGACAATAAATAATTTGGCTTTAAAGAAGACAAGATCTTGCTTCCACCATAGGGTAAATAAATGTTACTGTAGTCATCTTTAAGTAATTCCTGGGCCATTGTAATACATTCAATGTGATGTTTTCTAAGTAAGCCTGCCTGCCGTCTGGTTACTGAAACTGTATTTTTACTACTTCACAGATACACATGGCCCAGTAGCAATGAGATGCAGGAAAACGATATGAGCCTGTGGATCAATTCCAAAGCAATTTGAGAGTTCAAGCCATTCATTTGTTTGCAACACAAAGTGCTCTTCACACAAAAAAACAATGAATCTAACTTATCTGTCTCTTTCCTGTCTTGGTATCTTAAAAAATTTCCGTTGTGACAGGATATACACGGGTTTACAATATTAAGCCAACTTTAGGGACCATGAGGAAGAGTGGAAAAGAGTCTGTGTGCTTCTGTGCCACATCCTACCTGGTTCTAGTGCCAGCACACTCCTCCTGGTCAACAGAGGGCACACAGAGACAGTTGGATAATAAAGCAAAAGTCCCTATGTGTCTATGGTAGTAGGGGGACCAAACCAAGCTTTTCATCAGGCCTCTGGCAAGCACCCGTCCCCCCTCAAAACCAAAGGCAGAATTAGTATCACTGAATACAGTGTCTGATACATAATAGGGGCTCAATAAATGTTATTAAATACAATCATCTGGGAATTCTGTATACAGTAACATAATGCTAGAGGAGTGCTTATCTTAGTCTCTTTTGCCATTGTACTACATGCATTGGACATATGCCTAACACCTAGTCCAGGCTCTCTCAACCATGGTACTATTGACATTTTGGGCTAATAATTCTTTCTTGGGCATGGGAGGGATGCTGTCTTGTGCACTGTTTACCAGCCTCCCTGGCCTCCACCCACTAGATGCCAGTAGTGTCTCTCTCCCCAGCAAAAATGTCTCTTGTAGACATTGCCCTGGGATGGGTGGAGGGTAGGAAAATCACTGCTAGTTAAGAAACACTTATCTAGTCTCTGTGTTCAGACATGTACCAGAATTAGGTTATATTTACTTTTTCATCTTTTTTCTGAATCAATATTTCTTGATGTACATGTTGAAGGATCTCTTACTCTGCTTTCACCCAATTTTCTATGAATGTTATTTTCATAAAGGTGGAGGGGGAAAACTTTCCAATACACCCATGTAAATTAAAAAGACCTGTTTTCCCTTTAGGGGAGGGGAAATATGAAAGAGAAACCATTCCATAAAGAAATTGGACCAGTAGCTAATGAGGCTGTTTTACAGAGTAAGACTGAGATGGTCTTGGGCCAAGGATAGACCCAAGTCCCTAAACTGGAAATAATGTATCTGGGAGTCCAAAAATAACTTCTGTCTCTTAAAAGAAAGTACCTTCATTTGTTTGCTATGCGCTCTTGTAATCTTAACAATAAAACTCCACTGTTATACAAAAGTATCCTTCTGATAAACAGATTTTTTTCTCCCTTGGTTTTATTTTTATTTACTTCCTATTTATATTAACAGTTTCAGGAAGATAACAGCACGGGCTCCAAGAACAGGCTGTCTCAATAGCTCTTGCCCCTTCAGAAGCATGGTAAGTAGTCCTATTAACTGAAGAAATTAGTAGCCTTTTAAAATCTCTAAGAGAGTGATGATGTGTGTCTACTATTCCATAAAATGAAAAAAATTAAAATCTTAGAATTCTGACTTATACCCAGCCAGTGGGCAACTGAAAATGACTACACAGCCATGTCTAAGGGTGAGAAATAATTTATGACAAATAAAGCTCATGAAAAATTCTAATTTCATTCATGTTACTACAAGTATACCTTCATGCTTTAAAAAAAATGTGGGCTGGTAACATTTTTCTACCTAACTTACAGTGTAGAGTTAAACATGTGCCCTTACCTCTCCTCCAGTGCATGGAAAAGGACTGGAGTATCTAGAAGTGCAAATAGCTCCCTTCTTGACAACATCATCTTCCAGGCCAAATGTAGCCGAGCAGTTAGTTGCAAAGTACTTGTAAGGCTTCCATGTCTTCCCAAAGTCCTGGGACCGGTCCAGCACCATGGCTGCCGGCCTGGGGGACTTGAACACCATAATTAGATGAGTGAAGTAGAATTCAGCTTCCAGGTCCAACTGGATCTTTTCTCTATGCACATCCTCAGCAGACTGCCACCATGTGCGAGGAAACCTGAAGGATGAGTCTGCCATGGCAGCCGGCAGGTGAGCCAGGTGAGACTGGGCAGCATTGCATTTATCACATTTGGGCTGCCGACAAGTCAGATCAGTGTTCGCACTATAGAAACAGTACAGTTCAGTGGAGTTCTGACCACAGGTGGTGTCTGCCCAGAGTTTCCTCCCTAAAGCCAAATTTCCCATCTGAGGGTTACAGGCTTTTTCACAGCGGGAGCTCAGTCCAGCTACTCCACTCAGTCCTGGGGAAGGGAAAGCATATGTTATTCAAGAGAAACCCATTTGGAAATCTCTTCTGCCCATCTAGTCCATCTTCAATAGTCAAGTTATCCTCGAAGAACTTGAGACTTTCAGTAAAGAGGAAACTACCAAATTTGAGCATGAACACTGTTCTGTGTTTACACACCATTTGTTTATGCAAGTGTGTGTGTTCATGTTTGAGTGTAAAATTCACATAACAGAAAATAGAATCACTTCACAGAAAGAGCTAGAGGAAGGAAAATGGAAACATCGGGGTAAAGATAATGGGCCTAAACCTTTTAAAGTACTTTGCTTTCCAAATAGTCTCTGTATTTGAAATATACTTATTTTGTTTTTGAAGTCATGACTTAAATAATACCAAAAACAATAATGTTTTTAAGATCACTTAATTTAGCCTTTCAAATATAATTTGAACCCTAAGCATTATCTAATATGTTTATGAAAATACATTAAAAAGTAAATGTAGAATTTTATTATATTTTTAAGCCAAAAATATGAAGGCACATATTCCCTAGAAAAAGTGATATGAAATACTTCATCAGTATACAGTGGGGTCTTATTTAAGGAGGCCAAGCCAGAAATCACTGAAGCTCAGATGTGCATGTGCAATATCTATTTTTAATATTTAGTAAATATAACTAAGAAAAAACTCCCTAAACTGCCAAATGGCAGAAAAGCTTATTTGACATGCCCTCTGCCTCTTGAGTGTTTCTACCTATGACAGGTTATCTAGTAGTTACCTGTTTGCTTAACAGGAGAATGTTTATAGTCTGGCAGCCACTAACAGCACCTTTAAATGTCATCTGTGAACTAAAACATCTTCTGAAAGAAACATGTGCTTTCACCCAAAAGTCCAACAGACTTCAGTGTTTCAAAATCACTTAAAATTATAAACATTACCCACTTATTAACATCCTCACTACATATTATAATCCTTTAATTTGAGTTTGTCATTTTAATTATGAATACCTTTAGCAAAATTATCTATTTTAAAAATTAAAACAAGGAAAGAAGGAAAAGGAAGTCAAACCCCAAATTCTGGCTAATTGAATGTTTCTGTTTTTAAGAGGGAGCACTTCTGAACTGTTATCACTGTACTGTTGGAAAAGCCAAATGACACCTTAGACTAAAACAGACATTTCACTGACAATCACCAGCCCCACATTACTTTTGGCACCACAAGAAAGGGCTCCCTTAAGCATATTTTTAAAATGTCAAATTCAAGTGTGCATTATGCCCAGACTCTGTTTGCCACTGTTCTGTTAAGCTGGGGCAACAGTTGCTTGTGGCCAAGATCACCCAAACACCTATGACTCACCTGTAAAGCATTTCAGGGAAAATCATATACTGCCTGTACAAGTATTTTTGACTTGAAACATTTGCCTGTGATATTTATTTACAACCTCTTGAGTGCTTGCATGTTTTTGCCATAACATGGTTTGAAAAGGGAAAGTTTTATTAAAGTTCATTTGTGGTTGGGGTAACGTGCACAAGTGCACGCAGGGGTGCATAAGTAGGAAGAATTTAAGTAAAATCTAAGACCTTAAACGGCTCCTCGAGAAAAGTACTGAGTGATTTTAAACGCCCCCAGACTAACAAGAAGTGCAGAAAAGATTGGAGCCAGATAATAATTGGTGGACAAAATACTTGGAAATCCCTAAAGAAAGAGTCATCCAGGTATAGCAAGGATGCTCCTGTGAGTCAGACTGGTTTGGTATGAAGATTCTGAAGCCTTGTTTTTACTGAGTGCCGGCGTCTCTGGGGACCGAGTGGAGAAGGGAGAAGTGCGCCGATGCTCTCTACCCACCAGCCAGTACCTCTAGCCCACACTCCCCTTTTGCGTCAAGCGAGATACGTTTGAGAGACCGGATGGCCAAAACGTCCCTCACTTTCCTTCCCCCTCGCACACTGAGACGCCTAACTGGAAACCAGGGGACGCGCAAGAGAGAGGAAGAAGAGCCGAAGGGGATCCCGAATTTAGAAAATGCAACAGGCGGCCAAGGCAGCCCAAGAAAAGCGGGATGGGAGTGGGAGGGATAGCGCATCTGACGACGCCTCTGCCGGCGGTCCAGTTACCAAGACAAGGTGCAGACCCGCCTCCGACCTCCTGCGGAGCCTCGGCCAGGGTACCAATTCCCTAGGGGCGGTCAGCCAGCTCCGTGCAAACCAGGGATCAGCACCTACCTCCCCAGCCTGGGGGGCTCACAGCGTTCCAGCCACCGCCCGGGTAAGCGGGCACAGAACCCGCCCCAGGTGTCCCTACCTGGTTCCCTAGTACCCAGCATGAGGTCGGGGACTACCGCGATTGCTCTCAACAAGAGAGCGGCCTCGGCCCACGCGCGCCCAGGGTCGCTGGGCCACCCCTCCCCATCATTCCTCAGGCCATGAAGTGCCGGGGGACGGCGAGCTAGGTCCTTTGTTCCCTCACAAAGTGGAAAGGCAGTTTTTTACAAGCCCTAACAGAGAAAGAAACCAAGGTCGCAGTATCTCTGGCAGGGCGCACCCAGGATATCGGGTTATCCAAGGGCATGTGTATCGCAGTTGCAAAAAAATCAATAGTATTTTAAACTGCGGAGACCCAGGGAAAGGAGGCGGAACATGGCCACTCATTTCATCCTCGGTTGCTGAGCTCAGAGCTCCCGGCCCGCATTCCCCTGCACCCCCGAGTCCCGAGGTGGAGAACAGAAGGAGCAAGGGAAGGGGGTGGGGGCCCGGCAGCGTCACCACCCACCTGCGGCCACCGCGGAGCAGCCCCAGAGCAGCAGCAGCCGCGCGCAGCTCCCCATGGCCGGGAGGAGCCGGGAGGACCCGGGCCGGGCGGGTGAGGGAGGGAGCCGAGCCCTCTTGGCTGTGGGATGAAGCTCCAACAGTCCTTGGGAGGAACTGGGACTCTTTATTTCCTCGTCCTCCTGGGGCGCCAGGCTCGGTCAGTGGGCGCCGGTGGCTGAGAGCTGCGGGCCGGGGCCGCGCCGGTCAGTGGAGTGACCCTCGCGCACCGGCCTTGACTGGCCCGGGCACTTGGGGGGCGGTGGGAGCTCCGGGACCATAGCCGGCTTGGCGGCGCTTCTCGGCGGTGCGGTCCTGCGGGCTCCTCCGCAGCTAGCCCGGGGCTCGGCGCCCACAGTAGCCGCTGAACTTTGCGAGACCTTTCACTTCCCGGCCGCCGCTGCCGCTGCCGCCGCCTCCTGGGCGTCCTCCTCCGCTTTTACCACCTCCTCTTGCTGCTGCGTCTCGGTCCCGTCCTTCTCCATAGGCAGTTGCATGGGATGCATTCTTATTGCAGCGACACCGCGGCGCTCCGGTGCCAGCCCTCCTCCCCTTGCACCTCCACCCCCTTTCTCCCGCCCGCCCCCCGCGCTCCCTTGACAGCCCCGGCAGTGCAGGCGCGTGGCCGGGTAGTCGCCGCAGCTCGGGAGAGGTTCCCTGGCCCCCTGGCCCGACTGGCCGCCCACGCTGCCTCCTGGCCAGCTCCTATCGCACGCCTCAACTCCCGCGCACGTCCGTCACCTGGGGCCCCAGATTCTCTCTTGCCCCTCCCGGCCCTTGCCCTGCATCTCCCTGCGAGACCCCCCTGGTGCCTTCCAGCACCCACAGTCCTACTCAGGGAAGCAGTCTCCCACTTTCTATGGGTACATTCCAGAGAGCAGTTGACTCCCTTTTGATCAGGTCAGGGCATGCCAAGGGGCTTAAAAAACCGCGAAACAGGCTAGCGCCTACTTATCACATCCCATCCCGCAGCAAAACAAGCCCTCTCTCCCCACCATCACCCCTGCCACCCCTTTCTCTCAGAGTCTCAGGACCCAAGGAAGGACACCCCCACCCCCCACCCTAGCCTGGGGTCACTGGCGTCAGAGAGAGCACTGAGTGACCTGATGTCTTGGTGGTTGTGGTGGGAGGTGGTGGGGCACATCTCGGCTAAACATTCAGTGCTTACTTTATGAGTTGTATCCATTTTTATGTAAAAGTTGTTCCCCAGTTCAAACTCCAGGTACTAAAGAAAAGGGTCACAGGACTACCTAGCAGGCAGTTTAAGAACAATCTTGTCCAGAGGCAGAGACATGAAAAAGAGACCCTCTTTGGTCCTTCCAAGCACTTTCACTCTACATATAGTGTATTGTGGTGTGAAACTATAATGTGAAATAATCATGGGGAACAATTTGGTAGCAACCACAAGCAGCTAAATGTGATAGGACTGCTCAGGGCTGCTGCTTATGGAAGGAGATTAAATAGCATTCAAGACTGAGTTCTATATAAATACAATTCAATATACATATCTAGGGAAACTGGCAAAAGTTAAGTAGAAAACAATTTTTTTATTGCAGTGTTCATTTTGTTCCTTTGAATATTTCTAGAAAATTAACTACTTTGCCATTCACTTGCATGTTTAATGATGATGACATTTCAGAGCTTTGGGGCACATGTAGATATTATTTATGACTTAGCTGGGGATATATAAGAAGTTTATATCTCCCAGGGGGAACTGGGATGAGGTCAGCATCATTCTTTTGGGAAACATTAAAATTCTTCTGGCCAATATTAGGAATCAGCAATTCATATAACACTTTAGAAAATAAACCTTCTGAGTTTTCAAATGTTATCAGTGTTGGGCCTTTCTTCATATTTTATAGATATACTCCCAGTGGAGTCACTGAATCACCTCTCCAAATTATTCTTTTTGCCAAATAAATGATATGAAATTATAACAGCCAAAGGCTCTTACCACCAATGGCCAAAGCAAAATAAAAACAAAAAAAGAAAATGCACATGTATTATTAATTTCTAAGTCTACTATATTGAGACAGAACTACTCCATTTCTCACTAAAGATTTCAGAGACACTTACTATCTGCCCAGTCCTGCCTTGATAATATACTTCCTTGATTGTTCTGTGACTGGTTCATGTTTCTTTTAACAAGACAGAAAATTTCTTAATGGTAAAGCAGTCTTTTGTACTTAGTCTATACAAAACATGATTATGTTTTTCTTATATTCTTCATTGTTCTTAACTGAGGACGCTTGCTAGGTATATAGTACATTTTCATTAAGTATTTTTGACTGCATTATGTTAGAACTATTGCTATATACTAAGAACAGGAATTAAGAAGAAAACTAGTGAAATTAGAATGATTCCCCATACTCTAAAGGAATCTGTACCTTTACACCAATACTTTATATAGGAAGCAGCTCAGGAGAAAAAAGTAATTGACATTCTAGTCAGTTTCCTTTGGTAATATAGTCTAATTTATTTTTAAATTCTATTTTCATTTGGAAGAAGCTGTCTGGGAAAAGTTTACCAACATAAGGAAAGTCTTAATGATAAATATATCATTGCCTATGATTAAGTGGTTTTGAAAATTTCGGTAATGAATTCAGAATTTTCAAAGAATTTTTATGAGTTAGTAGGAAGCTTAGCAAACCTGTGGAATTTCAATAAAAGTTTTCCAGAAGCCATGTAATTGACAAACCTAGAATCCTCCCAAGAACTTGAAAGAAAGCTAAAAGGGCCTTTAAGATCTGAAACAGATAGCAAAAAGTCCGTGCAGCAAAGACCTCAGATCTTCACTTAAATTATTCACGCAATGTTAATAAGTTTGGTTATGCTGTTTTCCTGGGCCACAGCATATTAGAAGTAGCGAGTCAGAATGGATCAGGATGCCATTTAAACAAGGAATGAGTTGAAGTAACCTGGTAACGAGGAGGGGAGAGCTATAAAAAGTAGCCATAAGGACAAAAATCCCCACAGCATTCTGAAGGCCTTTTAGTGCAGTGGCAAAACACCAAAAGGCTGTAAAGGTGTCATTCTATTTTAACTTAGCACAAAAAGTGTGGTTCCTAATGGATTATGGGATATTCAGCATCAGAGGGACCTTAGGGATTCTCAAACTCAGTTTGTCACCTCAAAAGAACCCTCTCCACAAAATCTCTGTCCAATGGTTATCCAGTTTCTCTTCTAGAAATTTCAGTAAACAGAAGCCTCAAAAACAGCCCTTTTCATTTTCGGTACTGTTTTATTTAACTATGACATCTCTCTTCTTAAAATTACATGTTTGTTTATTTATTTTTATACTAACTATACAGAATAGATTCAGTTTCTTTTATGATAAGGTATTTGAAATTTTGAAATCAAGTTTTATTGCTCCTTTTAACTATTCTCTTCTCCAAGTGTTTGTTTAATTGCCCATATGGCATGATTTCCAAACCTTTCACCATCTTAATCACCCCTTTTCAGACAGTTTGTCAATGTTGCTCTTAAACTGTACATCTAGAACTCAATTCCATGTGTGTCTGAATCAGTGTAGAATAAAACAGAACTAGTAGTTCCCTTAACGTAGGCCTAGGGCTTATATTTCTGCAGCCTAAAATGCATTAGTAGCTTTGTGATGTATGGTATTATGCTTGAAGCAAACTAAAATCCTCTTTTCATATACTGATATCTTAAAGATTCATTAACAAAGGATAAAATATATTTTCTTTAACCAGAAGGAAAGACTTCCATTAAAATATATTGCAGATAGTAAGCATTCAATAAATATTAATTTAAAGAAAACAACAAATTCAAATTGGTAAAAATTTGAAAATAAACTGTTAGTCCTAAATGGATAGTATCTATTTTATGAAAAAATAATCACCTCTGTGAAAACTATGACTCTTCAACAACACTGTATACATGTGGTATTGCTATACCTTTCCAAGGAAAGGAAGGACTTTGAACTATTGAAATTTTTAATATGCCTCATATCTTTCCTCCATGGAACTATAAACATTATCTCACTTATTCTCAAAGCATCAATGTGTGGGAAGGAACAGGAATAGTTGTGTGCATTTACAGAGAGAGAAAGTGATGTGAAAGATGTAAGTACTGAACTTAGACTATCCTATAAATATACACTAAAGATAGGACATGGATTTCCAGACTTAAAAAAAATTGCTTACCCATTAATTCTCCATTAATATGATCTTATCTGTCTTTGAACTAGAAGATTATTCAGAGACAATGAAAGGAGAATTGCTTCAATTGAAATAATGCTAAATTTCATTTTCTACTGGTCTATGCCCTTTAAAAGCCATCATCTTGGGAATTTCCTTAAGCTTTAATCTAAGCCTCCTGCCAATGGCACTGTTTCTTATTTCTGTGCTTCCTGGCTACAGCTGCTCGTTCCTAGGGAGGGAGTGACAGCCTTTGAAAATACATCTGCACTTCCAGGAAGGTAAGTAGTACTTTTCTTTAAAAATAAAAATAAAAATAAAAAAAGCACTCATGCCCTCTCTGTTTAAATTAATTATATGGAGCCTAGAAAATTCAAACAAACAAGAACAGTTCTGTTGTCATTACAGAGATAGCTACTCTGGACAGTAATGTACTGACGCAAAATTTAAATCCTTTTTCTTCTAAACAGCTTTTAGCTAAAACTTTCTATACATATTTTTATTTCTGACACTGAAGAAAAGATGCTTGGGGAAAAATTACTACTTTTTTAATGTAGGGAAAAAGATAAACAACTATGAAAGGCCTCATGAGAATGAAAGAATGGTAAATAATATGGGTGACTCCTTGTATTTACTTAAATGTTTTACATAGTACTGTAGTGGTTAGGAGCATGGACTATGGGGTCTGACTCCCCAGGTTTGAGTCATGGCTTTACAAAGTGGTAGAAAATAGCAAGACACACAGGAAGCACATTAAATTATATTAAATATATAAAATAGTAAAATACAAATCCATTAGGTACATACAATCTCTTTGATCTGCTCTGGAATGCTGTCTTCAAGTTAATATATAGATACTTAATAGCCCTGGCTTAATTTGAAATGCTGCTTTACACCTATGAAAAGCATTACACAGGATATGAAAGTATGAAACAACAAGTCTTCAGCTAGAGAGAGAGAGGGAATTAGCATAGATGGAGTAGCTACAATTCACAGGCACAGTGTTGAACTCTTTATAATTCTCACAACTAAATTTAGGTTGTCAACACCTTGATAAGGAAATTGAAGCTCAAAGAAATTAAATTCCTGAGCCAAATTACATACCTGAGGGTCACACGTTCACATGAATGGACAAGCCAAGATTTGAACTCTAATGTGTCTGACTTTAAGTGGAATATTCATTCCATTTCCTTTTTCAAGAGAGGTAGCATATAAATATCTATGCACCCAACACAAGAGCACCTACATATGTGAAACAAATACTAACAGAATTAAAAGGAGAAATAGAATTCAATGCATTCACTCTAGAAGACTTCAACACACCAGTCACTCCAAAGCACAGATCAACCAGACAGAAAATAAGTAAGGAGACAGAGGCACTGAACAACACAACAGATGGACCTAACAGACATCTACAGAACTCTACACGCAAAAGCAGCAGAATACACATTCTTCTCAAGTGCACATGGAACATTTTCAAGAATAGATCATATACTAGGGCACAAAAAGAGCCTCGGTAAATTCAAAAAGATTGAAATTGTACCAACCAGTTCCTCAGACCACAAAGGTATGAAACTAGAAATAAATTGCGGCAAGAAAATGAAAAATCGCACAAACACATAGACCCTTCAGAACATGTTCCTAAATAACCAATGGATCAATGACCAAATAAAAACAGAGATCAAGCAATAAATGGAGACAAATGACAACAATAATTCAACACCGCAAAATCTGTGGGACACAGAGAAGGCTTGGCTAAGAGGAAAGTATATTGTAATACAGGCCTACCTCAGGAAAGAAGAACAATCCCATATGAGCAGTCTAAACTCACAATTAATTAAACTAGAAAAGGAAGAACAAATGAGGCCCAAAGTCAGTAGAAGGAGGGACATAATAAAGATTAGAGCAGAAATAAATAAAATCGAGAAGAATAAAACAATAGAAAGAATCAATGAAAGCAAGAGCTGGTTCTTCGAGAAAATAAACAAACTAGATAAACCCCTCACCAGACTTATCAAGAAAAAAAGAGAGTCTACTCACATAAACAGAATCAGAAATGAGAAAGGAAAAATCACTACAGATACCACAGAAATACAAAGAATTATTACAGAATACTATAAAAAATTATTTGCTAACAAACAGGATAAACTAGAAGAAATGGACAACTTTCTAGAAAAATACAACCTTCCAAGGCTGACCCAGAAAGAAACAGAAAATCTGAACAGACCAATTACCAGCAAAGAAATTGCACTGGTAATCAAAAACCTACCTAAGAACAAAATCCCTGGACCAGATGGCTTCACCACTGAATTTATTAAACATTTAGTGAAGACCTAATACCCATCCTCCTTAAAGTTTTCCAAAGAGTAGAAGAAGAGGGAATACTTCCAAAGTCATTCTATGAGGCCAGCATCACTCTAATACCAAACCAGGCAAAGACATCACAAAAAAAGAAAATTACAGACCAATATCCCTGATGAACATAGATGCAACAATACTCAACAAAGTATTAGCAAACCGAATTCAAAAATACATCAAAAGGATCATCCATCACGATCAAGTAGGATTTATTACAGGGATGCAAGGATGGTCATAACATTCAAAAATCCATCAGCATCATCCACCACATCAACAAAAAGAAGGACAACAACCACATGACCATCTCCATAGATGCTGAAAAAGCATTCGACAAAATTCAACATCCATTCATGATAAAATCTCCCAACAAAATGGGTATAGAGGGCAAGTACCTCAACATAATAAAAGCCATATATGACAAACCCACAGCCAGCATTATACTTAACAGCGAGAAGCTGAAAGCCTTTCCTTTAAGATTGGGAACAAGACAAGGGTGGCCACTCTCCCCACTTCTATTCAAAATAGTTCTAGAGGTCCTAGCCATGGCAATCAGACAACACAAAGAAATAAAAGGCATCCAGACTGGCAAGGAAGAAGTTAAACCGTCCCTGTTTGCAGATGACATGATATTGTACATAAAAAAACCCTAAAGAATCCACTCCAAAACTACTAGATCTAATATCTGAATTCTGCAAAGTTGCGGGATACAAAATTAATACGCAGAAATCTGTCGCATTCCTATACACTAACAATGAACTAGCAGAGAGAGAAATCAGGAAAACAATTCCATTCACAGTTGCATCAAAAAGAATAAAATACCTAGGAATAAACCGAACCACGGAAATGAAAGACCTATACTCTGAAAACTACAAGACACTCATGAGAGAAATTAAGGAAGATACCAATAAATGGAAACACATCCGTGCTCATGGACAGGAAGAATTAATGTTGTCAAAATGGCCATCCTGCCTAAAGCAATCTACAGATTCAATGCAATTCCTCTCAAAATACCAATAGCATTCTTCAACGAACTAGAGAAAATCGTTCTAAAATTCATTTGGAACCACAAAAGACCCGAATAGCCAAAGCAATCCTGAGAAGGAAGAAAAAGCTGGGGGGATTATGCTCCCCAACTTCAAGCT
>JAVSCE010012216.1:0-12709 GCA_032199065.1 Smutsia gigantea | reverse complement strand
GGATGGCCAACATCCAAAAACACAAACAACAACAAATGTTGGCGAGGATGTGGAGAAAAGGGAACCCTCCTACACTGCTGGTGGGACTGCAAATTAGTTCAACCATTGTGGAAAGCAGTATGGAGGTTCCTCAAAAAGCTCAAAATAGAAATAGCATTTGACCCAGGAATTCCACTCCTAGGAATTTACCCTAAGAATGCAGCAGCCCAATTTGAAAAGGACAGATGCACCCCTATGTTTATTGCAGCACTATTTACAATAGCCAAGAAATGGAAGCAACCTATGTCCATCAGTAGATGAATGGATAAAGAAGATGTGGTACATATACACAATGGAATATTATTCAGCCATAAGAAGAAAACAAATCCTACCATTTGCAACAACATGGATGGAGCTAGAGGGTATTATGCTCAGTGAAATAAGCCAAGCCGAAAAAGACAAGTATCAAATGATTTCACCTATATGTGGAGTATAGGAACAAAGAAAAAATACTGAAGGAACAAAACAGCAGCAGACTCACAGAACCCAAGAACAGACTAATAGTTACCAAAGGGAAAGGGACTGGGGAAAATGGGCGGAAGGAGGGATAAGAGAGTAAGGGCATTACGATTAGCAGATGTAATGTTGGGGGCACGGGGAGGGTACAACTCAGAGAAGACAAGTAGTGATTCTATAGCATCTCAATTAAGTTGATGGACAGGACTGTAATGGGGTTGGTGGGGGACCTATTGATGGGTAGCTTAATAATCGTAATATTGCACATGTAATTGTAAATTAATGATAATAAAATAAATTATATTAAAAAAAAAAAGAAAAAAAATAAATTCTTCAGGGATATCAGCCTGTAATTTTCTCTTTCTGGTAATATCCTTCTGTAGCTTTGGAATCAGGATACTGGTGACCTTGTAGAATGAGATGAGGAGCGTTTCATCTAAGATTTTTTGGAAGAGTTTGAGAAGGATTGGTACTGATTCTTCTTGAAATCTTTGGTGATATTCACCAGCAAAACCATCTGGTCCTGGGATTTTCTTCTATTTTGGAGGTTTTTGATTACTGATTCAATCTCCTTACTAGTTATTGGTCTGTTCAGATTTTTTCTTATTTTGATTTAGTCTTGGTAGGCTGTATGTTTCTAAGAATTTTTTCTTTTCTTCTAGGTGTCCAGTTTGTTGGTATATAGTCATTCCTAGTCTCTTAGGATCCTTTATATTTCAGTGGTATCAGTTACAATGTTTCCATTTTCATTTATAACTTTGTCGATTTGAGTCTTCTTTTTTTTAGTTAATCTAGCTAATGGTTGTGAATATTGCTTATGTTTTCAAAGAAACAATTCGTAGTTTGGTTAATTTTTTTTATTGTTATCCTGTTCTCTTTCATTTATTTTTGCTATAATCTTTATTATTTCCTTCCTCCGCTAAGTTTAGGCTAAGTTTGTTCTTCTTTTTCTAGTTCCTTAAGGCATAGAGTTAGGGTGTTTTTTGAGATCTTTCTCTTTGTCTCACAGTAGGCATTTATTGCTATGAGCTTCTCTTGTTAGAACTGCTTTGCTGCATCTCACAAGTTTTGGTATGTTATATTTCCATTTTCATTTGTCTTAAGAAACATTTTTATTTCTCCTTTAATTTCTTCTTTGATCCATTTGTTGTTCAGAAGAGTGTTGTTAATTTCCATGCATTTGTGAATTTTCCAGTTTTTCTCCTGTTATTGACTTCTAGTTTCATACCATTGTGGTCAGAGAAGATATTTGGTATGATTTAAATCTTCCTGAATTTGCTAAGGCTTGTTTCGTGGCCAAACTTATAGTCTATTTTAGAAAATGTTTCATGAGTGCTTAAGAAAAATGTATATTCTTCTATTGCTGAATGGAAGGTTCCGTATGTGTCTGCTAGATCGATTTGGTCTATAGTGTTAGTCAAATTTGCTCATTCCTTATTGATTTCTTGCCTGGATGATCTATGCATTGTTGAGCATGGTTATTAAAGTAGAATAAGTCCCCAATTGTTATTGTATCGCCATTTGTTTCTCCTTTTAGCTCTTAGTTTTTGTTTCATATATTTAGGTGCTCCAGTGTTGGTTACATAAATATTTATAATTGTTATATCTTCTTGATGGATTGACCCCTTTTATCATTATGTAATGACCTTCTATGTCTCTGTTACTACTTAATAGTTTAAAGTCCATTTCATCTAAGTATAGCTGCTTTTTGTTTTCCTTTGGATGCTGTTTGTTGACATACCTTTTCCTTCTTTTTACTCACACTTTACATGTGTCTTTAAGGCAGAAGTGAGTCTCTTACAGGCAGCATGTCATTGAAACTTGTTTTTTTAATCCATTCAGCCATTCAAAGTCTTTTCCCTGGAGAATCTAACCCACTTATATTTAGGGTGATTATTGATGGGTGAGGACTTACTATTGCAGTTTTGTTCATTGTTTCCTGGCTGCTTTGTTGATCCATTTTCATTGTTTCATCGCCCACTGTCCTTTTTGTGTTGGATGTTTTGGGGATCAGTATGCTTTGGCTTCTTTATCCTGTTCTTTTGTGTGATTACTACAGGTTTTTCCCTTGTGGTTACCATGAGGCTTATGTATCTTAAAATTATATAACCTTATTTTAAGCTTGGAACAATTTCAACATCATTCCTAAACTTTATACTTTTACTTCTCCTCCCCCTCACATTTTAGGTTATCGGTGTTACAGTTTACATATTTTTATATTGTGTAGCTAGTAACAGATTATTGTAGTTATGTTTATTTTTACTATATTTATTTTTAACTTTTAAACTAGAGTTCAAAGTGAATAATGCACCATAGTACGCTATTACAGAATCTGACTTTGTATGTTTACCATTACCGGGAGATTTACGGTAACTTCCAATGTTTTTATATTAATTAGCATCCTTTTAGTTCCACTCAGATAACTCCCTTTAGCATTTCTTGTAAGGCAGGTCTAGTAGTGAGGAATTTCCCAACATTTGTTTGTTCAGGAAAGTGTTCATCTCTTTTTCACTTTTAAAAGACAGCTTTTATGGATACAGACTTCATGGTTGACAGGGTTTTTGTTTAATATTTGGAATATATCATCCCATTCTTTCCTGGCCTGAAATGTCTCTCTTGAGAAACCCACACATAATCTTATGGGGGTTCCCTCGAATGTAACGTTTCTCTTTTTTTCTTCATGCTTTCAAAATTATTTGTCTTTGACTTTTGACAATCTCATTATAGTGTGTCTCAGTGTAGGCCTATTCAGGTCAGTCTAGGTGGGGTCCTTTGGGCCTCCTGAACCCTGATGTCCATTTTGTTCCCCAGGATTGGGAAATTTCAGCCATTATTGCTTTAAATATACTGTCTGTCCCTTTTCCTTTCTCCTGGGATGCACCTAATGTGGACATTGTTTCTTTTGATGGTATCCTGTAACTCCTGTGGGCTTTCTTCAGTCATTTTCATTCTTTTTTCTTCTTGCTCCCCTGACTGAATAATGTCAAATTTCCTGTCTTCTAGTCCTGACACCTCTGAGAGACTGAAAAAGTCAGCTTTCAAAATTCTATGTTGGATTTTTCAAGTCATATTTTTCAGCTCTAGGATTTCTGTTTTGGATTTTCTTGATGGTTTCAATTTCTTTGTTGGGCTTCTCATGCTGTTCATGAATTTTTGTTTATTTTGGTTTACTTCTCTGTGTATTCTTGGAGCTCACTAAAATTTTTTATGAGGATTACTCTGAATTCTATGCCTGACAGTTCATAGATCTCTGTTACTTTAGGGTCATTTATTGGAGCCCTGTTAGTTCCCACTGGTTATGTCAGACATATGATTTTCAGATATTTTCTCCTGTTCTGTAGGTTGAATTTTCATTTTGTTGATGGTTTCCTTTGTTGTACAAAGCTTTTTAGTTTACAGTGGTCCTGCTTCTTTATTTTTATTTTTGTTGCCTTTGTTTTTTGGGTCACATCCAAAAATTCATCACAAGGACAAATGTCACACAGCTTGCTCTTTTCTTCTAGGAGTTTTATTGTTTCAGGTGTTATATTCCAGTCTTTAATCTATTTTGAGTTAGTTCTGTGTATGGTGTTAGTCTAGTTTCATTCTTTTGCATATGGTTATCCAGTTTTCCCAGCATCATTTATTGAGGGGTTTCCTTTTTCCATTGTACATTCTTGGCTCCTTTTTCATAAATTAATTAGCCATGCATGTGTGGACTTACTTCTGGGCTCTCTCTTTTGTTTCATTGATCTACATGAATGTTTTTTGCCAATACCATACTGTTTTGACTACTACAGCTGTAACACAGTTTGAAATCAGGATGCAAGATGCCTCTAGCTTTGTTCTTCTTTATCAAGATTGCTGTGGCTGTTCAGGGTTCATGTAGATCCATACAAATTTTAGGATTTTTTGCTCTGTTTTTTTGAATGCTGTTGGAATTTTGATAGGGCTTGAACTGATTCTGTAGATCGTTTTGGGTAGTATGCATATTTTAACTATTTGTCAATCCATTAGCATGGAATATCTTTCATTTATTTTTGTCTTCTTTAATATCTTTCATCAGTATCTTATAGTTTTCAGTGTACAGGTCTTTGTCTCCTTGATTAGATTTATTCCTACATATTTTATTATTTTTAAAGCAGTTATAAATGGGATTGTTTTCTTAATTTCTAATAGTTCATTTTTAGTGAGTAGAAATGCAACAAATTTTTTTGTATATTGATTTTGAATCCTCTACCTTTACTGAATTTGTTAATTAGTTCTAAGAGTTTTTTGGTGATGTCTTTAGGCTTTTCTATATACATATAATATCATATTACTGCAAATAGTGAGTTTTACTTCTTCCTTTCTAATTTGGATGACTACTCTTTTTCTTGTCTAATGGCTCTGGCTAGGATTTCCAATACTATGTTGAATAAAAGTGGTGAAAGTGGGCAGACTTGTGTTCTTGCTCTTAGAGGAAAAGTTTTCAGCTTTTCATCATTGAGTATGATGTTAGATGTGGGCTTTCATTAATGGCCTTTATTACGTTGAGGTACATTCCCTCTATACCTACTTTGTTGAAAGTTTTTACCATACATGTATGTTGAGCTTTGTAAAAGTTTTTTGGTATCTATTGAGATGATTATATGATTTTATCTTTCATTTTGTTAATGAGGTGTATATCTCAAACAGGTTGACTTGCAGATGTTGAACCATCCTGGTATCCCTGGATTGTGGTGTGTGATCTTTTAACTGAATTGTTAAATTCTGTTTGCCTACATATTGTTAAGGATTTTTGCATCTATAGTCATCAAAATATTGGCCTGTAATTTTCTTGTGGTGTCCTCTGGTATTGGTATCAGGGTATCCTGGCCTCATTAAATGAGTTTGAAAGTAGCCCCTCCTCCTTTATTTTTTAGAAAAGTTGAGAAGAACTGGTATTAATTTTTCTTTAAATGTTGGGTCTAATTCACTAATGAAGCTATCTATTGGACTTTTGTTTGTTGATAATTTTTTTTATTATGGATTAAATCTTACTCTATTCAGATTTTCCTTTTCTTCACAATTCTCTTGGTAGATTATGTGTTTCTAGTAATTTGTCTATTTCTTCTTGTTTGTCCATTTTATTGGTGTATAATTGTTAATTGTATTTTCTTATGCTCCTATGTTTCTGTGGTATCACTTTCATTTCTGATTTATTTGATTCTTTTTTCTCTTGGTGAATTTAGCCAAGGTTTGTCAAATTTATCTTTTCAAGAAAAGTTGTTAGTTTCTTTGATCTTTTCTTTTTTCTCTTTAGTCCTTATTTCACTCATTTCCACTCTTGTCTTTGCTACATCTTTCCTTCTACTAACTTTCAGCTTCATTGTTCTTTTTTTCTCTAGTTCCACGTTTGTTCCTTGATGTTTAGCACTATGAAATTCTCTCTTAGAACTGGTTTTACTGCATCCCATAAATTTTGGTATGTTGTATTTCCACATTTATTTGTCTCAAGGTACTTTTAGATTTCTCTTTTGATTTCTTATTTGACCCATTTGTGTTCAGTAGCATATTGTCTCATCACATTATGAGTGAATTTTCCGTTTTTTTCTTGTAATTGATTTCTACTTTGAAATCATTGTGGTCAGAAAAAGTACATGAAATGATTTCAATCTTCTTAAATGTATTAAAACTTTTTTGTGGCCTACCATATGCTCTCTCCTGGAGAATGTTCCAAGTGTGCTTGGAAAGAATGTGAATTCTGCTTTTGGATGGAATGTTCTATAAATATCTGTTAAGTCCATTTGGTCTAATGTTTTATTTAAACTCCAGGTTTTCTTATTGTTTTTCTGTCTGGATGATCTGTCCATTGATGAAAGTGGAATATTGAAGTCCCCTACTATTACTATATTGCTGTCTATATGTCCTTTAATGTATGTTAATATTTGCTTATATATTTAAGTGTTCCTATTTTGGGTGCATAAAAAATTACGAATGATATCTTCTTGTTTGACCCCTTTATCACTGTGTAATGACCTTCTTTGTCTCTTATTACAGTCTTTGTCCTGAAGTCTATTTTGCCTAATATAAATATAGCTATCCTTGCTTTCCTCTGCTTTTCATTTGCATGGAATATTTTTCTATCTTTTCACTTTCAGTATATGTGTGTCCTTAAAGATAAAGTAAGTCTGTCATAGGCAGCATAAAGTTGTTTTTTGTTTTTTTAAATACATTTAGCTGCTCAGTCTTTTGATTGAAGAATTTAGTTAATTTACATTTAAGTAATTATCCAGTAGGTAGGGACTTACTGCCATTGTGTTGTTTCCTGGCAGTTTTACAATTCCTTTTTTCTCTCTTCTTTTGCTCTCTTCTTTTGTGATTTGATGATATGCCATAGAAGTGTGCTTAGATTCTTTTCTGTTTATTTGTTGTGTATCTACCGTATGTTTTGCTTTGTAGTAAACCATGAGTCTTACATAAAACAACTTATAACAGCCAATTTTAAGCTGATACTTAAGTTTAAATGCATTATAAAGTTCCACATTTTCACTCCCATTGCCATGTTTTCTGCTTTTGATGTCACAGTTTACATATCTTTGTCATGTATCCACTAACTTATTGTACTTATTTTTACACTTAACTTTTAACCTTCATATTTGCTTTATAAGTGATTAGTCCACCACCTTTTCACCATTAGATTATTCTGAATCTTACTATATATTTACCTTTACCAATGAGATTTATACTTTTTTGTTTCCTGTTGCTAATTAACACTTTTGTTTCAGCTTAAAGAAGTGCCTTTAACATTTCTTCTAAGGCTGGTCTATTGGCGATGAACTCCTTTGGCTTTCACTTGTCTGAAAACTCTCTCTCTCCTCCAGTTCTGAAGGACAACTTTGCCACATAGAGTATTCTTGGTTGGCAGTTTTTTCCTTTCAGCACTCTGAATATTTCATGCCCTTCCCTCTGTCCTGCAACTGAAACATCTGCTTGTGGTTTAAAGGGGGTTCCTTACACATAACAATTTGTTTTTCTCTTGCTGCTTTCAAGATACTCTTGTGTCTTTAACTTATGGACACTTTAATTATGTGTCTTGGTATAGATTCATCTTATTTGAAACACTCTGCTCTTCCTGGATCTGGATGTCAGTTTCCTTACCCAGTCTAGGAAAGTTTATAGCCATTGCATTTTCAAATAAGTTTTCTGACCCTTTCTCTCCCTCTCTTCCTGTTACCCCTTTTAAGGTGAATGTTAGTCTTCTTGATATTGTCCCTTAAGATGGCAGAAATCCCTTAAGCTATCATCACTCTTTTCATTCCTTTTCCTTTTGGCTGCTCTGATTGGGTGAGTTCCACTGCCCTTTTTTTTTTGGTATCATTAATATACAATTACATGAGCAACATTGTGGTTACTAGATTCCCCACATTATCAAGACCCCACCACATACCCCATTACAGACACTGTCCATCAGCGTAGTAAAATGCTATAGAGTCACTACTTGTCTTCTCTGTGCTATACTGCATTCCCTGTGCCTGCCCCACTACGTTATGTGTGCTAATCATACTGCCCCTTATTCCCCTTCTCCCTCCCCAGTCCCTTTCCCTTTTGTAACTGTTAGTCAATTCTTGGGTTCTGTGAGTCTGCTGCTGTTTTGTTCCTTCAGTTTTTGCTTTGTTGTTATACTCCACAAATGAGGGAAATCATTTGGTACTTGTCTTTCTCTGCCTGGCTTATTTCACTGAGCATAATATCCTCTAGCTCCATCCATGTTGTTGCAAATGGTAGGATTTGTTTTCTTCTTATGGCTGAATATTCCATTGTGTATATGTACCACATCTTTTTTATCCATTCATCTACTGATTGACACTTTAGGTTGCTTCCATTTCTTGGCTACTGTAAATAGTGCTGCGATAAACATAGGGGTGCATATGTCTTTTTGAATCTGTGATCCTGTTTTCTTAGGGTAAATTCCTAGGAGTGGAATTCCTGGGTCAAATGGTATTTCTATTTCTAGTTTTTTGAGGAACCTCCATACTGCTTTCCACAATGGTTGAATTCGTTTACATTCCCACCAGCAGTGTAGGAGGGTGCCCCTTTCTCCACATCCTCACCAGCATTTGTTGTTGTCTGTCTTTTGGAGGTTGGCCATCCTAACTGGTGTGAGGTGATATCTCACTGTGGTTTTAATTTGCATTTCTCTGATGATTAGCGATGTGGAGCATCTTTTCATGTGCCTGTTGGCCATCTGAATTTCTTTCTTGGAGAAGTCTCTGTCCAGATCCTCTGCCCATTTTTTTTTATTAAGATATTACTGACATACACTCTTATGAAGGTTTCACATGAAAAAAACAATGTGGTTACTACATTTACCCATATTATCAAGTCCCCACCCATACCCCAATGCAGTCACTGTCCATCAGTGTAGTAAGATGCCACAGATTCATTATTTGCCTTCTCTGTGCTACACTGTTTTCACCGTGATCCCCCACACCATGTGTACTAAACATAATACTCCTCAATCCCCTTCTCCCACCCTCCCCACCCGCCCTCACACACCCCTCCCCTTTGGTAACCACTCAGGTCTTTAATCCATTTTGAGTTTACTTTTGTGTATGGAGTTAGTAATCCAATTTCATTCTCTTATATGTAGCTGTCCAGTTTTGTCAACACCAGTTGTTGAAGAGGCTGTCATTTCCCCATTGTATATACATGGCTCCTTAATTGTATATTAATTGACCATATATGCTTGGGTTTATGTCTGGGCTCTCTAGTCTGTTCCATTTGTCTATGGGTCTGTTCTTGTGCCAAATTGTGTTAATTACTGTGGCTTTGTAGTAGAGGTTGAAGTTGTGAAGCAAGATCCCCCCTGCTTTATTCTTCCTTCTCAGGATTTCTTTGGCTATTCGGGGTCTTTTGTGGTTCCATATGAATTTTAGAACCATTTGTTCAAGTTCATTGAAGAATGCTGTTGGTATTTTTATAGGGATTGCATTGAATCTGTAGATTGCTTTAGGCAGGATGGCCATTTTGACAATATTAATTCTTCCTACCCAAGAGCATGGGATGAATTTCCATTTATTAGCACTGCTCTATCTTTGCAGTCACTGACACTTTCTTCTGCCTCATCCAGCCCTCTGCTGAACCCCTCTGGTGTATTTTTCAGTTTCATTATTGTATTCTTAGCTTCTGTGACTTCTATTTTGGTACTTATGTTTTCTGTCTCTTTGTTGAAATTCTCTTTGTTTATCCACTCTTCTCCAGAGCCCAATGAGCATCTTTATGACCATTACTTTGAACTTTTTATTGGGTAAGTCACTTGTCTCCATATCATTAAGGTATTTTTCTGAGATTTTATCTTTTTTTTTTTTCGTTTGAAACATATTCCTTTGTTTCTTCATTTTGCTTGACTGTTGGCTTCTATGCATTGGACAAATTCCTGACAGAATGGCCTTATGTAGGAAATAAACCTTAACAGTGAACCCTACTGCAGCTTTTGGTTGACTCTTCAGCCTTTGCAATTGTCCCAACAGCCCACTTTATTTTTAATGGCTCCAGTAGTTGAGGGTGTGCCAGGACCTGTCAGTGTCCCAAAGATCTTAGTCAACACACAGATTCAGGTTGATTGGAAGTAAAACCTCAGACAGCAGCTTTTAAAGTGTGCAAATACACTTCTTTCCAGGAAGACTGGACGTGGCTTTTTTGTCTGCTTCCTCTACACTGAGCCCTAAGGTGACAGCCAGTCAAGAGTAGCTTCTTTGTTTACTACCATCCCATTGATCCTGTGAAGATAAACCCTGCTGGCCACCAGAGACAGACTATGGAGGGATGTGACCTCTGGTTGATAGACACAAAGGCTGGAATGCCAAATGAATACACAAATTTCTTTCTCAGAGTACCAAGATCCAGGGACAGGAAAGAGGAAGAACAGTGTGAAGTAGGCACCTGCTGGCCTCCTTAGTCTCTGGAGATGATTGTTTTTGGTCCCTAGATGTGTATTTAATTAGAAGCCTCCCCTCAGGCTGAAGCTATTAAGTTAATAGACCTCTTCACAGAAGGCTGGTGATAGGTTCCACTCTGCTCTCTATGCTGTGCCCTGGGAAAGGGGGTAGCTAGTAAGAACTGTTTCTCCACTTTTAACAGTCCTACAGGATCCATAAACACAAGGATCACAGGCCACCAGAACCAGGCAGTCAACAGGTGTACCTGTGTGGCAGCCACAAAATCAAGGTACCAGATGACTGCACGAACTGCCCCATACTGCTCCCAGAAGAGAGCAGCAACTCAGCATGAGGCAGAGAAGAGCTCAAAGGCGGTGCCCACCAGCCGCCAGCCA
This sequence comes from Smutsia gigantea, assembly GCA_032199065.1. Classification (NCBI taxonomy): domain Eukaryota; kingdom Metazoa; phylum Chordata; class Mammalia; order Pholidota; family Manidae; genus Smutsia; species Smutsia gigantea. Next base: position 1,938 of record JAVSCE010012216.1, on the reverse strand, counting down.
CAGTGTCTGAGATCCCTGCATATGTGCCAGTCCAGAGGCCTGCCCCTGAAGCTGAAGCACAAGCGAAGCCAACAGGCCTTTTTCACAGAGAGACTGGGGGTGTGTTGGTTTCTGTGCTGTGCCTCGGGTGTAGTAGCCAGCCAAGAACTGTCTCTCCATTTGTTGGAGACCCATGAACACAAGACCTCCTGGCCACCAGAGCTAGATAAGCAAAAATCATAATCCTGGGCAGCACCACAAAAATTGGAGCACCAGACATTAAAACTGGGGCACCAGGGAGAAGTTCCTCTATGGGAGATACCAGCACCCCAGAGCACTGCAGAGGAAGAGTGCAAAGGCAGTGCCCATCCTCCATGTTCCCAGGAAAGGATTCCCTTGGGCCTTTCATTGTGGTTTAATTGGAAGCCGACCCCTCAGGGTGCAGTTGTGAAGATAAGTCGTAATAGACCTCTTTCACAGAAAGACTGGGCAACTCAGTCTGTTGCCTCTTCTCTTTGCCCTGGAGTGGTAGTAGCTGGTTAAGAATTCTTTCTCCATTCGTTACAGTCCTGGGGACCTGGAGTATAAGCCCAATCAGCCACCACAGCTAGGCAATCTAGAGGTATCTTCTGGGCGCTGGCTACACAAAGTGGGTTGCAGAGGAATGTATAAGCTACTTTCTGGGAGATACTGGCGAGCTGGAGTGAGGCAGATGGAGAACGCAAAGATGGCGCCCATCGACCAAACTCCACATGAGCCCTTTCATAAATGTTTCTCAATTTGATATAGATGTGTAGATTTTGTGGACACAAGCCCCACTGGCTTTCAAAGTCAGATGTTTTAGGAGTTTGTCTCTCAGGGGCAGGCTTTAAAAGTAGGGGTGCCAGAGGTGGAGTTCAAACCCATCACTCCTCAGGGAGAAACTGGGAGCTGTAAGTTCCCAAAGTTCTATCCCTCAATTTGAGGATGGGTTCCTGGTGAGAGTGTGTCTCAGCATCTCCTCCCTGCTTCAATGTGGGTTTTTTCTCATTTGCCCAATATATAGGAGTCACTCAGTTGGTTTAGGTTTTTTTCCAGAGGAAAACATCCCATATATAGCTACAGCTGCAATGTGTCTTTGGGAGTGAGTGAGTTTAGGACCCTCAAAGGGTATGATTTGGAACTGGAACCCCGGTTTTTTCACTAAGGTAAAATTATCTTGTTTTATTATTAGAAATGTAACATATTTAAAAAACTTGTTGCTAGTTGAGGTTGTCATTGGTTTTGTTATTACTGTGGTTACAAAGATGCATAGGTTTTGAGAGATCTGATACTAACACTATCATTTTCCATAATTTCATATTTCTAGCACACAAGTATGTAGAAAGCAAATGTTTTCAGGAATACATGTACCAAATTATAATTGAAATGCTTGTGCAGTCAAAAGCATCCTTGAAAAGTCCATTCAGAAGGACCCATAGGGAAGATTGATGTCTCACAGTAAGTCCAATAACTCATTCTCTGATACTAGACACTAATCTCACATGGCTGGCTAGCACTTGTGGGTTACACTTCACAAAACATCCCATATTTTTTACACTTCACAAAACATTCCATTTTTTAAAATTCCCATGAAGTTGAATTTGTACTCTGAAGAGTGGTGCTTCCGAGCAGAAGCCACCATCACCAGTCACAATAACTCAAATCCAGAAGCATAACCAGTCTGGGAAGATGTTCATAATAAACAGGCCAAAAGGAATTGGGTATATGTATCACTTCATGAATTTCTCAAAACAGTCTATGCCTTTGCTATCACCACTTTTATTTTACTGATGAAAAAGGTTCAGTGAAATGAAAAATTTGTTTGAAAGTGCCCTGCTATCAAGTGGTGAGCACAAGTTTCAAATCCGGAGCTTCTAGCCTTGAGCTCTTCCAGCCTTCAGTTTTTTTTTCCAGCTATTCAATTCTCAAGCTCAATTT
>JAVSCE010012215.1:600000-930256 GCA_032199065.1 Smutsia gigantea | reverse complement strand
AACAGATGAAGGGAAAAAAAATAAGTGAAAATGTTTGGTATCTTGATCAGGGCAATGGTTACTTGAGTGTATACACATGTCAAAATTCATTAAGTAGTACACTAAAATGTACGAATTTTGTGGTACATAACCTCAATTTAAGAAAAACAATTGTTTTAAATTAAGTATTAAATTTATTTATTGTACCTTCTTTTCCTTAACTAGAGGAACCAGAGTAGTGGAGCTTTTAGGAACTATACAAAGATAGCTTTCAAGTTTTTTCTCTGAATATAATCATCATCCTTTCTAGGGCGATATATCTTATATTCTAGTTCAAAGTCCATTGTACCACATGGGGGTATTTATGTTATACGAAGTTCCTAAGTCCTAATACAGACCTAGCAAAGCAGATACATGATACTGAGACACGGGACCATCTATATTGTACACTTTCCCCAAATGATTTTTGTGCTTGCAAAAGTATGAGAAATAGAAGACAATAGTTACTGAATTCGAAATTCCAAACACAGTCCATCCTGTCTCCTTTTATCCTGAAAACCCACATATTATTATACCTCTACTATTTATCAGCAGTAAGACATTCAGAGAGGTTAAATAGCCTGCTCAGGACAGTAGGAACTGTAAGAAAATATATAAGCATTCTAAAAGCATGTTTGTACAGCTATGGAAATAATTTAATCAAACAATGCTTAGTAATAGAAATTTTTATCTTGGATAAACAGACATTTGATTTAATCAACAGATTAACTTCCCTCTGACAAAGCTAATCACACATCCTCATGCAGATTCTGTCATCTTCAAATTAATGTGATTTTTAAAATGGTTGAACACCTGATGATTTTGTAAATAGCAAATAATATGTAAATATACCTGCCAAGACAAATTAGACAATAAGCAATGGAAGAAAGTTTAAATACCGAACTTTTATACCTTAAGAAGATACTTTACGAAATGAATTCAGAAGCAGTAAAGTAACTCATTATGACATCTTTCCAGTATCATGTAAAATACAAACTGAATAAAATAATTCTGTAGAGTTTCCAGGACCTAATAACAAGTTTCTTGGTGATTTCTGCAAATCTTGCATATAAAAATAGCAAAATGCTTAGATAAATATGACTAGCAAAAGAAAAGCATAGATATGTTCAATGCTGTACACCCTACCTTGGGTTACATAACAAGAAAAGGGAGTTGCAATCTCACTTGAACAAGTTAAAAATCACAGGTATATTCACACTCATTGAATCATCCCCTACTACACTGGGGACATTCCACTGCGAACATTTAATAAAGAAAGTTTCAGTGCTTAGATGTCAGAAAAATGACTTGTATTTGAATAAAATCAATAGTACTGAAAATTTAACCACACACAAATATGCTGACATTATAAAATGTTAAATATTTTAAATACTGCTGCTAAGCAACAAAAACATACATCTATACATAAACTTTTTTAAAAAGATGGATCTAAATATTCCTCAATAGACTCTTCAGGTTTCCTTAAATTTTTCTAATTTAACAAAACAATATTGTTTTCCAGACCTTTCTATCTTTGCAAATGATAGGTTTTTATTCAATTGTCTTTTAATCTATTCAGATCAGATGTTAGATCCATTGACAATTAAACACCTGTGCTACATAACTTTATCTGACTCAATGAAAAATTCCAGATTGGCCACACATACTCATTAAAACTAATGAAAACTCCATGGTTAATTCCCTATGTGCCAGTATGTATATTGTTCCCTAGTGTTCAATATCCCTTAAAATTTTCTCATTTCTTACCTGTTGTGCCAACTGCTAATAACTGAATTATGCATCTGCTCACACACATACTCACTTAAGGAGGAAAGAAAAGTAGTGTCTCATATAGGGAATTCAACTATAATATATACTAGAAATACATACAAAACTGATCTAATGTCCTTGTCTGCTGTTACTGTTTGCAGTAATTAGTATTAACAGAAGACAATCCTTAAGTAATTTTAATTCCTTCCACAAAACTCCTATAGTAATTTAAATTCCTGAGTTTTAAATTTTTTCAGAAAAAGATGAAAAGTATGTCACAGAAAAGGCAATTTGGTTAACAAAATGAATAAATATACTCCTGCTAAAAGTAAAATTATTTTTCAAGTCAGAATATTCACTTTTATTTTTATGAAGCATTTGTTTTGTGATTGGTTTGGTTACATCTTTGTCTTTCACAGTAGAAAAGCTTCAAAAAGATCAGAATATCATCTCCTAGGATCATTATTGCCCCTCTATTTGACACAGGGTCGGGTGCAGAGTAGGCATTTTAATTTTTTTTTTCAAATTTCCTGTTATCATACTAATACAATAATGTTTTATATTAAATATATATAGGGAAAGAATGATGATTCTAGACAGCACTTGGTAGGACTGGATATTACCTGAAAGACCAAAGTTCTTAAACAACAAACATACTTGAAGACATCAGAGTTTCAGAAACAGCAATGTTAAAAGGAGAAAAGCAAGCAGCTTTTAGATGAACACTGAAAATCTAAAGCTGACCTGGAAGGTGTTAATCCATCACAGGCACTGGCTAGAGGCTTAGAATTAGAGTTGGTTTGTCCATTTGATCATTTAATGAACAGGGAAAATTGAGCTGGACTGGAAAGTTAAAGAGTTAAGGCAAAGCCTCTGAAAAATGAAATAGCATGCTTGAATGCCTCAAGGCAATTAGGTTTAGGAAGCCTCACTAGAGATGTGTCTGTAGATCATCAAATAAGACTTAAAGTCCAAGAGGGAGGGGTAAACTGAGACAGGACTTCCACCACTTCTCTCTCTGGTCACTGACCAATTGGAACACATTGACATGACATGCTGTCTTACTGCAGTGTGCTCTGCCATTATATGACAAAAATAATATCTCACACAATTTTAGCTGCTTACTGTCTATTTGTATGTAACATTAGTTTTTATAAAGTGTCAGTTCAAGTTCTTGCCTGCTGTTAATTTAATGACTTTTTATGTTAGAATTGTTGAGTTTTAGGCAGGGTGAGAAATCCAACAAAACTAAACAAATGTATGACAAAGATTATAAAAGTCATAAATTATAGAACAATATTTTTCATGAATACAAATGGAAAATCCTATCCAATATGAAGTATAAAAAATTGATTCCACTGACATAGAAAGGTAATGGATCATGACCAAGGGTGTTCTACTGTACAAGTGGTTTAACATTAGAAAATTAATCTCTGTGACTCAACATGTTAATAAAAACAAGAAAACTTATTTAACCATCTAGACAGATTCCAAGAATGCATCTGACAAAATTATAAATTGACAAACTAAAAATATTAATATTGTTAAAATGATAAAATTATAAATATCTATAAAAACCCATACTAACTGGTGAAATAGTGAAGCAATTCCTCCGGAGAATAGGAACAAACATGGATGCCCATCATTATTTCAAAGAAAAAAAATAAACACTTAAAGAGAACACTATTTATAACAGCATTTAAACTATCACATTCTTTTGGAATAGATCTGATAAAGACGCCCTTCATCTCAATACATGAAATGTAAAAAAACATACATTTAAAGAAGTCATGTAAAGATACACTGATCATGGATTAGAAGACTCACTGTAAGGATTATTTGTCTCCCACAAATTACTTATATATTTTGAGAAATCCAAATAAAATTCTACAGTGTGTAATTGTGTATGTATATGAACATGCATATACATACTTGTGTACATAAACATACAAGTTGTTTCTAAAATTTATGTGAAAAAAATGAAGGGCCACCAATAGTATAAAAAAGAAGAACTAAATAGAAAAGAACAAATACAACTCATACTACCACTTATCAAGCTCACTTTTAAAGCTATGTTAACTCTGACAATATGTGATTGATGTACAGATAGAAAAGTTAAATCAATGAAACTGCATAGACAATTCATAATTTGACAGCATATATTCAATTACTTGATTTACAACAAAATGACATTTCAATTAAGTCTTAGTAATAAATGGTGTCAGATTAACTAGATATCAATATGAATAAGTTCTCACCTTCATTAGGCATCAGGAAAATGCAAAATAGAGCTGTAAGGTAATATCACTATATGCAAAATAGAATGGCTACTGAAATCAGTAAATATCAAGTTTTGACAACACTGTGAAGTACCAAAGAAACACCTCTTCAACAGACAAAAAGGCAAACTGATAGAGCTGCTTTGGAAAGCTTCCAGTAACTATAGGGGTGAACATATTAATAGCCTATGATGCTAAAATGTCACTCCTACGTGTATGTTCCACCACAATATTTAAATTTTTAAAAAGTGTGTGCATGTATATTACAGATGTTCACATTATCACTATTCATAATAGTTCAAACCATAAACTTCATAAATACTTATTAATAGGAGAATGAATAAATGTTTTTACTCATAAAGTAGATTATTATACAGCACTGATAATAAATGCATGGTAACTTCTAGCAATAATGACATGGATGCATGTCACAAGCAAAATGTCAAGTGAAATCAATAAGACAAATGAGTACATATTTTAAAATGCTAAAAATATGAAGCTTTAGAACAGACAAAAAAGATAAATGCTGTTAGATGTCAGGAAAGTGTTTACTTTTATGTACAAAGTAACTGGAAGGTGACCAGAGTGGGGCTTCTGTGACTTCCATACAGGATGGCATTATACAGTTATCTTATTAACACTGATCCTAGAATTCATATAGTTGGATTTAGGTCTATCATTTTATATGTTTTCTGTTTCTACCACCTTAGCTTTTATTCCATTCTTCCTTCTTGATTCTATTCTTCTGTATGAGTATTTTTAAAATTATATTTTTACTTGCTATTTACTTTTTACGCAAAACACAGTGAATTATTTTTAATAATGCTGGATATATATAATTACACATTTTTCAAAACCCACAAAGTATACAAGAGCAAGAGTGAACCCTAACATATATTATGGACTTTGGATGATAAGGATGTGTCAATGTAGGTTCATCAGTTGTAACAAATATATTTCTCCAATAGGGGATGGTGGTAATAGGTGGGTATACATGTGTGAGACTAGGAGATATTTGGGAAATTTCTAATCTTTCCTTTTAATTTAGCTGTGAACCTAACACTACTCTAAAAATAAAGTCTCTATATAGAAAAAATATATTTTTAAATACCTTTAGTCTGAGTTGTAACTAGAATTCCCTAAATATCAGGGCAAATCATGCTGCAGTTATATAAAATATTAAGTAATATGAGTATTTACCAGGCACAATATCTTATAATAAGCCTACATTTTCATAAATTACCTTATTTCATTACCTAAGGAATCCCCTAAGGTTGCTTAGATATTATCATTTTCATTTTGTATATTTAAACAACAAAACAGAGCCCCAGAACAGTTAAATAATTTCCTCAATGACCCACATAGCTAGTAAATTATAAAAATTAGATTTAAAATTAGCATTCTACTTTGAGAATGTTCTCTTATTTAGCTAATTATTTGAGCTACTAAAAAGAATTCTATTCACAAATCTATTTACTAAATTTGTAATTTATCATTTTAATGATTTTTATGAATTTATTACATTCATAATGCACTCTGTTGGCCATAAAAGCATTGTTTCAGTCATTTTGTATGGCTGAATTTTTTTTTGAGGGATTCTGTGTCTTCCAAACTCAGTTACTTAAAAAGTTAGCCACTTGGTCATATACTGTGTATTAAGTAACTTTGAGAATAATCACACAAAAATTTTTATTCTTTCTTACTACAGACTGACAACCAATTAACTCATAGATATGGGAATTTAAAATGTAATAACATGCACAATTACTCTAAAAAAGAGAAATACTTATGTGTAATTCTAACAAAATACGCACAGGATGTATGCTGAAAACTACATAACACTGATGAAAGACATCAGAGACGATCTAAATAAATGGAGAGAACTACTATGTTTATGGATTGGAAGTAGCAACGTAATAAATATTTCAATTCTTCCTAAACCAATATACTGGTTTAGTGCAATCTCCATTAAATTCCCAGACACATTTTTGTAGATATATGCAAGATTGTTTCCAAATTTACATAGAAATGAAAGGCTCTGGAATAGCTTAAGCAACCTTGACACAGAATAAAGAAGGAGAAATCAGTCTACCCAAGATCAACACTACTATATAGCGACAATAATCAAGATTGAGAGCTACTGGGAGAAGGACAGAAACATGATAAATGGAATAGAATCTATTGGAAATAATCCCATAGAATATCCCAACTAATTTTTGACAATGGTACAAAAACAATTCACTAGAGGAATCATAGCCTTTTCAACAAATGATGCTGGAAATCCACAGGCAAGAGAAAAAAAGTGAAATAAAATTTTATGCCTCACACAAAAATACCTCAAAATAGATAATGGATTTAAATGTAAAATATAAAACCATAAAACTTTTAGAAAATAATATATTACAAAACCTGCAGGATCTCTGGCTAAGAAAAGAAGTCTCAGACTTGACACCAAATGTACAATCTATAAAAGAAAATAATGACAAAACTGACCTTATCAAAATAAAGTATCTCAAAGGATGAAAAGCAAGCTATAGACTCAGAGAAAATCAGCAAACTAGGTATATGACAAAGGACTTTTATTGGGAGCATACAAATTATGTTAAAAAAATCTACAGTTAAAACCCCAAAACATTCAGATTAGATAATGTGAAAACATAAATTTACTGAAAAGTTTATACAGATGGATAACACATGAAATGATGCTCAAAATTATTAGTCTCCAGGGAATGCAAATAGTAACTACAATCAAATATCACTACTTACTTATCAAAATAGCTAAAATAAAAAATAATGGCAACAATCCTAATGCTGGTGAGGATACAGAGAAAACAGATGTTGTTGGTGGGAAGGTAAAATAGTACAGCAAACTCTTATGAGCTTGGCGGTTTCTTCAAAAACTAAACTTGCAACTACCATATAACCTAGCAATTACAATTTTGAACACTTATCCCAGAGAAATGAAAACAGGTTCACAGAAAAAAAAAAGCTGTAACATGAACGTTTAGGGCATCTTTATTAGTAATAGTTCAAAACCTGAAAACAACTCAGATACTCTTTAACAGTGAATGTTTAAACTTAGTATCCATACCATAGAATATTACACTGTAATAAGAAGGAACAAACTATCGATACTTACAACAAATCATATGAATTTCCAGAGAATAATCATGAGTGAAAAAAAGCCAAATTCAAAAGTTGCACACCTTGTGATTCCATTTACAGAACATTCTTGAAATGCCAAAATTATAGAAAGCGGGAAGAATCAGTGGTTGCCAGTGATTAAGGAAGGGGTAAGAGTCAGAGAGAAATGAATGTGTCTACTAAAAGAGCAAAATGGGAGATCCTTCTCATGACAGAAATGTTGTCTTAACTATATCAATAGCAATATCCTGCTTGTAATATTATACTAGTTTCACATGATGTTACCATTTGGGGAACCTGGATAAAGGTTACACAGGATCTCTTTGTATTGTTTCTTACAACTGCATCCAAATTACACTGGTCTAAAAACAAAAAACTCGTCTAAATAAAAACAATGTATAGACGTTTCTAGGTCAAGCTCCTAGTATATATTTGATTTTATCGTGTAAAAAATATCGATTGACTCTTAGTGTTACGTGTGGAAATACATCAGTGAAATAAAAAGACAAATTTGTAGCCACATTTGAGAACAGAAGAAAATAAACAAGTGATGAAGTTTATTAAAAGAATAATGATAACTGCTGTGAAGAAAACAAGTGTATGTTCCAAAAGATAAAATAACAAGCTGAATCTAAAGTAGAGAGAAAAGTCAGAAATGGCATCTTTCAGCAGATAGCACCTAAAATCATTAATGAGGCATCTGAGGCTCAGAGATAATGGCAGAGAATAGCTGTCCCCACATATTTTGTTCCCCTCCCAGAGTGAAGAGTCTTTCTGGAAGTGACTGGTCATATGGAAAATAACATTCCTAAACTGATTTGTAGTTTTATGTGACCACATGATAAAGATCTGGCCAAGTGAATATAATCTATAATGCCTGGTCTAAATATCCTACAATGCTTCTCTGTTGCTATCCTCTTTTAGGTTGGATGGAATAGAGGTGACCTCCTGAGCTTTCCTTGAAAGACGTATATTGAAGAGGGCACAAATTCTTTAGCCAGTGTCCCTAAATGAATGGATATTTCTTTCCATTCACCATACACTGTAAGAAGCACTATTTTTAATGTACGTAAACAAAAATAAATTTCAATTTCACCAGAAAACTAGCATTTATAAGATCAACCTCAGAATTTATTAAACATAAATATTAATGTGCCACTTAGAAATTGATAACACTATGTAAATAGTTTACAAAGAATTTTCATAAACATTAAAATATATACCTTTAGAATCATCAGTTGACTGATAGAAATATAATGTCTAAGAGGTAAAACAATTTGCCAAAAATATCAGCAATTATGTTGCTTAGGCCCAAAGTGAAAGTTTTCTGACTTCAGCACTCTGATTTATCTTTTAGAAAATTCTGTATGGCTCTACAGTTACATAGCCCTTATTGATAGGTAATAATAATGGTTGCCAGAAGAAATATCATTTTAGAGGTTAAAGACAATTTCAGTTTACAATTTCACTGCATTTGCATTTCCTGTCAATATGCTATGCATGCTTTTGCTGAATGTAAATATAGCCCCTTCTTAAAGATTCAGTTACCGACTTATTTCTTTGGGTACAACCCACTGATGGAGAACACACATCCACAATCTTTCCCTATGGTGATGTGAATTTAAAAAGAAATGAAGATTTGCTTTCTGTAGAACTAAATTATATCATTTAAATGATGAATTAAGGTGTTGTACCAATAAATTATTTGACTTCTTTAAATATTTATGGATTCACCATGCTTTCCCCTTTGTTATTTCCACTACCCAACACAAACTTAGGCATTGCTCTGTGTGTAGGTGTAGATTTGATGAAAGGTAGGAAGAGGTGGGTTCAAGCTCAATACTGCCACTTCCCAGAAGTCTTTATTTAGTACTTTTTACCTAATCTTATTTTTAAATACAATTAAAGATATGAATTACCCTGTGAAGCATTACTTCAAATATTTATAGTTTATTCTGATATATATTATTTATAAAAAAGGTCCTACAAATACTCAACTATTTAACTTTTGATTTAGTCTGTGATCCAAGAAATAAAAGAAAGTAATTTTGCTCATTTGCTTATTTGTTGTTTAATTTTCATATGATTAGGACACAGTTTTCTCAATTTGTTTTTTAATTTCTTACTATAATATTCTTAATCAGAAACTGGTTTTGCAGTATGTTTACTCTTTGGAAATTATTGATATTTTATTTATGGGCTATGAACTGTTCATTTTTATAATTGGATTTAGCTCTTTCACATCAGATGATTCCTCACTATCAGTAACATTAGTTTGCCAGCACAATTGATTTGTCCATATTGATCTTGTATATCAAGATATGATGAATTCATCTATTGCTCTAATATATATTTTAGTGAATTTCTTAGTTTTTTATGTAAAATAACAGGCCATCTGCAAATACCGTCTTAACCTTTTTTCCCTCCTACTCTGAATGCCTTTTATTTATCTTTCTTTATTAATTACTCTGTCTAGATTTTCTAATACAATGCTGAATAGAAGTGGTGAGAACAGTATCTGATTTATTCATGATCTTGGGAGGAGAGGGAGTAGGAAAGCACTTAGCCTTTCATTATTAAATATGATAGCTGTAGGTTTTTCATAAATACTGTTTGATTAACACAGTCCCCTTCTTTTCCTAGTTTGTTGTAGGTTTGTGGAATGTTGAGTGAAAGTATGATGTACTTGTGAAGGGTTTTTTCTGAGTCTATTTAGATGATCATATGGTATTTGTCTTTATTAATACAGAGTGTATCAGTTAGGGTTCAGCCAGAGATGCAGAACTAGTAAAAGATATGTATTTAGAAATTTATTGGGAGAAATCAGCCTACAAAATTGAGTGTTGGGAACATCAGTCTTAAATTCAAAGGGTAGACTGCTGGGAAGGACAAGTGGAAACTCTAGGGCATGGCTGAAATTGCTATTCATAGGCACAGTTTCTTCTGTAGGGAACTCTCAACTTTGTTCTAAAGCCTTTAATCTTTTTAAAAGTTACCTGATCATAGACTTTAATCACATCTAGAAAATACCATCATTACATGTAATTAGTGTTTTACTGAAAACTGCTTACTGAAGCCTAGTCAAGTTGACACATCAAAAGGCCATCATCTGTGTTATATTAATTGTTTAAGTTTCACATGGTAAATCAATGTGCAAATCTGGAATAATTCCTACTTGTTCAAGGAAGAAGTTACCATTTTCATTTCACAGATAAAGAAAACACAGAGAAATAATATCATTTGTTCAAGGTCAAAAAGCTCAGAAGTGATGGAACTCAAATTGGAACTGAGGTCCAAAAACTGCAATGTTGTCAATTTAACTCCCAATTAAAATATACATGCTAAAGTTCTAAGTAATATTTTAAAGCCAGGAAAAACTACAGTGCATGATGCCATGGTTTCCTGATTATTACATTTCAGAAGTTGATAAGAAAATGAAGGAGGAAGTACTATGACTTTTATTTTACCAAGCAACATTAAATCAACAGAATACTAAAGCAAAATTAACACCATCAAAATCACACTTTCATAAAGCAGATGCTAATTCTAAGAGATTGGAAGGGTAAAAAGTAATACATAACCTGTCCTAAGAAAGACAGATGCTATCTTTTAACTGACAAGTAAACATAGGCTATGTTTGGATTATAAGTATTTTCTTCATGTGATTAAGGATGTATGAAATGTCTTAGAATTTCATTTGGGAACTGCTGGCTAAGAAATAGAAATTTTAAGAGAAAGAAGGGGAGAGAAAAAAAGGTGAGAAAGGGGAAAAAGACAGGAGATTGGATGTGTGTGTGTGTGGATGGGGCTGAGTAGGGGATGCAGGAATTACCAAAGAAATCTTAAAGACCTTATTCACCTGGAAAATGTAAGCTGACAGTTGACTTAATCTCCAATCTAACTAAAGTGTTTTAAATTTAATTCTTGGGAAACACTGTACTTTCTAAAGTTTTAAAACAGGACCAAACTTGAAATTTCCATTTACTTTTATATACATATAAACTGAAAATGCTGTTCAGCAGTTTCTTTCTCAGAATTACAAAGTGGAAACGACATTTTGATATGTCAATGGCAACACAGTTGCTAGTGTCAGAATAATGAAATCTGAACAATACACCAAACAGTGTTAAAAATCATATAAGTAATGTAATAGCAATATTGAAAAATATTTTATATGTCTATATTATGAAACAATGTTTTTTTTCCTTAGACACTTGTCTTGATATTGAAAAACTTTGTCAGAAAGTTCCTGAATCTGGTTGGAGTTCCGGGAAGATGGCGGTGTGAGCAGGGCGGTGGAAATCTCCTCCCAAAAACATATATATTTATGAAACTATAACAAATACAACTATTCCTAAAACAGAGATCAGAAGATACAAGACAGCACTCAGACTGCATCTACACCTGAGAGGACTTGGAACCCCGCGAGGCGGGTAAGATACAGAGCTGCGACTGGGTGGGACCCGAGCACTCCCCCACCCTGGCACACCGGCAGGAGGAAAGGATTCAGAGCTGGGAGGGAGTGGAAGTACAGGCCCATGAAATGACCAGCCATGGTGATCTGCGCTGGGAGCACTGACACACATCACGCAGTGTATCGGAGATTGGAGAGACAGAGGGTGCAGGATCTGAGCCTGTGAACACACTGGGTCCTCGCAGCCAGCTCCCCAGGAGAAAAGAAAAGGGCGTGCCTCTTTTTCAGTAGTCTTAAAGAGATAGGGGCCAAACGGAGGAAGAGGATAGTACCAGAACACTCGGCCCAGCAGGCTGGGTGGGAGTCCTGGGGAATTTCGGACCCCCTGGCTGGCGACTGGGAAAAAGTAGCCCTACTGAAACTTCCCACAGAGATCAGTAGCCTCCCATTTGTTCCCACCATGGCCAGAGTTACAAAGAGCCTTGCAGAGTGTCATAGCCATGGCTGCAAAATAGTGGACCAACAGTGCCACCAACAGCATCCTCACAGATTCTACTCCCAGAGGGTGTCTTTTTGTTTGTTTGTTTGTTTTTCGTTTTTTGGGGTTTTTTGGGGTGTTTTATATTTCTCTTTTCTTTTCTTTCCTTCTATTCTTTCTCTTCTCTTTCTCTTCTTTCCTTTTTTTTTTAAAGTCTTAAAGAGCCCAGCTGACATACGTGGCACCTACCAGCAACCACTTCTATTGCCATGAAAAAACAGAGGAATATGGTACAAACAAAGCTTATTCAGACCGAGACACCAGAGACGGAGGCTGAAGGAATGGAAATGCACAATCTTCCTGAAAAAGAATTCAAAATAAAAGTTATAACCATACTGATTGATCTACAGAGAAATATGCAAGAGCTGAGGGAGGAAGTGAGGGAAGTCAGGAAAGACAATGCAGAAAGGAGACAAGCGATCAACAGGCTTAGCAGCAGACTGGATGAGATGCAAGAGACTGTTAATGGAATAGAAATCAGAGAACAGGAATACAGAGAAGCTGAGGCAGAGAGAGATAAAAGGATCTCTAGGAATGAAAGAATATTAAGAGAACTGTGTGACCAATCCAAACGGAACAATATTCACATTATAAGAGTACCAGAGAAAGAAGAGAGAGAAAAAGGGATAGAAAGCAACAGTGCTTTCTTTGAAGAAATAATTGCTGAAAACTTCCCCATGCTGGGGAAGGAAATAGTCTCGCAGTCCATGGAAGACCACAGATCTCCCAACACAAGGGACCCAAGGAAGACAACACCAAAACACATAATAATTAAAATGGCAAAGATCAAAGATAAGGACAGAGTATTAAAGGCAGCTAGAGACAGAAAAAAGATCACCCACAAGGAAAACCCATCAGACTATCATCAGACTTCTCAACAGAAACCTTACAGGCCAGAAGGGAGTTGCATGACATATTTAATGTAATGAAACAGAAGGGCCTCGAACCAAGAATATTGTATTCAGCACGATTATCATTTAAATATGACAGAGGGATTAAACAATTTCCAGACAAGTGAAACCTGAGAGAATTTGCCTCCCATAAACCACCTCTACAGGACATCTTAAAGGAACTGCTCTAAGGGAAGCACTCCGAAGGCTAAAAAGATGTCACCAGAGAAAATGAAATCATAGCAAGAAAGCAGACCATCCAAATACTAACTAAAGGCAAACAATAAAACACCTAGTATATAAAGAATGGAGGAGGAAGAATAAGAAGGGAGAGAAATAAAGAAACGTCAGACTGTGTTTACAATCACTTAACAAGAAAGTTAAGTTAGATTGTCATATAGTAAAGAAGCAACCCTTGAAACTTTGGTAACCACGAATATAAAGACAGCAATGGCAATAAGTACACATCTATCGATAATCACCCTAAATGTAAAAGACTGAATGCACCAAACAAAAAACACAGGGTAACAGAATGGATAAAAAAGGAAGACCCATCTATGTGCTGCTTACAAGAGACTCACCTCAAACACAAAGATATACACAGACTAAAGGTGAAGGGATGGAAAAACATATTTCATGCAAACAACAAGGAGAAAAAAGCAGGTGTTGCAATACTTGTATCAGACAAAACAGACTTCAAAACGAGGAAGTAACAAGAAATAAAGAAGGACATTACATAATGATAAAGGGATCAGTCCAACAAGAAAATATAACCATTATAAATATATATGCACCCAACACAGGAGTGCCAGCATATGTGAGACAAATACTAACAGAATTAAAGGAGGAAATAGAAAACAATGAACTTATTTTAGGAGACTTCAACACAACACTCACTCCAAAGGACAGATCAACCAGACAGAGAATAAGTAAAGACACACAGGCATTGAAAAACACACTAGAACAGATGGACCTAACAGACATCTACAGAACTCTACACCCAAAAGCAACAGGATACACATTCTTCTCAAGTGCACATGGAACATTTTCCAGAATAGACCACATACTAGGCCACAGAAAGAACCTCAGTAAAGTCAAAAATATTAAAATTCTACCAACCAACTTCTCAGATCACAAAGGTATAAAACTAGAGATAAATTTTGGAAAGAAAACAAAAAGGCTCACAAATACATGGAGACTGAACAACATTCTCCTTATTAATCAATGGGTTAACGACCAAATCAAAACAGAAATCAAAGAATATATGGAGACTAATGACAACAACAACAACACAAAACCACAACTTCTGTGGGACTCAGCAAAGGCAGTTCTAATAGGAAAGCATATTGCACTCAAGGCCTATTTAAAGAAGGAGGAACATTCCCAAATGAATATTCTAAAGACACAGTAACTGAAATTGGAAAAAGAAGAACAAATGAGGTCCAAGGTCACCAGAAGGAGGGACATAATAAAGATCAGAGAATGCCGGAACCTGCTGGCAGGAGTCGAACAGTACCTGAAAGGGGGGGCGAGGGTTTGTATATACAAAGATCACAGGAGGGCAGTCTGTCGGTGCAGAAAGCCAAAATGCTTTATTTCTCTCTGGTATATATGCACTCTTGTTATAAAAACACCCAAAGTATACTGGCATTACAACAAAGAAACTACCTTATCATACAGAGAGCTGTTTTCTTAATCAAATTCCCCGTTCCCAGGAACAAGAAATAGTTACTCTGTTACCAGACATTCATGTCTCCAAACAACTTGTACAAGGACAAAAGTTTCAGGATAAACAAGTACCCTCTACAATATGGAGGAAGCTCACAACATGGCTTCACTTATGTCAAGCAGTAACCAAACACGGCTCCCCACAAGAGAATAAATAAATAAAATTGAGAAGAATAAACAATAGAAAAAAATGAATGAAACCAAGAGCAGGTTCTTTGAAAAAATGAACAAAATAGAAAAACCGCTAGCCAGACTCATTAAGAGCAGAGGAGAATCTACACAAATAAACAGAATCAGAAAAGAGGAAGGAAAAAAAATGACGGACCCCACAGAAGTACAAAGAATTATAAGAGAATATTATGAGAATCTATATGCTAACAAGCTGGAAAACCTGGAAGAAATGGACAACTTCTTAGAAAAATACAACCTTCGAAGACTGACCAGGCAAGAAACAGAAAAACTAAACAGACAATCACTAGCAACGAAATTGAATCAGTAATCAAAAAACTACACAAGAACAAAACCCCCGGACCAGAGGGACTCACCTCTGAATTCTACCAGACATATAGAGAAGAAATAAAACCCATTCTCCTTAAAGTTTTCCAAAAAATAGAAGAGGAGGGAATACTTCCAAACTCATTCTATGAAGCCAGCATCACTCTAATACCAAAACCGGGCAAAGACCTCACCAAAAAAGAAAATTACAGACCAATATCCCTGATGAACGTAGATGCAAAAATACTCAACAAAATATTAGCAAACCGAATTCAAAAACACATCAAGAGGATCATACACCATGATCAAGTGGGATTCATCCCAGGGATGCAAGGATGGTACAACATTCGAAAATCCATCAACATCATCCACCACATCAACAAAAAGAACAAAAACCACATGATCATCTCCATAGATGCTGAAAAAGCATTTGACAAAATACAGCATCCATTCCTGATTAAAGCTCTCAACAAAATGAGTATAGAGGGGAAGTACCTCAACATCATAAAGGCTATATATGAGAAACCCACAGCTAACACCATACTTAACAGCAAGTAGCTGAAAGCTTTTCATTTAGATAGGGAACAAGACAGGGATGCCCACTCTCTCCACTGTTATTCAACATAATGCTGAAGGTCCTAGCCACTGCAATCAGACAAAATAAAGAAATACAAGGCATCCTGATTGGTAAAGAAGAAGTCAAATTGTCACTATTTGCAGATGACATGATGCTGTACATTAAAAACCTAAAGACACCACTCCAAAACTACTAGAACTAATATCTGAATTCAGCAAAGTTGCAGGACACAAAATTAACACACAGAAATCTGTTGCTTTCCTATACACTAACAATGAACTAACAGAAAGAGAAATGAGAAAAAGAATTCCATTCACAATTGCATCAAAAAGAATAAAATACCTAGGAATAAACCTAACATAGGAAGTGAAACACCTATACTCTGAAACTACAAAACACTCCTAAGAGAAATTAAAGAGGACACTAACAAATGGAAATGCATCCCATGCTCTTGGCTAGGAAGAATAAATATTGTCAAAATGGCTATACTACCTAAAGCAATATACAGATTCAACGCAATCCTTATCAAAATACCAACAACTTTCTTCAATGAACTGGAACAAATAATTCTAAAATTCATATGGAACCCACAAAAGACACCGAATAGCCAAAGCAATCCTGAGAAGCAGGAATAAAACAGGGGGGAATTATGCTCCCTGACTGCAAGCTCTACTACAGAGCCACAGTAATCAAGAAAATTTGGTATTTGCACAAAAACAAACCCACAGACCAGTGGAACAGAATAGAAAATCCAATCATTAATCCAAACATATACAGGCAATTAATATTTGATAAAGGAGCCTTGGATATACAATGGGGAGATGACCACCTCATCAGCAGTTGGTGTTGGAAAAACTGGACAGCTACATGTAAGAGAATGAAACTGGACTACTGTCTAGCCCCACACACAAAGGTAAACTCAAGGTGGATCAAAGACCTGAATGTAAGTCATGAAACCATAAAACTCTTAGAAAAAACATGGGCAAAAATCTCTTGGACATAAACATGAACAACTTCTTCATGAACATATCTCCCCAGGCAAGGGAAACAAAAGCAAAAATGAACAAGTGGGACTATATCAAGCTGAAAAGCTTCTGTACAGCAAAGGACACCATCAGTAGAACAAAAAGACATCTCACAGTATGGGAGAATATATTCATAAATGACATATCCGATAAGGGGTTGACATCCAAAATATATAAAGAACTCACGCACCTCAACACACTAACAGCAAATAATCCAATTAAGAAATGGGCAGAGGACATGAATAGACACTTCTCCAAAGAAGAAATTCAGATGGCCAACAGGCACTTGAAAAGATGCTCCACATCACTAATCATCAGAGAAATGCAGATTAAAACCACAATGAGATATCATCTCACACCAGTGAGGATGGCCACCATCCAAAACACCAACAACAACAAATGTTGGCGAGGATGTGGAGAAAAGGGAACCCTCCTACACTGCTGGTAGGAATGCAAATTAGTTTAACATTGTGGAAAGCAGTGTGGAGGTTCCTCAAAAAACTCAAAATAGAAATACCATTTGACCCAGGAATTCCACTCCTAGGAATTTACCCTAAGAATGCTGCAGCCCAGTTTCAAAAAGACAGATGCACCCCTATGTTTATTGCAGCACTATTTTCAATAGCCAAGAAATGGAACCAACCTACGTGTCCATCAGTAGATGAATGGATAAGGAAGATGTGGTACATATACACAATGGAATATTATTCAGCCATAAGAAGAAAACAAATCCTACCATTTGCAACAACATGGATGGAGCTAGAGGGTATTATGCTCAGTGAAATAAGCCAAGCCGAAAAAGACAAGTATCAAATGATTTCACTCATATGTGGAGCATAAGAAGAAAGAAAAAAACTGAAGGAACAAAACAGCAGCAGAGTCACAGAACCCAAGAACAGACTAATAGTTACCAAAGGGAAGGGCACTGGGGAAGATGGGTGGTAAGGGAGGAATAAGGGGGAAAAAGGGGCATTACGATTAGCAGATGTAATGTTGGGGGGCACGGGGTGGGCTGTACAACTCAGTGAAGACAACTAGTGATTCTATAGCATCTCACTACGCTGATGGACAGTGACTGTAATGGGGTTGGTGGGGGGACCTGATGAAGGGGGTAGTTTAATAACCATAATATTGCACATGTAATTGTAGATTAATGATACCAAAATAAATTTTAAAAAAGAAAGTCCCTGAATCTAATGAGAAGTCAGCATTTTCAGTCATAAACAGTAGGGAAATACTATAATGTGGAAACACAGAGGAGAAGCAGATAATATATTTAATACTTAGAATACTGTGTAGCTTAATAGAACCCTGACTACTCAATTATCACAGTAACAACTGGGTATAGAGTCAGAAAATAGTAGTATAGTGTAGTGTCACAGGAGGGCATTTTTGAAATCTGCCTACAATATTTATTATCAGGAAACTTCAGTTTACTTTCTTATTATTGTACTCTCCCCCTCTATTCTTTAGATTCTATTTCTTTGGTACATAATTTATGACCAGTTATTTCATCTACATTTAAAAATATGTCATTTGTTCCTCATTTGCCTCATGGTCTTCAGTGGAAAAATAAATTATTTACTCTGGAAGTCCTTATATCATTTAAATATTTTGTAATCTATTAAAAAATGTGCTTGAGTACAGGGTGGATGAACTGACAGCCTTTGAATGCCCACCTTATTTTCTTTTTACCCCATTTTAAAAACTTCTTATTGATTTTAAATATCTTTTATTATTATTGATCTGATAAACACTTTCTTAATAGAAATGTTTTCAAATTATTTTTCAGTATTAATTTTTATTGACAGCTGTCTTGAGTGAGAGCCACTATGAAAAGAAGTCAAAATATAATCAGTATATTCTCACAAAAATGCAGAGGAAAACTAATTGTTCTTGGCTTAATGAAGATAATCTGGTAGGTATATAAATGCTTTCTAATTGAACGTGATGTCCTGTTAAAAACACATGATGAAAACAGGAAATTGGTATTTCCAGTTCTAGAACACCTACTTACCTGCTTTCTGTCACTATAAGTTTAAAATTTTTGGAATTTTACATAAAAACAGAATTTTGGATTTGTACATTTGGAGGAGGTTATGTCCTCTTTCACTTAATAAAATTATTTTGAGATTCATCTACTTGTGTGTATCAAGAGTCCATCCATTCCTTGTTACTGCTGAAAAGTATTTCATTGTACGAATGCACCAAGTTTGTTTATTTTTATGTACCCATTCATTTCTTGATGAACATTTGAGTTGTTTCCAGGTTTTGGCTAGTGCAATTAAACCAGCTATAAACATTCATGTATAATTATTTGTATTATTTTTTCATGAATAAAACACTTAAGAATAGAATGGTTGGAATAGATGCACGGTATATATTTAACAAGACAAGAAAGTGCCTCACCCTTTTTCTCAAAGTAGTTGTACTATTTTACATTTCCATCATATATACATACTTTTTTTTCCAACAAAATGTTTTTATTTCCTAACTCTGGCAACCCTACCTAAATTCTGCACTAAACTTACTATAATGTTATCTTAAAAAGTTCTGCATTTTCTTTATCATTCATTTTCCAAATGATATTATAAGGAGATAAAAACATATCATGTTGTAATAAGTTTACAGTATGTTGCAGAATTCATATAAGAATTAATAAAATTCATATAAATCTCATCACAGGGTATGACACAATAATATTGAATTATATGCATCATGGTGTACGTAAATTCTGATTATATATTATTTTCCTTAATTATAAAAATAATGCCTATTTTTCTCCAGTAATATTGCAAAATATAGTGAACCTTATATAAAATAGAAATGAACATGTGAGCTTGAAGACATGTCCACTAGTAAGGTATATATTTCCTTCCAGACTGTTAACATGTCTTGATTATCAAATTTATGTCATTTGTCAAAAATAATTTAAAATTTTTGTTTGTTCTAGGTATAATTATATTTTCACCATTCAATAACTTCTCTAAAAAACAGTATTTTGTAGTAACTGTCATAGCTGTGATATGAGTTATAACCACTGTTCACTAAATTTTTATCCCACTTTTTAATTTGTAAGTTGACCACTTTAACTGGATTACTGCTGTCCCTGGAACAACGCAGGTTTGAGCTGTGTGGGTCCCCTATCTTACAGGCAGATTTTTTTCAGTAAATATATTGGAAAATTTTTGGAGATTGGTGATAATCTGAAAAAATATTTTCTTTTCTCTAGCTTACTTTATTGTAATAATACCACATATAATACTTACAACATACAAAATATAACATACACAACTGTTATGTCAACGGTAAAGGTTCCAGTTTACAGTATGGTGTAAGTTAAGTTTTGGGAGAATCAAAAGTTATACAGGGATTTTCAACTGTGTGGGTGTTGGTGCCCCCAACCCCCAAGCGGTTCAAGGGTGAACTGTATTTCCTTTCACCTCATGGAAAATATATTTTCCTTAACTAATATCTTGTTTAGAAATGTAGGCTCATTCTACATAGTTACTCTTATTGTACAACTGATTATTAACATCATTCATATAAATCTCAGAACACACTGAAAGATTTCCTTGACCTGGCATCCTAGTCGTGAAATTATGGGAATACACCACATACACACACACACACACACACACACACACACACACACACACGCATATGACTCTTGCCAAACAGATTTCAGTCATGCCATTCTTGATAAGCCCCTATTTGTCATAGCTTATTTTATACTATCTTTATATTGTCCCAGTACTGTTAACATTAACCATAGAAGTGCAAAGATCACCCAAATTTTAATTGTAAATTTGCTACTTAGAAGACATAAAGCCATTTTATCCATCATAGTGGATGGGGGCATCAGGGTTCATAATCAGTGATTAGTATTTCAACTTCTACACATAAAATGATCTTCAACATGTTCACTTTAGTGGGTACCAGGAGCCCCTGATCAATGTGAAACAGAGCATGCTTTAATGACACTGAGTACTACTTCACAGCTCAGCATTCATACACATTATCTTGAGAAATACAGCATTATTCCATGTGAAAATGACCTAAGATTTTTAAAAGCTGATGCTTTTGCAACATGTTATGAGGATGCTAAAAGATTACATAGACTGAACATTTATAACCGATAAAACTAGAGGAAACTTATGTGAGTGGAATTTAGAAGTCTTATTATAGGAAGGATCCCTGAGAAAATCAAGTTAGTCTCAAAAGGAACAGAAAGCTTCCTTGGGAGTTAAGTTGTAATGTTTTCACCTAATTAATTAGGTTTCCCTTGACAAGTTATTAAACTTTTCATTAGTACAATCAAATGTGTAAATGATATGATTTATCAACTCCCCAGAAATTCTAAAATTAGACAATAATTATGACATAATTTTGAGGAACACTCAGAAATGAAGTTGGCTTATTTCATTCTTAAAATATTTATCAAATGCCAAGTGTGTGACAAAATTCTGGCACATAAAAGGAAATGAGAATGATAAGCAAGGCTGTCTGTACTGAGATAACATAGATTAATAAGGTGAAAAATAACATATAGCAGTAAGTTTCCTATTAAGTAAATATGTCATTTAGTTCTAGAAAAGAGCATGTCCTTCTCCTTATACAACCTTCATCATCCATAGTTAAATGTAAATTAGAATGGGTGTGAATGTTTGTTAATCTCTTCCCATCATCTCTAATTATACCAGATACTATTTCCAGATAAACCCTACTTTGTTATTGTTATTTAAGCTCTATACTCCAGAGTAACATTAAGCATATAATAAACTATAAATAGGTATGCTTTGTCATAAAACTCACATTGAATCAAAAACTGGTGACTAATAAATCTAGAAACATTACCTCATATACTATGATTAACATGTATTCATTTCTTAAAATTTTACATGAGCAAAAGTGTTGTGTGTTTGGAATTGAGGTGCACATCAAAAAAGCAAGGAAAGGTGGCCACAAGGAAAAGTGATGGATATTTGAACTTCGAGTTGTTTCATTAAACCTTATAGTAAAAAGGCATAAACAGGGAGGACTAAAAGTATATAGTGATGTTTCAGGGTCTAAACCACAGTGGCCATCATGCAGTTGATAAATAAAATAACAACATGTATCTTCAAAAAGTCCCCAAATAGTCATAGTCCTCTTATATCACTGCTTTTAAAAATTATTCAGGTATTGTTGTTAAAAAAATACAGGGAGAATAAATTTAAGAAAAAGATAGTGTTATTATGAGAAGCAAAGGTGTATCTTTTATTACAAAGATAATTAAAGTGTAAAATAGGTTTTCTCCATAATTTACCATTGTTCCTAAGACGATTTATCTTTTCACATGCTTTTATGTAAAACATTTAAGAATCTAGCAATTAGTTCACCTCTTTTATATATATATATATATTCTCAATAAAGAATTTAACATAGAAAAGAAAGAAGATGCAAATATATTTGTTACACACTGACAGTTAAATCAAGACGCCCTGTAAGTCACTGCCACCTCCAAATGATCTGATACTTGCAAACGAATACAGCTTTTGTCCTAATTATACATGTGAGCACAGATCAAATAATGTGTTTTCTCATTGATGAGAAAGGTACAATCTTCAGATGATTTTACTGCTTATCTTTTGAGTAAGAATTACTAGTTTCACTTAGAAAAATAAAATATAATTTTATTTAACAAGATTCTTTTCTCTTGGAAAGACAATGATGTTGTCAAGTTTTTGAATGAAAACTGTCAAATTAGGTATATCAAGTATAAACAATCCAAAATTTAATGTTCATATCCTGAACATATTCAGAGTCACAGAATGTTAAATAGGAAGGTTAACTAGGTATTATTCCAACCTAAATTCTTTGAAAAGACTTTTTTAATTTTTTAAAAGGTGATTGAGTAATACATCCAAGGTTCCCTATTTCCTGGGAACCTCCATTAATATCTTACTTCTCAGAACTGCAAATTACTTAGAAAGAAATCCCAGTGAAAATATAACAATATTGAATTTGTCTGCTGAATGCAGTTTGTGAACTATGGGAATCTTAGTTGCAACTCCCTCTGTATGTATAACTATTTCAAAGTCAAAAAGTGAAAAAACTAAAACCTATTTCATTAATTAATGAAAAGGGTTTTATCACCATGGAGCAAAAGCATGTTTTAAAGTCATATATAATATTACTAATATTTCCTTGGAAGTTTTCTTTATCTAAATTAAAATTTCATTTTATCTGGAACATCATCTACAGATGGGCCAACCTAAAAGTTTTGGTATTTAGGGTTAGGAATTTAGTATTAGGATGTGAATGCTATTTGTAAATTAGAAAATGTCCCAAATAGTGCTAAGTTTGTTACTGATAGTATTGATTAGCAGACTGACCTGAAGGGCAAGCAGGAGTTTGTTACAAAGACTTCCAAACTGAAGGGAGTTTCAGGAAGTAGAGGTAGCCCCTGTAAATGGTATAGAAGTGTAGGAAGACTTGGGAATATATCACAAATAGTTCTGTACAGTGCACACCACAGTGGCCACAGACTAAACTGTGGAAGGGGAAAAAGAAATGGCTATGGGGAGCAGCAGATTCACCAACAAAACATAATCTTTTAACCTATTAAAAGTTAATATAGTCTCAATCCATTTATATTATACATGTCATTTTTGAAACTCACTCTCATGTGCTGCTGGGAGGAATGTGGACTGGTGTTTTTTTTTTAAAGTAATTCAGAAACATTAATTAAGGGCCACAATTTTTTATAATTTTTACTTAATAGATACACTTCTAAGAATTTACTCTGAGCAAAACATTTTCAAAGCTATCTGAAAAAAAGAAAAGTCTATGCACCCAGTTGTCAAATGCAGTGCTGTTTATAATAATAAGGAAAAAAGAAAGCAAATGTCAAATATAGGATTGTATTGTGCACTGAATAATAGTCCTAAAGATGTCAATGTCCTAATCTCAAAACCTGTTATTATGGCACCTAACAAGGTAAAAAGAACTTTGTAGGTGGGAACAAATTAAGGAATTTGAAATTAGGAGATTATCCTGGATTATCCTATCTGAATGGACATGATATAATCACAAGAGTCCTTATGAGAGGGAGGCAAGAGATCAAATAAATTAAAAATGCTAGGCTGCTGGCTTTGAAGAGAGTGAAGGGGTGACAAGCTAAGGAATGAAGGCTGCCTCTAGAAGTTAGAAATGCAAGGAAACAGATTCTTATCTACAGTCTTCAAAAGGAATGCCAGTTTCCAAACTCATTTTAGTCTTTTGACTTCCATAACCATAAAATAATAAATTTATGTTGTTTTAAATTAGTAAGTTCTTGGTCATTTGTTACTGGTTATACAAGTTTTTGTGGTCATATGTTATTTATGGGAACTTTAAGATCTATATTGCAAGGGACTCACAGACTTCAAGAAGGGACTAGTGGTTACCAAAGGGGAGGTGGGAGAGAGGGCAGGTGGAAAGGGAGGGAGAAGGGAATTGAGGGGTATTTTGATTAGTGCACATGGTATGGGGGGAGACCATGGGGAAGACAGTGTAGCACAGAGAAGACAAATAGGGACTCTGTGGCATCTTACTACACTTATGGATAGTGACAGCAATGGGATATGGGGGGGGACTCGATAATAAGGGTGAATGTAGTAACCACATTGTTTTTCTTGTGAAATCTTCATAAGAGTGTGTATCAATGATACCTTAATAAAAAATGTGAGAAAACAAAAAAAAAAATCTACATGGCATGATGCTAATATTACAAAGCTACAAGAACTTTCTATTACTCTAAATGTGAGCTACACCAATATTAAATAGCAAAAATAATACATGAACTACAAACTTGGATTTCTACTACAACATTATATTTACAATTGACTGGAAAAATAATGGACATTTTAAATTTCTTCCTTATATCTTCATATATTTATAATTTTCCTCTGAGTATTTATTTATATATATTTATATATACAGTATTTATATATACAGTAAACAGCTCTTCAGGATTCTTGAGAGCTCTTCAAGAATTCTTAAGAGAGTGAAGCCATCTGATAGTCTTATTTGTGAATTGATTATTAGTTGGGTCTTTTCTAAATCCTTTCCCATTAAATAATTTTGGTGCCTGATTCACTAAATAAACAAAATCTGACCTCACTATTTAAGGGGTTGGGGTATAAAATATATTACGAAGATTTTTTTTCTTACTTTAATTAATCAGTGTATTTCTAAGTCTTGCCAAAACTACATTTCTAATGTGATTATATACTTCTCATTCTCCCAGAGGTGACAGATTTCTACCAAAAGGATCATCTACATCTTATGACATATATTTTTTAATTATTTTTCAGGAATGGAAGTTAGAAACTGTAGCATTCTGACAGTTTAAAATGTAAATAAATGTGGGCACTGGGACTTGAGAAGTTAATTGGCTTGGCTGTGGATTCTTATCAAGAAAAAAATTTTTCTACTAATTATTCCAAAATGTTGTGACTATTGAAACAACAGATAATGAGAATGATACATAGTTAGCAAGAGATGTGACTGCAATCTGTGCCAGGCCCAAAACAGCAGATTTGTGCACTTTATCTTAAGCAAGGCTTCTAAAAGAGCATCCAGGGGAATTTGGTTTTATCAGCTTTCCCCTGATTTACTCACTTAGCCAAACCACTGAATTGCAGTGCTTTGCTAATAGAGATTCCAGGCCAGCTGATTTTACCTAAATTAACTGGACATTCCAGCCAAAGCTTTTGGACACATTATACTACTAGACATATCATCAAATATCTCATTCCACCCCTCTGTGGAATGAGATCTTTAAATTAATGAATGAAAGATGAATAAATAACATGTTTGGAAAAAAATTTAATTTTATTTATTAAACCTAATTATAAATTATTGCAAAATTTACCCTAGTATTTTCTATAAATGAGTTTATTTTAATCACTTAAATATTGTACTTGCATGACAAAATAATTTTTATTTATAAAATTCTCCTCTGCACACTGGAATATCAAATGAATTTTACAACTGGAATATCAAATGAATTTATATTTAGATAGCTAAAAATAAATATTTTTCTAACTTTAGCCATGTTATTGCCATGAGTAGCAATTTCAAGATATAAAAATCAACATAGTCATATCTATATTTTGTTCAGAAATGTCTGTTTGACCATTATGCTTTATAAAAATTAGGCCAACTTTTAAAATGAGGATATTTCACTTAGAATTTAGATTCCTAGTTTTTCTTCAATAATTAGAATTTCTGGTAACATATATAGTGAACAAAGAATCAAGGCCACAAGCAGAAGGACCTGAAGAAAATTTTAATGTCTTAAGAGATATGTGCATGCATGTCCACTCAACTTTTCCTCAAAGAACATCATTCATATGGACATGTGATCCTTATGGCCTTGCATCTTACAGTTGTTTATATTTGGTATATTAAAGGTTCACAACGAATAAGGATACAAAAGTGAAGGGACATTCGCCAAGGGGAAGTGTAAAAGTTCCAAATAAAAACTTAACCTTCTTGCAAGTTGGTAAGTATTACTCTTCATTTGTCGGGAAGCATCAGACAATTAGACATTTGCAGAGACCTGGCACAGTCCCTCTCAAATGGGCTTAGAAAAGTTCTGTCAACAAGGAGTTAGACCATTACTAGTATCTTCCTTTATTCTTTTTTTCTTTGACCAAGAGTTGACAATGCCTTTGGGCACTGACTTTTCAATTTACCAAACAGGGGGCGTGAGGTCAACTGCAGGGGCTGCTGGAGATATTCCTGTGAGAAATGGTCACTCTGTATGCAACACTAAAGCAGCTGGCAAAAATGCAATGGAATTTTTTTATTGTGTAACTAATAACATATATTGTCAGCATATGATAGTCAATAACTTATTAGAATGAAAGCTATAAAAGTATACAAAATGTGATAACTTCTTAACTGCAAAGGAGAGTTCACAAAATGTGCATGGAGCAAAATGCAGACATGTCAAAAGATTTGGAGAAACATATGATGCACTTTAATTTTACAGTTAAAGAAAGTACCACTTGACAAAGGCTTCGGGTTGTGGGTACATCTTGCAGAGGAGAGGAGTTTCCTCTACAAGCTTCACTGACAGGAATTTAAATGATAATTTTATTATAGGCAAACATAATTTATATAATCAAAACTAACAAAAGATACTTTTGTTTCACAAAGTAAATGTTTGTGAAGAAAAACAATCTGGCATCTGTATTTTTAGTTTATACACTGTTTTCATTTACAATCTGCAATTTCACATAATTTTTTTAAAAACTTTAAGGCAAAATTAGATAGCAATGTCTACCTTTTGAAAATGTACTGTCTACAAAGACTATCCCAAAGAATTATTCAAAATGTAGAAAGAAAGAAAATAAATTCCTGGGTGTTTTTTTCAGTGAGGTGCTGAGATCTGGTCTATATTACAATTCTCTAGGGTCAGAGGTTAACTTCTAAGTTGTTATTTAGTAGAGATGTAAATAATCTCTGTAGAATGAAATATACAACTCTAATGGCTATGTCTTTTTGGATATTAATGAGCTCTGTATCCAACCAGCATAAATATCCTAGCATCACCTATAAACACCTGGCTTCTTAAATTCTCCTTGATTATGTGGAACATCTTAGGGATTCTCATTAATTAGTGAGCTTCATAAAATCTTTGTCATGTTCATTTTATAGTACATGACTTTTTGATTTAGACACTTTATGTTAAAATTTGTATTTGCAAAGGACAAGCATCATATCAATTTGTCATGCTAAAATGTTTAGGGCACTAGTGATCCTTGGAGATCTTTGTGGACACTGACAAATGCACTCACTTCTCAGTGCTCTTTCTTTCTGAATTATAAATAAGACTGATATCATGTATATACCTTCCTACTCTAAAATGTTATGATAGTGCAATTCTAAAGGGCACAATTTGAATGGAATTGTCCTTCTTGAGCCATAACAAAACAAGTGAAAGCCCAAACCTTTCTGAATTACCAAAATGAAAAGCCTAGGAATTTGATATTATACAGCTCTTAAAAATCCCCACGTTTAGCAAACTGAATTCAAAAATACATCAAAAAGATCACCCATAATGACTAAATTTGATTTATTCCAGGGATGCAAGGATGATACAGTATGCATAAATCAATCAATATCACATACCACATTAACAAAAGGGACAAATATCATATGATCATCTCAATAGATGCTGAAAAACCATTTGACAAAATTCAACATCCATTCATGATAAAAACTCTTAACAAAATAGGTATAGAGGGTATGTTCCTCAACATAATAAAGGCCATATATTGCAAACCCACAGCCAACATCATACTTAATAGCAAAAAGAAGAAAGCTTTTCCTCTAAGATCAGGAACAAGGCAAGGATGCCCACTCTTGTCACTTTTATTCAACATAATACTGGAGATCCTAGCTATGGCAATCAGACAACACAAAGAGATAAAAGACATCCAGATTGGTAAGGAAGAAGTTAAACTCTCACTATTTGCAGACAACATGATATTATACATAGAAAACCCTAAAACTCCACCAAAAAACTATTAGAATAGCTCAATTCGGCAAAGTTGCAGGATACAAAATTAATACACAGAAATCTGTCACATTCCTATATACACACAACAAATCAGCAGAAACACAAATCAGGAAACAACTCCATTTGCAACTGCATCAAAAAGCAGAAAAATACCTAGGAATAAATCTAACCAAGGAAGTGAAAGACCTGTACCCTAAAAACTTCAAGACACTCAGGAGAGAAATTAAATACGACACCAATAAATGGAAATCTACCCTGTGCTCATGGATAGGAAGTATTAATATTGTCAAAATGGCCATCCTATATAAAGCAATCTACAGATTCAATGCAATCCCAATCAAAATACCAACAGCATTCTTCAATGAAATAGAACATGTAGTTCTAAAATTCATATGAAACCAAAAAAGACCCCAAATAGCCAAAGCAATCCTGAAAAAGAAGAACAAAGCTGGGGGATTACACTTCCGGACTTCAAGCTATACTAGAAAGCCACAGTAATCAAAATAATTTGGTACTGGCAGAAGAACAGACCCATAGATCAATGGAACAGAATAGAGAGTCCATATATAACCCATTTATATATGGTCAATTAATATACAATAAAGAGGCCATGAATATAAAATGGGGAAAAGACAGCCTCTTCAACTACTGATGTTGGGAAAAATAGACAACTACATGAAAGAGAATGAAACAGAATTATTTTCTAACTCCATGCACAAAAGTAAACTCGAAAGATCTGAATGTAAGTCATGAAACCATAAAACTCTTAGAAGAAAACATAGACAAAAATCTCTTGAATATAAGTATGAGCAACTTTTTCCTGAACACATCTCCTTAGGCAAGGGAAACAAAATAAAAAATGAACAAGTGGGACTACATCAAATTAAAAAGCTTCTGTATAGTGAAGGACACTGTCAGCAGAACAAAAAGGCACACTACAGTATGGGAGACTATATTAATAAATGACTCATCTGATAAGGGGTTAACATCCAAAATATATAAAGAACTCACATGCCTCAACTCCCAAAAAACAAATAACCCAATTAAGAAATAGGCAGAGGACCTGAACAGACACTTCAGTAGAGAAGAAATACAAACAGCCAACAGGCACATGAAAAGACACTGCACACCACTAATCACCAGGGAAATGTAAATTAAAACCACAATGAGGTATCCCCTCACACCAGCTAAGATGGCTACTATGCAAAAGACAAGAAATAACAAATGCGGGTGAGGATGCAGAGAAATGTGAACCCTTCTGCTTTTGGTGGAAATGTCAATTGGTGCAGCCACTGTGGAAAGCAGTATGAAGGTTTCTCAAAAAACTAAAAATAGAAAAACCATTTGACCCAGTAATTCCACCCCTAGTAATTTACCCAAAGAAAAAAATATCCCTGATTCAAAAAGCCATGCACCCCTATGTTTATCAGTGAACTGTTTGCAATTGCCAACATATGGAAGCAACCTAAGTGTCCATCAATAGATGAATGGATAAAGAAGATGTGGTACATATACAAAATGGAATACTGTTCTGTTATAAAAAGAAAATAAATGGATGCAACAACATGGATAGAGCTAGAGGGTATTATGTTCAGTGCAATAAGCCAGACAGAGAAAGACAAATATTATATTTCACTTATTTGATGAGTATAAAAACAAAGCAAAACAGAAGGAAAAAATTGAAGTAGACTCATAGACAATGAGAAAGGACTAGTGTTTATTAAGGGGGAGGGACTAAGGTGGATGGAGTGGATAAAGGGGCACAATAATTTGCAATCACAATATAAGTTAGTCACGGGGACAGCAGCACAGCACAAAGAACACAATTAATGATTCTGTAACATCTAACTGTGACCACACTAAAGGGGGTGAGGGATTTAATAATCCTGGTAACTGTTGAACCACTGTTGTATATTTGAAACCAACATAAGATTGTATATCAGTGATACAAATCCCCACATGTAAACCTAAGAGATAGAATTTACACTAAGAAAAAATAATAGCTGCACATGGCAGACCAAATATACAAAGTGGCTGGATCTTCACATTCTCATTACTGGTAAGTCATAGAATCTATTTCCCTTTTCTATTGCTCTTTATTCATTGTTTCCAGTTTTTTAAGATTCCCAGGGAGTTTAAATGCAAATCCAAACAGCCCATGTCCTCATCTCATATATTTGTTTCATTTATTAAACTTTTCTCCTTAAATTCAAGGTGCTAGCTTGAGGACAAAAGGTAGATACTGGTTTAAATTTTCCAGATTAACTTTCTGTGATGTTCACCAAGTTTCTTGGGTAACCATCTTACTTAACAGTTTTCTTAATCTTGAGATTTTTTAAAACTTAGGGAGATTTCTCTTACCATCTCCATTTTGTGAATGAGACATTCAAACACAGTGAGGTGAGGTAATTTATCCAAGATCACATAACTGGGGACTGGAAGAGCCAGATTAAATAAGATTCTGGAATTAGACTACATGAATTTGAACTTTTGACCTGAAGGACAGTGGAAGACTGTCACGTCCTGGTATTCATTCCTTGTGTGCTCCTCTTCCTCACTGAAGAGGGCTGACCTGTGTAGCCAGTGGGATACTGCAGAAATTACTGAGTCTGAAGTCTGAGGCTATTGCTTTAAATTCAGCTGTAATTTCATAAGGACACGCAAACATACTATGGAAAGGCCCACATGCCAGGAAATCGGGCTTCCTCTCAACAGTAAGAACTTGCCAAGCATTTTGAATGAATCACCTTGGAAGCAGATCTTCCAGTCCTACCTAAACCTTCAAGGAACTCCTGTTCCAGCCAACATCTTTACTTCAGACTCATGAGAGACCCTGTGACACAATCACCCACCTAAGCCACTCTTGAATTCAACCAAGAGAAGCAATGAGGGACAATAAATGCTTATTTTTTAAAGTTTTCTTTAAGCCTATTTTTCCTTTCTTCTTATCAAGACTTTGGAAGTCTCAAAATTAAAATGTACTGGTGCTGTAATTATATTGTCATTATCAATATATATATATAAAACAGCTTGTGGTGATTTTGAAAGATTAAAAAATAAGATATATAAGTGACAAAATACATAGAATATATGTTAAGTATGTAGACTATCTCCAGTGGATTTTTTAGAACAGAAAGCAAATAAAATGCATAATAGATGTAGAAAACCTTACCAGAGAAGTCAGTCAGTAAGTCAATTTAAAAATATTGCTTCTCATGACTTTATTAAGAAGTGATATAAGCTGTAAATGAATAGAGGAGCAAATATAAATCAGACTGGCAATTGAAAATTGGCTTGAGAAATATTCCCAAAGAAGTAACTGTGATATAGATGTGGAGGTTGTGTACTGGGGGCAGAGGTACAGGGGAACTCTACTTTCATCTCAATTTCACTATGGACCTAAACTTTTTCAAAATATAAAGTCTATTTAAAAAAATCAGGTACAGTAGGTGGTCATGTAATACCCCAGTGAAACCATGTAAGATATGTTTAACTTTCTTCCACACTCTCACTCTCTTTTCATTAATATATATGTGAATATATATATACACACATACATATATAAAGTATATTATTACTATTAGTATTTATATATTATATCTTAATATATATTATATATATATACTCATTCATTATAGACATTCATGGCCAATATATATATTATATACTAGAAAAAGATATACCTATGTATCTAATATATATATATATAGATTTTATATTATATATTTACTATATATTTAATCCAAGTGATTGATACAGTTGTATATGAAAATTAATGTGAAATTATAAATAGAAGGAAAACAATACTGATGGGAAAAGTTGGAAAACTTAAATTTAACTGTTTATCATAAACACATATGCATGTATAGAATATTAAGGGCCAGATGTCCAGAGAGCAAAAATATTTTAAAATATATTAGAATATAATTGCTGTTAATGTATTTTGACTTACATGTATATTGTATCTTAGAAGTCTTTCTCTTTCCTTGAAATTGCCTTCATCTAGAAAAGACAGAGGATAACTGAAAGACAACCTTAAACTCTATGATTTCTTCAGAAACACTTCTCCAATCCGTCAAATCATGAATGTCAGTCAGCTATCCGCTTGTACTATCTTTAAGGAATTACTATATTTAAGTGAATGATGTGACTCCTTCAAGGAATCCATGAATATACCCACTATCTTACTACAACAGGACATACCATATGAGAGAACAACTTTGTTGACCTATGATATACTCTAATACTACTACAGAAAATTGAATGATTTGATTGAATAACTATTGAACTTTATGCATTAATAAGTAATGTGTAAAATTCACAGTTCCATTATAGAGAGATGTATTAAGTTTTGCTGGAAAAGTTAGTGAAGCCTTTAGTGTTTCCCTTTTTGCAATATATATAGAATTGTACCAGACTGGACACAAACATTAACAGAAAAATATCCTACTTGTCCTATAATAACAGGAAATAGATGGGACATTCATCAACACAAGTTACTTTTGTTTTCATAAGTCCTGTTATTGTTATAAGTAGCTTAAAGCACACAGACAACACAGAATGCCAAAGTATTAATTTCAATAAAAAATTATTGATTTCAAGTAGACACTCATATTTGCTGATCAGCGTTTCTTTCCCTTCTAATAAAATTTCCATCGAGAAACCAAACTATAATCACTGTTCGGATAATGAACATAAATGTGGAATTGGGAGAGTTGATTTATCATTCTAAATGAGTTATTTCAAAAAACATGGCACTCTATGCTTTCTTTCCAGTCCAGAGAAAACATACAAGACACAAAACGTATTCCTTTTCATATGTCTTGGTATTTTCTTTCACAGAGTATGAAATTTAGACACATACATGTCCATAAATAGTTTATACCCCTTACAGTTGAATGTTAGCACTAATCCTTTGGTTTCTTTTTCTCTTAAGTGTTTGCACAATTCTGACATATGCAAGTTACTTTCACTGCTAACCTTCTTTTCTTTATCAAAGGCACTAAGATTGTTTCACATCAAGTGTTAGAAAGGTAATCACTAAATTTCACGGGAGACTGACAAAGAAGATTCCATTATCAAGGATAAACTTGTAGGTTCATTTAGGTGACCATTACTCTACTCTTCCTACCTTGTGAGATCTAAAAGTAAACATTAGCGCATACACTGATGAATATAAACACCAGATATTACCATGTTTTTTTTTAATAAACTGAAATTTACCTTCAAAATGTGCTAAGCACTCCTTATCTCTTCTCCAGCCCACTGCCACCAACACGGGCATCATCCCTTCTCCAATGGATGGATTAAATAGACTCCAAAGTCACAATCACACTTTCTTTGTTTTGCCTCCCTTGACTATAGTCTCTAAATAGTATAGTGATGATAGATAGATAAGATGCCAATCATAAGCTTCACAAATAAAAATACAACATGATAGACTACACAGTGCATTGCTCTTGATCTCTCACCACTTTAATCTTTAGGCTCATCCTCACAATTCCCCTTTTTACTACTCTATCCTCTAGATATAATGCCCTCTCTGAGTTCTATGCTTGGCTCTGTTTTACAGTATCATTACATTATGCTCATCCTTGTTTTGAAGTATTATTATTTCCTCCTTCTGACAGCTGTCTTTCCCCCCAAACTTTACAGAATTGGCTTCTTCTTCTTCCAGTCTTACATTGCTTGGTAACATTTTACCAAAAAGAGAAGACTTTTGTGATTATTAAACCTAATGTAGTAGGCTGCCCACTGTTATAACTAGAGTAGAACTTATTTACTTCACTCCTAGAACTAAAAATAATTTGTAATTATACTTATTTACCACCTAGTATAATAATACTAGCATAATATATATATACTATTTGGTACAATTCCTGTTCATATCTTTGGCTCATTTTCTAATTGGATTGCTTGTTTCTTTTGTTTTTTTAACCATTGACTATTGGCAGCCCTGATATGTTCTAGATGCTGAGTCTTTGTAGGATTTGTAGTTTGTAAATATTTTCTCCCAATATGTGGTCTGTCCTTTTATCCACTTCACACAAGTTTTCACTGATCAAAAGTTTTTAATTTTTATGAGGACTCAGAACCTGGACAGCATGAGGAAAACACACATATGGGGGTAGATAGATGCAAGTAAGCTGAAGAGAGCCGGCGCACAGAGGAGAGGACCAGCATGGGGTCTCAGAGCAAGAGCAGGATAAGTAATGCATCCACAAGGAACAGTAGCCTAAGGGAGTGTCACAGTGTCAGAGCCAGATTGTGGTGGGAAAGGGCAGATTGTGTGTGTCAGAGAGAGGGAAGTGGCAACCCAAGGATTTGCTTTCATACAGGTAGGACTGCCAAATAAAAACACAGAACCACCAGTTAAAGTTTAATTTAAAAAAACAAGGAATGAAACTGGAAGCCCTATATACAAAGAAATATCTCAAATGAGTAAATATATTAATGATAGTTGGAGTAATGTGAACTAGGTTACTAAGAGGTATAGAAGAAATTACAAATATGGAAATATAGAAAAGTACAATGGTATTGTACCAGAGTTGGGAATATTGGTGAAAGTTCATCACTTTTTATTATATACAAATGGATGCACACAAACACACACTCACATATTTTACACACACACACATTTTATGTATCTCCTAGCTCTGTTCATTCAGAATATATGGGAGCAGTGATCACTGAATAGCAATGTGTAGGACTAAATCCAGAACTTGACTTCTAAATACTATTCTCCATGAAGGGGAATAAGGCATATTTGCAGAAATGGTTGATTCCAGTCCTGTAACAAAGAAAGCATAAAATGAAGCTGACATATTTTGTTTTGCCAGAAATGAAGACGTGCTCCAAGAAAGATCAAGATGTAGCAAAAAGACACAAGGATCTTATTAAGGAGCTGTGACTGGACATATATTGGAAAATTTCATTGTCAAAATAATATCAACAGATTGTCATTCTTTGTATAACATAGGAAACCATGAGTCAATGTTGATATAAATTAATAAAGACTAACTGAAAGTTTGATAAGGAATGGGGTACTTATACCATTTCAAAGTATCTTCTCAAAAAAATTACAAAGCAAAAATGAACACATTTTATATCAAAGAAGTCTGAAGATACCATCTTAAGAAAATGATACAGGCAATTCTCAGTAACAGGAAAAATCAAAATGTAGGAAGAATAAAATAAATGGATCATTTCCCTGATATTCCTGCCAAAGGTACATAACTTTAATCTCATGGTGAAAAGACAGGACAAAAACCCAAACTGAAGGTAAACCTATATAATAACTGTCCTATATATTTTTAATTGTCAAGGTGATAAAAGTAAAAAAAAAAGACTGATTCTGAATTTGATTCACTGGCTATGAAAGATATTTTACTGACACTACTCAAAACTCCAACAGGGTATAAGGATTAGAAGAGAGTAATTACCCATAGTGATTCCCTGATTCTAGTCGTTATCCTGCAGTTAGGTAGAAGAATGTCTTTGTAGGAAATACACATTTAAGTCTTAGAGAGGGATGTGTCATCATGTTTGGGAGTCAACTTACTTCTAAATGATTCAGAAAAAATAAATATACTTTATAACTTGTAACTTTTCTATAGGTGTGGTTTTGGTTCAGTTTTTTAGTCTGAAAAAAAATTATATAAGTCAAAGAAATATCAAACTTCTTTGCAGCATTTTAAAATCCTAATCTTCTATGATGTAAAATGCCAAACATGACGTGACTCCTGACATTTCTGAATACCTCTGAAGAAAGGATACCAGATTAGCCAATAAAATAATGGGAACTTATAAACACTGGAGTTTCATACTTCTAAATTTTTCAACAATTTGTAGTGTAAGACAGTTTCCAGGCTTTTTGATATCTGCTATAGCAAAGAAAACCTGCTGGTTAAAGGAAGACAAAAACGAACTGCCTTCTTGGTCATGTAAAGCACTGTTTTCTCTTATTTACTTGCTAACATTGTCTTAAAGACAATGGTAGGCCTTTACTGTTGTATTTTTTACAGCATTACTGCTATAATTGTGACTTTTGTAAATTAAGCTGATATGAACCTTTCTGCTTGTCATTCAGAGAATGCTGTTTGTTACATCTGCCAAGTTTGCCTTTATGGATGCAGATCGCAAAGAATGCTATTCATAACAATCAACTTATTCAATTCTAGTCCATGATATTCACACATTATCAGGAGAAATGAAACAAAAGCTTTTGACCATACACACAAGTACTATGACTAGGCAAGAGAGAAACATTGGGTTGTTCGTGAAGCATCTAGTACCCACAGCATCTGGAAGGTAGGACTTAAACTTCATGCCTTTCCTTTGTGTGGATTGTGTTCACATTTCTCTCTAGAGATATTTTTGGTGCTTATTTAGAGTAGATATAGCTGTTAAATAACTTTTACTCTGAATATGTCAAAAAGAAACTGAGGGGCATACATACAACAAGTCTTTTAGCCAGGGCTAGACGAGTAAAGTGACTAGGAGTTGAACTCAAAGTCTCTGAAACTTTTTTTTTCTTCTGGGAGGCAGTGGATATAGAAACTGGCACTTGGGTTTAACACCAGTATTTTTTTCCTAAATAATTATAGCATTTCCTCCTTCCTCTCCATCTTTCCCACTCCTCAGGAGTTCTTTCCTTTCCTGCTTGCTTCTCTTTCCTCTCCCTTCCTCCACTTCACTCCACTCTTCTTTCTCCCTCCCCTCCTCCCTCCCTGTGTTCCCTCTTTTCTCTCTTTCCTTCTCTATCTTCCACTCTTTAAATATATGCTGAAAACTTCATGGGAGAGTCATACTGATAAAGTTATCTCAATGAAGTTCATTCAGGTTAAAGCTTGATCCCTTGCTTTATTTCCTAGTATAACCTATTTTCCCCAAAGGACTGTTTGCATTTGAGAAGGTATTTTTCCATAAGACAAATATGCAAGTCTATTTAAAGATGATCAAATGAAGGGAAGACAGGGGTGGTTGATGTTTTGTCCATCTACTTTTTTACAATATAAGAGCAAAGAAAGTTTGGAGGCAGACATAAGCTGACTTAAACAATCATTCAGAAAGTTTTAAGAACATGTGTTATTTAAGAGATAACTTAAAGTGTAAATCACTCTATCAGTGTTGTTCCTAATAGACAGTTAATAAGGATGTATCAGAATAACATCTCAATCATTATTTATTTGAAAATACTGTGCTCAAAAATTAAAATAAAAATTTCAAGCTTTGGATTTTAAGTCCATAATTAGAATAAAATTATACTTTATTAATCATTAATCAATCAGTGGGCATTTTAATTAAGAGGTATATCTGGATCAATTCTTCTAAATAAAAAAGCATACTTCTTTATTCTCTGTACATAATAGCCAAAAATGTTTACATTGAGTTAACTAGATTGAGACAATTACTTCAAATAGAAGAGTGAAACTAAAAGGAATGGTTTTAATTTTCTGACCTTCAAAAGAATAGATGTACCAAGTCAATCACTTTTATGGTTAAAAAGAACAATTGTTTTTATAATTAAGACTTTTTCCTAATTCTACATTATCCTAAGATTCTGTGCTATTTAGTGCAGGGAACATTTTGAATTCAAACTTTTCTGGGAAATCCTAAGAAGTGACTATCTAAACATCTCAGTGCTAGTTGAAGTTTAATGGTATTTGCAGTCTTCAAAATGCATTTATAATTCTTATTGTTTTTGTTTCCTTCATATATTACTAGAAACACTAAAATGATAAAGTGTTTATTATGACTACTTAAGAATTCATTATATCTCTTTATAATCTACATTTAATTGATAATTCAATTATGAATGCATAAAAAATTTGATCACTTAGGTGTGATATCAATGTAAAATGTCTTAAGATTTTGGAGGCAATTTAATTGAGTTGTTCTTATAATCCTGATTTGAATTATTTTTGATGCTTTACTTATGTTTGACTTTTCATGTATTTATTTCTTCAAATCACTTCATGTCTAAAAGGCATGTGATGGAACAAGCTGTACTTCTGTCCTCTATATTCTCTCCTTAACTTTTATCCACTTTCATAAAATGTGTTCACATAAAAATATCCTATATCTATAAAACTGTATATTCCTTTATACTCCATTTTATTCATCATTCTACTCTAATACATCATTCCACTACAATGGTGTGTTTGAGAAAATACACCTTCGTTGAGAAAATAATACCTTTAAGTATTCCCTTTTTAAGACATCACTTTTATTTAATTCAACCATTGCCTTAGAAGACATTCAAATCAGTTTTTCCTATTTTCATGCCACCTCTCAGGGCATGGAAAAGGAAAAGCCCTCATTCACAGTTCTCAGACTTTTCCAAACAACTCGCAATGCCCATGACACTATCAAGACTAAGTCAGACAAGTCAGTCCTTTCTCTTTATATTTGCCCTCGTCAGTGTGCGTGTGAGACAGAGAGAGAGAAACATATGTGATATATGATCATTCATCTAATACTTACATATGAGTATATGTAAAATTATTCATTTTCCTTATTGAAGGACAAAATAATTCATGTAATTTTGTGAGCAAGTGGCTGAGTCAGAGTTTGAATGTAAGCCTGCAGTCTCCTCCTGTCTGAGGACAGCCTTGTCTCTTCTGGCCCAGACCCTCACGGTGTGTACCTCACTCTCTAGCTGGGTGTTTCCCAGTGTGTTGCTCGCTAGAGCATCCATATGGATTCTTTCTTTCCTCTCCTCATCCCATGTAGCCGTAGAAAAACCATGATGCCCTCTTCCTCCCCATCAATAGACCACTGATGCCTTGGGGTAAGGGTGACCTTCATCTTTTTCTCCTAGTCACACTGTACTGAAATCATTTTCTTATTCTGTGGCTATAAGCTCCTCCTGAAAACCTCTTAATTTCCAAAAATTTAGAGATGTTAAAATCAAATATTCACCCATGTTACAGTCAGGAGGAATGAGGGCAAGGTTATAGGCAAAACACCTGGTTGACTTTATATTTCTGCTTGTGTTTCTTTTCTAAGAGCTGTGACACAGGAGACTTCGAGCTGCAAAGGTGTCAAGAATTTGAGGTTTTTGTTGGTTTTCTTCTCAGTTTTGTTTTTGTTTTACTTTGTTTTGCATTGATTTTCTTTTTTTTTTAAATATAATTTATTTTATCATTAATTTACAATTACATGTGCAATATTACGATTATTAAGCTACCCCTTCATCAGGTCCCCCCCACCAACCCCATTACAGTCACTGTCCATCAGCGTAGTGAGATGCTATAGAATCACTACTTGTCTTCTCTGAGTTGTACTGCCCTCCCCGTGCCCCCCCAACATTACATCTGCTAATCGTAATGCCCCTTTTTCCCTCTTATCCCTCCCTTCCCGCCCATTTTCCCCAGTCCCTTTCCCTTTGGTAACTATTAGTCCGTTCTTGGGTTCTGTGAGTCTGCTGCTGTTTTGTTCCTTCAGTTTTTTTCTTTGTTCTTATACTCCACATATGAGTGAAATCATTTGATACTTGTCTTTTCGGCTTGGCTTATTTCACTGAGCATAATACCCTCTAGCTCCATCCATGTTGTTGCAAATGGTAGGATTTGTTTTCTTCTTATGGCTGAATAATATTCCATTGTGTATATGTACCACATCTTCTTTATCATTCATCTACTGATGGACACTTAGGTTGCTTCCATTTCTTGGCTATTGTAAATAGTGCTGCAATAAACATAGGGGTGCATCTGTCCTTTTCAAATTGGGCTGCTGCATTCTTAGGGTAAATTCCTAGGAG
This sequence comes from Smutsia gigantea, assembly GCA_032199065.1. NCBI lineage: Eukaryota > Metazoa > Chordata > Mammalia > Pholidota > Manidae > Smutsia > Smutsia gigantea. The sequence goes on along the minus strand of JAVSCE010012215.1, from coordinate 890,057 downwards.
TGGAATTCCTGGGTCAAATGGTATTTCTATTTTGAGTTTTTTGAGGAACCTCCATACTGCTTTCCACAATGGTTGAACTAATTTGCAGTCCCACCAGCAGTGTAGGAGGGTTCCCTTTTCTCCACATCCTCGCCAACATTTGTTGTTGTTTGTGTTTTGGATGTTGGCCATCCTCACTGGTGTGAGGTGATATCTCATTGTGGTTTTAATCTGCATTTCTCTGATGATTAGCGATGTGGAGCATCTTTTCATGTGCCTGTTGGCCATCTGAATTTCTTCTTTGGAGAAGTGTCTATTCATGTCCTCTGCCCATTTCTTAATTGGATTATTTGCTTTGTGTTTGTTAAGGTGCATGAGTTCTTTATATATTTTGGATGTCAACCCTTTATCAGATACGTTTTTTATGAATATATTCTCCCCTACTGTAGGATGTCTTTTTGTTCTACTGATGGTGTCCTTTGCTGTACAGAAGCTTTTCAGCTTGATATAGTCGACTTGTTCATTTTTGCTTCTGTTTCCCTTGCCCGGGGAGATATGTTCATGAAGAAGTTGCTCAAGTCCAGGAGATTTTTGCCTATGTTTTTTTCGAAGAGTTTTATGGTTTCATGACTTACATTCAACTCTTTGATCCACCTTGAGTTTACCTTTGTGTATGGGGCTAGACAGTAGTCCAGTTTCATTCTCTTACATGTACCTGTCCAGTTTTTCCAACACCAGCTGCTGAAGAGGCTGTCATCTCCCCATTGTATATCCAAGGCACTTTTATCAAATATTAATTGACTGTATATGTTTGGGTTAATGTTCGGATTTTCTATTCTGTTCCACTGGTCTGTGGGTCTGTTTTTGTGCCAACACCAAATTGTCTTGATTACTGTGGCATTGTAGTAGAGCTTGAAGTCAGGCAGTGTAATTCCCCCTGTTTTATTCCTCCTTCTCAGGATTGCTTTGGCTATTCGGGGTCTTTTGTCGTTCCATATGAATTTTAGAATTCTTTGTTCCAGTTCATTGAAGAAAGCTGTTGGTAGTTTGATAGGGATTGCATTGAATCTGTAGAATGCTTTAGGTAGTATAGCCATTTTGACAATATTGATTCTTCCTAGACAAGAGCATGGGATGCATTTCCATTTGTTAGTGTCCTCTTTAATTTCTCTTAGGAGTGTCTTGTAGTTTTCAGAGTACAGGTTTTTCACTTCCTTCATTAGGTTTATTCCTAGGTATTTTATGCTTTTTGATGCAATTGTGAATGTAATTGTTTTTCTGATTACTCTTTCTGTTAGTTCATCATTAGTGTATAGGAAAGCAACAGATTTCTGTGTGTTAATTTTGTATCCGGCAACTTTGCTGAATTCAGATATTAGTTCTAGTAGTTTTGGGATGGAATCTTTAGGGTTTTTTATGTACAGTATCATGTCATCTGCAAATAGTGACAATTTGACTTCTTCTTTACCAATCTGGATGCCTTGTATGTCTTTGTTTTGTCTGATTGCTGTGGCTAGGACCTCCAGTACTATGTTGAATAACAGTGGAGAGAGTGGGCATCCCTGTCTTGTTCCCGATCTTAGATGAAAAGCTTTCAGCGTCTCGCCGTTAAGTATGATGTTAGCTGTGGGTTTGTCATATATAGCCTTTATGATGTTGAGGTACTTGCCTCTATACCCATTTTGTTGAGAGTTTTAATCAGGAATGGATGCTGAATTTTGTCAAATGCTTTTTCAGCATCTATGGAGATGATCATGTGGTTTTTGTTCTTCTTTTTGTTGATGTGGTGGATGATGTTGATGGATTTTCGAATGTTGTACCATCCTTGCATCCCTGGGATGAATCCCACTTGATCATGGTGTATGATCCTCTTGATGTATTTTTGAATTCGGTTTGCTAATATTTTGTTGAGTATTTTTGCATCTACGTTCATCAGGGATATTGGTCTGTAATTTTCTTTTTTGGTGAGGTCTTTGCCCGGTTTTGGTATTAGAGTGATGCTGGCTTCATAGAATGAGTTTGGAAGTATTCCCTCGTCTTCTATTTTTTGGAAAACTTTAAGGACAATCGGTGTTATTTCTTCTCTATAAGTCTGGTAGAATTCAGAGTTGAATCCATCAGGCCCAGGGGTTTTGTTCTTGGGTAGTTTTTTGATTACCAATTCGATTTCGTCACTGGTGATTGGTCTGTTTAGCTTTTCTGTTTCTTGCTTGGTCAGTCTTGGAAGGTTGTATTTTTCTAACAAGTTGTCCATTTCTTCTATGTTTTTCAGCTTGTTAGCATATAGATTCTCATAATATTGTCTTATGATTCTTTGTATTTCTGTGGGGTCCGTCGTGATTTTTCCTTTCTCATTTCTGATTGTGTTTATGTGTGTAGATTCTCTTTTCCTCTTAATGAGTCTGGCTAGGGGTTTATCGATTTTGTTTATTTTTTCAAAGAACCAGCTCTTGGTTTTATTGATTTTTTCTATTGTTTTATTCTTCTCAATTTTATTTATTTCTTCTCTAATCTTTATTATGTCCCTCCTTCTGGTGCCTTTGGGCCTCATTTGTTCTTCTTTTTCCAATTTCAGTAATTGTGTCCTTAGACTATTCATTTGGGAATGTTCTTCCTTCTTTAAATAGGCCTGGATTGCAATATACTTTCCTCTAAGAACTGCCTTTGCTGCATCCCACAGAAGTTGTGGCTCTGTTGTTGTTGTCATTAGTCTCCATATATTCTTTGATTTCTGTTTTGATTTGGTTGTTAACCCATTGATTAATTAGGAGAGTGTTGTTAAGTCTCCATGTATTTGTGAGCTTTTTTGATTTCTTTCTAAAATTTATTTCTAGTTTTATACCTTGGTGATCTGAGAAGTTGGTTGGTAGGATTTCAATATTTTTGAAATTACTGAGGTTCTTTTTGTGGCCTAGTATGTGGTCTATTCTGGAAAATGTTCCATGTGCACTTGAGAAGAAGGTGTATCCTGTTGCTTTTGGGTGTAGAGTTCTGTAGATGTCTGTTAGGTCCATCTGTTCTAGTGTGTTTTTCAATGCCTGTATGTCTTTACTTATTCTCTGTCTGGTTGATCTGTCCTTTGGAGTGAGTGGTGTGTTGAAGTCTCCTAAAATAAGTTCATTGTTTTCTATTTCCTCCTTTAATTCTGTTAGTATTTGTCTCACATATGCTGGCACTCCTGTGTTGGGTGCATATATATTTATAATGGTTATATCTTCTTGTTGGACTGACCCCTTTATCATTATGTAATGTCCGTCTTTATCTTTTGCTACTTTCTTCGTTTTGAAGTCTATTTTGTCTGATACAAGTACTGCAACACCTGCTTTTTTCTCTTTCTTGTTTGCATGAAATATCTTTTTCCATCCCTTCACTTTTAGTCTGTGTATATCTTTGGATTTGAGGTGAGTTTCTTGTAGGCAGCATATAGATGGGTCTTGCTTTTTTATCCATTCTGTTACTCTGTGTCTTTTGATTGGTGCATTCAGTCCATTTACATTTAGGGTGATTATTGATAGGTATGTACTTATTGCCATTGCTGGCTTTAGATTCGTGGTTACCAAGGGTTCAAGGGTTGCTTCTTTACTATCTAACAATCTAACTTAACTTTCTTGTTTCGTTATTGTAAACACAGTCTGATGTTTCTTTTTCTCCCTTCTTATTCATCCTCCTCCATTCTTTCTATAATAGGTGTTTTATTCTTTGCCTTTAGTTGGTATTTGGATGGTCTGCTTTCTTTGCTATGATTTTTTTTTTCTCTTGTGACATCTTTTTAGCTTTAGGTGTGCTTCCATCTAGAGCAGTCCATTTAAGATATCCTGTAGTGGTGGTTTATGAGACGCAAATTCTCTTAACTTTCGTTTATCTGGAAATTGTTTAATCCCTCTATCATATTTAAATGATAATCGTGCTGGATACAATATTCTTGGTTCGAGGCCCTTCTGTTTCATTACGTTAAATATATCATGCCATTCTCTTCTGGCCTGTAAGGTTTCTGTTGAGAAGTCTGATGATAGTCTGATGGGTTTTCCTTTGTAGGTGATCTTTTTCTCTCTCTAGCTGCCTTTAATACCCTGTCTTTATCTTTGATCTTTGCCATCTTAATTATTATGTGTTTTGGTGTTGTCTTCCTTGGGTCCCTTGTGTTGGGAGATCTATGAGCTTCGGTGGACTGCGAGACTACTTCCTTCCCCAGCGAGGAAAGTTTTCAGCAATTATTTCTTCAAAGACACTTTCTATCCCTTTTTCTCTCTCTTCTTCCTCTGGTACTCCTATAATGCGAATATTGTTCCGTTTGGATTGGTCACACAGTTCTCTTAATATTCTTTCATTCCTAGAAATCCTTTTATCTCTCTCTGCCTCAGCTGCTCTGTACTCCTGTTCTCTGTTTTCTATTCCATTAACAGTCTCTCGCATCTCATCCATTCTGCTGTTAAGCCCGTCGATCGCTTGTCTGATTTCTGTATTGTCTTTCCTCAGTTCCCTCACTTCCTCCCTCAGCTCTTGCACATTTCTCTGTAGGTCCTTCAGCATGGTTATGACGTTTATTCTAAATTCTTTTTCAGGGAGGCTGTGCATTTCCATCCTTCAGACTCCCTCTCTGGGGTTGTCTGGTTGATTTTGGTCTGAACCATATTCCTCTGTCTTTTCATGGCTGTATAATTTGGTCACTGATAGTTGCCACGTATGTCAGCTGGGCTCTTTAAGACTTTAAAAAGAGAAGAAAAAGAAAGAGAAAAAAAGAAAAAAAGAAAAAAAAGAAAGAAAAAAAGGAAAAAAAGAAAGAAAAGAAAAAACAAAAACAAAACAAAAAACAAAACAAAACAAAAAAAACAACAAAAAAATGCCCACCGGACGTAGATTCTGTGGGAATGCTCTAGGTGGCGCTATTGCCCCACTATTCCACAGCTGTGACTGTGCTGCTCCACAGGGCCCTTTATCGCTCTGGCAGGGGTGGGAACGAATAGGAGGCTGTTGATCTCAGTGAGAAGTGTTAAGTATGGCTACACTTCCTCAGTTGCCAGCTAAGGCGTCTGAAACTCCCCAGGACTCCCAGCCTGCTGGGCTGAGTGTGCTGGGACAATCCGGCTCCTCCGCTGGGCTCCTGTCTCTTTAAGACCGCTGAGGAAAGCGCGCACTTTTTTTTTTTCCTTCCCGGCAGCCGACTGCAAGCACCCTGGCGCGTTCCCCGCTCAGATCCTGCCCCTCTGTGTCTCCAATCTCCGCTGCACTGCGCAATGTGGGTCAGTGCTCTCCGCGCAGATCACTGGGGCTGGCTACTTCGCGGGGTGTACTTCCACTCCCTCCCGGCTCTGAATCCTCTCCTCCCGCCGTTGCGCTGGGGTGGGGGAGGGCTCGGGTCCCGCCGGGTCGCGGCTCCGTATCTTACCCGCCTCTTGGGGTGCCGAGTCCTCTCGGGTGTAGCTGCACGCTGTGCGCTTTCCTGTGTATTCTCGTCTCTCTTTTAGGAATAGATGTATTTTCTGTGTTTTCGTAGATAAATATAGTGTTGGGAGGAGATTTCTGCCGCCCTGCTCACACCGCCATCTTCCTGGAAGTCCGATTTTCTTTTTCAGTGATATTCATTTGCCTTCCCTTCACCCAAAATGAGGTTCTAGGTTTTAGAGAATTAGATGAGACTTGTCATTAAGTATACAAGGTGATACTTATGATCAACTGTCCATTTGCTCTTGCTGCTCTAACACAAATAACAGAGATGGGTGGCTTAAACAACAAAGCTTTTTCCTCAAAGGTCTGGAGGCTCTGCAGCCCAAGATCAAAGTGCCAGTTGATGTGGCAACCGGTGAGAGCCCATGTCCTGGCTGCCGACTGCCATCTTCTTGCTATGTCCTCATATGGCAGAAGGGGCAAGAGAGCTCTTTGGGGTCTTTCTTATAAGGGCATTAATCCCATCTACCTTCATGACCTAATCATCACCCAAGTCCCCACAACTTAATAACATCTCTTTGGGAGTTAGGATTTCAAAATATGAATTTTGGGGGGATACAAACTTTCAGTCCATTAACATCAAGTCCATTGCTTATTTAAACTTTCTTAATTGAAGTATCACAATTAAATAACCAAAACACATAAAACCAATTTTTGCTCAGCCCTTTTTAGCCATTTTGGTATCTTTATTCTTATTTTTATTCTATTTATTATTGACTTGCTTACAGTACCATGTGATGGTAGAAGTACCTGTTTCCCCATTTTCCATATATTTATATTTGCTTAACAATAAATTTTACTCTTTCAACCATGTTCTTTTAGGCTTTGCATTTAAGAATGTATTTAATTTCAAGATCATTTAATTTCCTTGAAAGCTCTCCTCTGAACACTCTGCAGGTACTTGATCTCTATTTACTCTAAAAGTTATGCATGGGATTAAAATAATCTCAAGGATTTATAAAATAAATGTTGAATATTACATTAATAAGAAACAGCTTTAGATATTTTAAGTGCTTAATTTATTTTCATTCTTGTATCTTTAAACATATAAGAGAAGAGATGATTGTCTTTTTCTGGCCTTTATAGAAGTTCTGAGCTAGAAATTTAATAGAACTATGTCAGTGTATATGTGCTGTGTGTGTTTGTGTGAACGTATATGGCACACATGTATGTCAATCGTGTGAATGTGCAGTCACCATCTCTACAAACTTAAGGCTTTTATACTTTTCCATCAGTATTGAGAACTCCATGTGAATTCAGAATGCACAGATCTCAAGCTATTTTACAACTTGTTGAAGTCACCAGGAGAGACTATTAACTCTTCTACATATTTATTTTGAAAGGATCTTATGTATGTTACTTAGCCACTTCATACTGATACTGTAAGAAATAACTAAACACAAATAACATGTTAAAGAACTGAGAAACATATAATACATTTGTATCCCTAGTAAATATTCATGAACACTTTGGTAATTCTGTTAGGTATTATCTGCTGAAAAAGTGTTTCCTTTGCACCTCATCTGCATTTGAATGTCATAATAATTTTTACTGTGGTTCTCAGAAAATATTCACATAATAAAATGTTGTTTTTGGAATGTTAACCCTTCAGCTTTTGCTTCATGTTTGAGATAGATCAGGAAGATTGCAGAACACAGAGATAGAATGAATACTGAAGACTAAAACTAAAACTTTAACATTGAGTCAGAGAGCACTCCAGCTCTCTCTAACTTTCCCAACTCTATTTCAAGATGAATGGATAATAAGGAAGTTCTAGCCAGCTCTAAATTTCCCTAGCAATGGCAGAGCTCTAGCTAGATTGAGGAGAAGAAATGAGAGAAGCAGTCAAAGCTAGTGCAGAATCAAATGACATCAGGGAAGGGGAAGAAAGTAGCATTTCCTAAGCAACTACTATTTGCCAAATAATATACTGTCATTCTTATTAATGTAACTGAGGAAACTGAAGCAGTGAGAGTTAACTCAGTCAATATCAGTACTCTAAGGAAATGACATAGCTGTATCTCAAGCCACATATTCTTTACTTCAAAGTCCATACTATCTCTAAACTGGCTCCTCATCGACAGCTGGTATATTTGAAGCCTTGGTTAGACAGACAAAAAGAAGATCCAGAAAACAAAGAAGGATAATTAGGAAACAAAATCAGAGGAGGCAAGTAAGATCAGGATGTCACTGAGATTAAGAGCAAACTATTTCATTTCCTGAACCTTAAGATCTTTTATGTCTTGTGTTTGAACCAGTATTACTCCTTTTTAAAAAATAAAATGTATTAACACTATAAATATTTTTTAATGTGCTCTATACAAGAAGATAAAACTTAAAAATCAAAATCATCTTCAATCACAGATAACAATTGTAAATAACTTAGTATGTAACCATACAAAATTGTATTTTTTTGTATATATAAGTAAACACAAATGTTTTAAAAACTACTCTTACAAAATAAAATTGGTGTTTCATTCTTCTTACAGACTGCCTTCCCCTTTTTTTCAACCAATATACTATTGTCATCTTTCAGCATTAACAATATAGATTTATAGAATCCCTTTCAGTTACTCTCTGTAAGTTGTCATTCTTTTATTTTAGGTCATGTAATTGTCTTTTTATGGCTATTAAACATGAGTGATGCAATAAGGATGTTGAAAAATACATTTTTGCTTACTTGTACATTTTCTAAATATGTATTCTTCATGACTGAACTGGTGAGTCAGTTATGCCTATTTTCATAACTAATTTTCCAGACAACAGTTCTGAAGTATAAAGTGTGCCATTTACCATACAGACTTAACCACACAAATCATTTTTCCCCTTTATTGTCTAATAAATAGAACTGAAAAAGATACAGCCCTATTTTACAGGGCTCTTAATTTATTGTTGTTAGAGGAAGTTAATTAATGACGGAAAACCTCCTTTCCATGATGTCTGTTGGGTTACTCGACTCTTAATTATTAATACATATAAAATCTGTATATTTCATCTATGTTGCAGTGGTTTATCAAATTTGCCATTTTATATTTTTAAAATTTTGAAAATGGTTCCATTTCATTGACATTTTAAAAAGTCCTGAAGTCAAATCTGTCATCTTTTCCTCTGTAGTTTCTCATTTAATGCCTGTCTAACTTTTGAAAGGTGACCTGCAGGCTTGTGGGTTAAGAGAAAGAGCTACACCTGACTGCCCAGGAGTGAACGATGGTTGGTGAGGGTTACACAGACGGTTCCTGACTCCCTAAGGAGAACCATTATGGCTCAAGGAGGGAACTGTAAGATTAATGGCAAGGAAAATAACTCCTTTTTTCAAAGCCTGCTTCCCTGTAGAGAGTTTCTGTGATAACTGTGTATAATGATCAGTGCTCAGTAGCTTGTGATCAGTGTTATTTGCTTTGTTTCCTAAAAATGTTTCCCTAATAAAACATACACACACCACCACCATCACCACCATTACCACCATATCATTATCTATATTATATATTTGCATATAATTTAATACATGTTTCTAAAATAATATTCTAACATTTTTGGAGATAGGGTTATTAAGCACATTTGATAACCACAAAGAAAGCATAAAGTGAGGTATGATTTGCACAGGGTCACAGGCCAAGTTACAAGCCAAGCCAACACTAGATTCCTGTATTTGCCTCTGTTGCTAAATTCTTTTCTAGAACATCATGCAATTTATGTTTTGTCTACTGCTTTCTTAGTATAGTAACATGGCTTATATAAGAAGTGTAGGCTAGGTTTTTTTCTGTGGCCATGATTTGACTATGAGATAAAACTATATTAAAAATTGTAATTCTATAAAGAAAACAATGTATTTAATTACTTTCAAATTTACTATCATATTTGTAACTTTTTAAATAATTTTAAATAAATAATTTTTGTGGTGTTAAATTAAAAACATACTTTTCTCCAAAGCATTTGGTTCAATTCACCCATTTGGTGTCTTCCTGAGGAGAAAGACTGTGGTGAGATCAGATAACAGCAAAAAAAATTTTTTTTAAATAAGGCAATGTATTTCCTGTGTATTTGTACATGTACATGTGGGTGTATGTAATCTCTGAAAATATCATCTCATATCCATAGAAATTGTTATAGCTTTCCAAACATTCTCAAATAAAAACATAGATGGATCAAAATCCAATCTCTCTGACCAATTATTTTCCCCTACTTTAGGGCTCAAGAACTTATTTTACTTTGTCATTTTTATTCTTAGAGTCATGTAAAATGACAGTTCCATGGATTGTCATACCTAAATTTAAACTGTCTAATACTTTATGGATTTTAGTTGACATTGATCTCATTGACTTAGATGTTAAAAATTACTAAGTTAAATGCTACACTGGGATCCCAGAATGGAGAACGAAATGCTCGATAACAAAACACCAAAGTCTATGAAGTCCACTCTAGCTACAACAATTAAACAAACAAACTTATTCTAAGTGGTCCCACTGTCCCAGCCCCAGATTCCTGTTGAATGTATTTTATACAACTCAGTACCATGATATTAGAAATTTTATAAAAAACACTAAGAACAATGTTGAGTAATGTAAACTTTTCTGAATTTCACACACAGAATCATCTAATTAACCAACTTTTGATCCCTAAAGGAATGTTTTGTCCCAGGTGAACACGAATTCCATGGTTCACTGATGTTTTGTTAGTATTTTTCCTAATTGATGGGAGGTAAGTTCCTCTCAGGATGAGTCAACTTGTTTTATGAAACTTTTTTTTTCCTTTAAAACAGACATTTTTAAATAAAAAGGAATATTTTTAATACATAAAGCTGTTTTATTTTTTATCTCTGTTATTGATGTTTCTTTACTATACAACTTGTTTACTTAGGGTTTGTGTGGCCTGAAAAATCTGGAAATACACTTTAACAGATTTTTTCAATACACGACTGCATGTTTTTACTGTTTTATTTGTGGGATTTTTTTTCCCATTATCTGGACAAAATTTGTAATTTTACACAACTAAAACCCAACTTTTGTGGTAGATGACCAGAAAAATAACCCAAGGAACCAGAAAATACTGATGAGAATGCAGAGAAAGGAATTCACCAGACCAAGCCTTGTATTATGTTATTTATGAACTATTAGACTCACATCTGTGGATGTGATCCTATGCAACACACACACACAGAATCTGAGAACCTAAGGTGGGACAAACCATAATCTGAACTGCAGAAAGGCCACTGGATGGTACATACATTAACCTAAATAACATTCCAGAGGCTTTGAAAATTGAACTGACCCTGGATTCATAACCCACAGAAAGCCAATCACAGTTTGTGGGCTGAATCAATCAGGTGGCTTACCTTCTAAATGAAAACAAAGGAAAATAACATCAATGTTTTCTACCACAGGATTTATACAAGACCTACAAGTGTCATAACAAAATACTTAAAATGTCCTGGCTGTAATTCAAAATAATTCAGCATATGGTAAAGATGATAATCAATAGAAGTCAATGCCAAGGTGACACAGATAACGAAATTATCTGACAAATACTCTAGAACAACTACTTTTTCATAGTATCCAACAAGTAATGGTAAACACTCTTTAAGTGAATGGGAATGTAGTTAATGCTCAGCACATGATCTCGAGCATCTTTTCCATTGCTTATTATTATTAAATTAGAAGATTTTTTAAATTCAGAAAAGGTTATTGAATTTAACTCACACAAAACAGCATGTTTAAATAAATGATGTTTCTTTGTTAATATCTATAACATCTTAGAGTATATTCAAAATAATGTGCTTTCACTTTAATAAATTAATTTGTAACACACATCAGGCAACATTACTGATTAAAATGTAGTTTATTCAAATGGCTAATTTCAAAGGAGACTACAGTTTGACAGATTTGTCACGTGTACAAACAAGATTAGAAGTTGGAAGACATAAATTTTTGTCCTTATCTTGCATTAAATGCCTGAGAAAACTTCAGAAACTGCTTCCTCTCTAAATGTCAATCTCATCATCTATGCAGATAAGTGTTTATATTGGAGAAAACACAAGTACACATTCCTCACTCTTTAAGTATATACTTATCACTCTTTTAACAACCTGCCCTCTATTGTGAAATAAGATTGCAACTTCTTTTTCTACTTCTATTTAATATATTTACTAGAGTATTTCACCTATTCAACAAGGCAAAAGAGAAGAGAAGAATAGGAAGGAATAATAGGCATAAATATAAGGAATGAAGAAATAAGACAATATTTATTTTCAGATTACGTGATTAAACATGTAAAAATTCAAAGGAATCTACAAAAAAGCCCTCCTAGGTGAAACAAGAAAACGCATTAAGGTCTCAGGATATAAAGTCAATATATAAAAATTAGTCACACATTTTCACTCTAGGAACAAATTATTTACATTTGAAACAAAAATCATATTAAATAATAACATTGTTGCAAAAGCATCAAAAATGTCAAATACCTAGGAACAATTTACCAAAAAATCTAAAAGACTCCTACCCTAAAAGCTATATAACATTGCTGAAAGAAAAAAAATTAAGGTATAAATATTTGGAGAATTATGCCAACCTCATTGGTAAGAAAATTCAATGCTATAAAGACATTTTTTTTCTTTCAAAATTTAGTTATTTCAGCATATTTTTTTCCCAGATATTCACAAGCCAACCCTAAATTTATCTAGAAACTTTGTAAAGATATATCAGGTTAAGGGTATTGATGCTACTTGTATTTGTCTTACTATAAAGCTACAATAAGAGTGTAGTGTTGCTACAGAGTAGCCAAAATGAGCAATTAAACAAAATGCAGATTTTTTGGTTAGATATTAACAAAGACATTAATTTAAATAAATAGGAAAGAAAAAATCAACAAATGATTCTGTATCAACTGACTTTTTTTTAAGGGGACAGGTTTAACCTTACATTATATTGAACATGAATATTAACACAGACATAAATATAAAAGCTAAAATTATAGCTCCTAAAAGAAAACATAGAGCAATACTTAAGTAAACAATCAAAAGGAAATACTGCTAAATTGAAATTCATAAAAAAACAAGCTATTTATTAAAAGACTGTTAAAGGAAATGAAAAAGCTGAAAAAATTATTCACAATTATATTTCTGACATAAACTTGTATCCGGACTGTGTAAGAACATTGAACAAATCTGTAAAACAAGAAAACCAATGGAAAGAAAAAGTATGGAAAAAGATGGTCAATATCATTATTCATCAGAAAAATTCCAATAAAATCCACAATAAGGAAAAAGACTAATGAGTAATAAGCAGATATCAGTAGATGTAATAAGTAACTTGATCTTTCATTAATTCCTGGTAAGGGTATAGATTTCTATAGCAACTCTGTAAAAAAACTATTTGGTATTTCAAAAATAAATTTATTATATACTTTTTTATGATGCAGCAATTTTTTAAAAATGAAAAATATATATCCACAAAAATGGAATAATTATAAGGGGCATTGCAGCTTTATTCATAAAATCAGTATTTGGAAATAACTCAAATGTCCCTCACAGGAGAACAGATAAACAAATTGTGATATAGTTGTATAATGAAATATTATTCAGAAATTATGAGAAATGAACTAATTCACACAAAAAACATGAACAATTTCTTAAATGTTGAGTGAAAGAATTCAAAGCAAAAGACTATTCTGATTCCATTTACATAAAGTTTAAGTAATATAAAAAGATATAAATCAGAATAGTGGTGGTTTCTGTGTGATGAGAAGGGACAGGGGAATTCCCAGAGTGAAGGCAATATTATATACTTTAATTAGTGTGTTGCTTCAACGTCTACACATTTAGCAAAACTCAATGAACTGTGCCCTTAATATACAGGCATTTTATGGTATGCAAGCAAATTATAATTTTAAAAAGAAAAGAAAATATAAAAATAAGAGTTGATATTTATTTCTTTTTCATTTATTGAATAATTATCACTAGCAATAAGCAGCTACTCAATTCCTGCTCATCTGCTATTCTGTGATTGATACACTTAAAGTTCAATTTATGGTTTTTGAAATGTGTCCAAGGGCAGATCCTGCTTTAGTAAGCCTGACACTAATTCCATACAGCTCTATTGGTCTCCCTAGCTACTAGCACTGCATTCTGTATGTCCTACATGTTTTAATTTACTGCTGAGTTCATTGCAAAGCTCCTGTGTAGCCTACACTGTTTTCTTGAATTTGTCCTGGTAATTCCCTAAGGACAAAAAGGAAATGTTTAAATTATTAATACATAATTTAAAAAGAATTCCACCTCTTTCTAGGAATCCATCTCATTTTATAATTACATAAATGCATCTTCTATCAAACTCTCTCTTCCAAAGCAACAGAACAACATTTTCTGACATTTTGTCTCCCTTTCTAGAAAATGACAGACTACCAAATTAACTTCCCCTTTCAACGTGTTAATGGCTTGTGAAACTGGACTCAGTGAGATAGTCTGGACAAGCCATATAAACCTCTTCCACCCAGACCTTCCTCTACCTAAGTGCACTACTTGGTTTGTATTTCAGAAACACAGTGCTCTGTAGAGACAGAGGAGGGGGAAAAAAAGGAAGACAAGAAAAGAAAAAGAAAAAGAAAAAAATACTTGTAGTCATATGAAGAGAACTTAAGTTAGAATAAGAATAATCAGAAAAGAAATTTCATGAAACCATGAAGAATGCACAATCTCTTTAATTTTGAAAACAGTTATAAAATCAAGCTTTGCATATTTAACTGTCTCTGTTATGGAATAGCAAGACTTTCATATAGCTCCTTATTCATGTTTTCAATATCAAAATGAATTGGAAAATGACAAGTTAAGGCACTTTCATTTTATAGGAATAAAACCAACTGAAGTACAAGATAATGTCACCAGAAGAAATCTACAGTTCACAATCCTCAGGGGACTCACATTAGTATATATGGAATGAGGATTCCCCCCAATTTTGCACAACTTCATGCAAATCAAATAAATATGGAGCAGAATGGTCAATTTGCAGATTTTCATATTAATAAGCTGGACACAAATTTATCTAAATATTTCATGTAACGATTAAACTGCATTTTCAAAAAATGTCTCACAAGGAACCAGCCAAGGAAGACCTTTAATGAGTGATTGACATCTCTAAAAGCTGTAATTGCTCCTAGTTATATATAACCCAATTGGACAGCTCTGGTCTTAAGAACATAAAAATCAAACAAATCAAATTCTTTGAAGAAAAGCTTTCACACAACCTGCATGAATGTAAAGAGTAAGGCAGATTACCATTAGAGATTTTTTAGCATGCTTAGTCTATCTAACTTGATCAGGGTGAAAAAAAGAAGGAAAAAAAAAGGTCTATTATCTTAACTGCTTTGGTATTACAGACTCTCTCTACTCCTGGAGCTATTTCAGTGAGAGCAAAGAAAATGCTGTTCACTGACATACTACTCAGTGCAATCAGCTTCAACACTGGCACCTTCCTCTTGCATTCTGTCCAACTCTGCACACTCAAGAGGAGACACAGGATTCTGAATGGAAATGCTGGCACAACCTGAAGCATGCCATCAGACCTCACCAGTGTGAGGTCCATTGCTACTAAAGACCGTGCCATGAACTGCCAGCAGGGCAATATTAACACTGTGATCTGCAAACCTCTGGTGTATCAATTAGCAGAAGTACACAGTGTCAATTTTAACTTCCAGATTAAATATCCAAAATAAAAGAGACTCTTATACGAAGGCACATGGTGATTTTCTGGATGTTTTGGGCATTTGCTTTTGTGTCTTGTCTGCTCTAGATTACTAAAATCATAGTAAGTTGATTCAAATTAGACTGTCTCCTCAAATCTATTTGCATGACTCATTCAATTTAAAGATACTGATGGAGTGGTATTAGGAATAGGTTGGTAGGGGGCTAGGGTGTGACCATGAAAAATGCTTGCAGTTATTTAAAGAGATTATCACTCCCTTTTTAAAAAATTGCCACAGATAAGGGCATTAGGAGTTCATAACTTTGCACAAACTGCCTCTTGATCCTTCTTAGTTACATACCACAATCATGTATGTAGGAACTATACACACATACTCGCAATTCCTTGTTCAGTAAACATTCAGTAAGTGCTTTCTGTTATTTCAGACCCAGTTCTAGTTTTTGTGATAAGAAGTAGATTAAGTAAAGCAAAATTCTGCCCCATAGAAGTTTCTAGTTGGGTTTTTACTTTTTCCCCACAAATTAGTTGAAGCAATCAGCTAAGCCATCTCAATGACCCCTCCTGCCAACCACGTAATTATTTTCGCATATTGAATTAAAATTTTCAACCCATAAGCCCCTCCATTCTACAACCTGAGATATTTTTTTAATTAATTGATGGTTTACACAGTAAAATTAACTGTTTGATATTAGAAGAAAAAAGAATAGTGGCTACGATTTACTTGGCATTTAGTATGTACAAAGTACTATACTGTCATTTATGCACATGACTCATTCATTACAAACCATTATTGAGCATCTACCATATACAAGATACTAGGCAGTGCTGAAGAAACAGCACTGAGATTCAAGCATAGTTTTTTTAAGATGCTTGTATTCAGATTGGAAGAGACAAGTAAAAAATGACCTTACTCGTTTATAGAGTATAACAACGAAACAAAACTGAAAGAACAAAACAGCAGCAGACTCACAGACTCCAAGAAGGGACTAGTGGTTACCAAAGGGAAAGGGGGTGGGGAGGGGAACGGGGAGAGAGGGAGAAGGGGATTAAGGGGCATTATGACTAGCACACATAATGTAGGGGGGCACGGGAAGGCAGTATAGTACAAAGACAAGTAGTCACTCTATAGCATCTTACTATGCTGATGGACAGTGAGAGCAATGGGGTGTGGGGGGTCTTAATAATATGGGTGAATGCTGAAACCACAATGTTGCTCATGTGAAACCTTCATAAGATTGTATATCAATGATACATTAATTAAAAAACAAAACAAAAAACACTCGTATCTCCTGACTGTAAGTCTCATGAAGGGCTTTTTAAGGCTATCAGCAATTCTGCCACATCCTATGTAATAAACAGTGGGTGCCATGTCATGTAGACAAAAGCACTGATGTTTCTTCTCCCCAAAATAAATTAAAAGTGATAGAAAAAAATAAATAAAAATTAAAAGTTTCAAATAAGGTAAAAGCTACAGTAAAAATAAAGCTATACAACAGGTTAGGAGCATGCACAATGTTAGATGAAAATCCTCCATGTTTCAATTCCTAATTAGCAGAAATGTCATGTATTTCCCTCATAGGGTGTCCTCTTCCGCTAAACTGCCAAAAAAGGGGGTGGGGCTTTTATTTGGTTTAAGAGGTCGTGGTCTTTAAGACCATCTACAGGAACCAAGTATATCTGCTGGAAGCAAGTTAAATCTATTGCTACAGACTATACTTTTCTGACTCAATGGAATGATAAAGAGAATGGAAAAAGGTAATCTCCAGTAAGTACTTTCAGTCATGCTCTGCTTCTATTGTATTGTATGACATTTTAAATACTAAAGCTGAAATCTACAGAAGTTCAATTTTCACTCTGTGATCCCAGTTTCTTTTGCCTCTTTTTGTGGAAGAAAGGTGAGTTATAACATTAAAATACAATTAAAATGAAGGAAGTCCCAGAAGGTGATTTCAACTTAACCTCTCAGATTTTTAGAATATGTTGATTGTCAGTCATAATTCTCACTGATGGTATATAATTGTTTTTTAAGTCTTTCTTGGTATATATAAATTAGAAGTATATTAGAAACTGAATTATGAATCACTGGCCTAGAATCCTGTTTTCTAGGGCATAATGTGTGGGCACATAGACACACACAAACATAAAACATACACATAATTTTCTCTTGAGGAGAAAGATATACAAATAAAAGGAGAAACAGTATTCTAGTACTTAATAATGGTATTTTTTAAATCAGAAAATCCTCAGTTCAAATCCTCACTCTGGTACCTCTATTTAACAGCAAAACTTGTCATTTTCCTGCTCTGTAATATGAGAATTAAGAAAACACATATATTGTGAGGATTCAATGAGATAATTTATGTAAAGTGCTTTGTCTTGTCCAGTGTCTAACAAAGAGTTGGAATTGAATAAACATCAGCTTTAGTATTACTTAGGTATATTAAAATGTATAAAAGTGCTTTTAAAGCTGAAAATGTCTATAAGGTATATAGACAGCACAAGTGGAGTGCGGTAATACATCTCTCTCTCATTCATGCATTCATTCATTCACTCAACAAACCTGATGCCCTGGAATGCATAGCTATAACATACGTGGTAGAAAAAGCCTTAACTTTAGATGTAGGAATTCAGAAGTGATTCTTGTATTCATCTTAATAATAATTTTTAGCTACAAAATCTCATGAGAGATCTACAGACAAAAAGAAATCTAAATAAACCAAACCTCAGAAAGCAATATGGTTTTCAAAGGAGAGAAGAATCCTATAAAGATGATGTTTTATATTATCAATTGATAGTTTTAAACTTATTCACAGTGATCTATTATAGTTAACTGAATATTTTAGGGGTGGGTACTTGCTGTGTGTTTTGGCAATTTTGGACTTTGCTATTATAAAGAAGAAAAAGTGAGATGGAAGAAATCATATGAAAGGTTAAGCACAGATAGTAAATAATCTAGTATTTTATGAGTTCTTATTCAGAGGATGTTGTAAATACAGATGGTAAGAAAATAGTTTATAAATTACTGGAAGAATTAATGCATACTATATTAAATATAGATAGAAAGTAAACTAATGGTATATGACTTTTATAGCAAAAAATGGATGGAAATAACATGTCATATGGTATGAATTATGCCATAATGCTGTTAGCTAGGTCATCCCTAAATTGGCCAGTTGTTAGTGACAACAAGAATGGTCCCATTCTGCCTAGAGGGAAAATATTTCTTTCAAAAGTGTCCTACCTTGTTCTGTTATTTCAATAATCCCCAACATTGGATGCATACTCCCAGGGCTTATTTTTCCAAAAAAAAAGGTTTAACTTCTACTTGTATGAACTTCATTCATTATTTTTAAATTTCTATTTTAAGAATTGTATAATGTCCTTAACAGCTAGGTAAAATAGCATATTTTCATACTTTAAATATAATACTAAATATTTGGGACCTTAATCAAAAATATTTTTTCTGACAGGGGCCATTATAAAGAATGTAGAAATTATTGTATCTGAACAAATTTTATTTTTGTGAAGAAAGTAAATCTATAAGCCCATATAAAAGAAACTTCACTTTTATATATAAGTGAGAATAAAAATGTTTCAAAAGAATACTTTTCCTATAATTGTCTTGCTCAGCTGTTTCAAACTTTCATGATTTCTTTTCTGAATGGTCTTCTGTATATATTACTGGAATGGTGTAGAATATACACATATATATAAATTCTAAAATACATTTTCTCATATTGTTTTCAAGATATAAAGTCTGCTATATTCAAAAACTCTGAGAGGTATGGGACCACTGTATAGCCATCTCAGCAAATTCCATTGTTTCCTGGCAATTTCTAGAGGACTGAAAGCCAGTTATTTCAGTTGAACTCATTACTGTTTCCCAAACCTTTTTCAGTTACCCTTTGATCCATAAAACCTGATATTAAAGTAGCCAAAAAGTCATTTCCATCTCATAAGACCCATTTACTCCCAGAACCAATAGGGATTCATTTATTTTTGAGCAATCTGATCCTTGAAAATAAAAGTTGATTTTTAGATCAAGAACCATTACCACTGGTAAGTTATATTCATTTCAGGGGAGCCAAACAACAACACTCTATCAGACACATACAAAGTAGTATAACAAATCAGTGATTTGGAAAATACCACAGTAGCTTTATGATAGGCTCCACCTTTCTGCTTATACTTTTGGTCCTTCTTCCTTGGGTTTTTAACATACCAATATACTTTTTGGATACTTGTAACCTGTTTGGATTTCTAAGTCAAGTTTTCCAAACCTAACTATACTATCTGTGAAGCCTTAGAGCAATATGGTTTCACATGGCCTGGCTCAGAAATCATATTAATAAGTCTATACTAGGGTACAGGAAACCACATTTTCAATGGCTTACCTATTCAATTACATTTGGTGGCTAGACAGTTTTCTCCTCTGGCTAGATCAGTCATAGAACCACTGATTAATGACTTTGTTTCTAAACCTGAAGTGGCTTATAATTCTGGATTATTGGACTATTTTCTTACTGGAAGAAAGGAGATGAAACTGTTCTAATGGAGAGCTGAGTGGGAGTCTAATCTGGCTTCATCTATATTGTTTTGAGAACTGATACTGTTTGAGAATTGATACTATGATCAGTAAGATTCCAGGTAATCAAATTTTGCCTGGTAATTTCACTATCAGAGGAAATGAGTGTTCTTCCATTCTTTTACTGTGAGTCCCAACACCTTGCTCTTCCGCATATGGAGTCATGGTATCATCTTTTGCCTCAGTAATATGAAGCTAGAGATCTGTGGGGTATATAGAGGAAAAGATCCAAGGTATCTGCCTCTGGAACAGGGATCACATGATTCAGAAGATATATACCTAAGGCTTTCTGCAGAGCTTTGGATTGAGCCTAAACTTAAACAATAAATCTCCATAGTAAATTAGAGATATCTCAAAACAAAACTTTAAATTTCATTTTATTGTTAAAACTGGAGACAGTTCACTGAAATATAAAGGTGGCAGCTATGTACATGAAAGCGTTCAAGCTCATTAACCATCAGGTAATAGAAAGGAAGACCACAATGGGGTCTCCTTGCGCACCAATCAGAATCCCTAAAACAAACCTTATTTATGGGGCTTCCTTAGTCTTTTATTTCATAATAACAGACCCACGCACAGGGTAAAATTTTACAGGACAAAGCAAAGAGCCACTGTGGAATCATAAGCTGAACAATTCAGAGATTTTATACAGGGTTGGAAGAAAATTGAGCTACAATCAATAAGAGTAGAGATACTTTGATAAACACCAGGGTATTCAGTAAATGACTCACTAGGATGATTGTATAGTACTAGAGCTAAACTGGCATTAAAGCAAACCCTGCCTGAGACCTATTAAAACAAAGTTCAAAAATAAACCTCAAGAAAATCAAGGTGATCCACCAATAAACGTCAACACACTTAGAAGGAGGGCAACTAAACTCACACACTCAATAATGTAACATTACCATCATCCAATCACATTAATAAACATATCAATTAATACAAGTGCTTATTAATTTTTTTACTAATACAATTAGCAGGCATACAAAGAGTTAGGAAAAGGTAATCCATAAAGACGAGGAGAAAAAAAAAGACATGACAGATATAAGGATTGGCAGATAAGTACTTTAAACACTTAACTATAAATATACTCAACAATTTAAATAAAAACAATCATAATTTAAGAACTGAGGAAACATATTTTAAAATAACAATTTTAGGAAAGAAAAATTTATGTATCTGAAATTACATACTCACTGAATGGGCTATTATATAATCCAGAAGGTAAGATCAGTGATCTTGAATATATAGAAATTTAAACTATTCAAACTGAAGCAAATAAAGAAAAATACTTTGAGGAAAAACAAACAGCAACTTCTGAAATATTATCATTGGCTCAAAATATGTACAACCAAATAAATAATGGCCAGTATTTTCCTGAATTTGTTGAAAATTATGAACCCAGCTTGAAGAAGCTTAATGAATCAAGGCCAGATAAACAGAAATAGAACCAATTCAAGACACACTGAAGATAGGCAGTTACAAAGAAAAACTCTTAAAAGAAACAAGAGATAAAAATCATATTATAAAGAGAGAAACACAGATAAGAAATATCACAGCCTTCTCAGGAGAAAAATGTAGACCAGAAGAAAAAAGGAATGACATCTTTAAAGTGATGGAGAACAAAGTCAATCTGTATCTAGCATGTATATAGAAAATTAAAGTGAAATCTTTTTGCACTCAATAAATGCTAAATCAAGTACTATAAGTTAAAGAGTATTATCAGAAGTAAATTTGAATCTTCAGAAAGGAATTGAAAATACCACAAGTTGTAAATATGTAGGTAAATATAAAATATAAAATATCTCTCATGTATTTTTTAAGTTGACAGACAAAAGTAAAAAAGAAAACATTTAAATGTATTCTGTAGTTTTAATACATATAGAAGTATAATGATTGCCAACAATAGCACAAAGGAAGAGGCAAGTGAAAATATACTAATGTAAGTTTCTTACAGTATGTGTGAAGTGGCATAATAAATTTGACTATAGACTGTAATATGTTAGAGCCAAATCGTAAGTTATACTGTAGTATCAAGAAATAAAAAACACAAGAGGTAGAGATAATGGGCCAATAGTGAAAATAACATGGAACATTAAATACTAAAGTTTTCAGTTAATTCTCCCATACAAAAAAAAAAAAAAATCACAGGAAAATTTATTATAAAAGAAACAGAAAATGTATGGGATATATATGTACGTATGTATATCAAGCTAAAAGCAAAATTACAGATTAAATATACTATATTGGTAATTATATTCAATGTACAATGCCAAGATTATTGTAATTCAAAGTGAGAAACTGCCAGACTGAGAAAAAGCATGACCAAAATATATTTTGTCTAACACTAATGTACGTTAAGAATAAACAAATATACAATAAAAGCAAACCAATGGAAAAGGATACATTCTCTATCCCCTAACCAGAAGAGTCATCAAGTGCAATATTAATATCAAATGAAGTTAATTTCAGGACAAGAAATAATAATAGACAATTGTAAATGGATAGGAATTTTATTGCAAGACTCAGTAATACATAAGGTATGAGAGAATTGAAGGGACTAATATATATACATCCACAATTAGTATTGGAGATTTCAGCAGTCCTGTCTCAGTAACCACCAGATCAAATAGACAGAAAATCAATAAGATCAGAACACTTGAATAATACTCTAAAGGAACAAGACAGTATTATCATGTCTAGGACATTTTATATAAAACAGCCAAATGCATTCTTTTTAAGTTCACAGGGCACATTCCCAAACACATACCATATGCTGGGCCATAACATCACTCTTGCTAAATTTAAACAGAAAAAAAAATGATACAGAGTATGTTCTTATCATAATGGTATAAAATTACAAATCAATAAAAGAAGACCTGGAAAGTTCTAATATCTGGAAACTGAACAAGATGCTTCTAAATAAGGTATATGTTGAAAAAGAAATTATGAGGGAAATTAGAAAATAGTTTAAAATGAATGAAAATGAAAATCCAATATATCACACCTGTGAGACGCAGTTAAAGCAGTCCTTAGACGGAAATGCTTATCTCTCAACGTTTTTATTAAAATTGATGAAAGAGCTATGTAAATATTTAAAAAGAAATGAAAAGAACAAATAAAACAATGTAGAACAAGAAGTAAAGTAGATATAAGCATAAATAAGGATATTTTTAAATGGATGAATAATAGAAAAATTAAATAATAGAAGACACTCATTACCACAATCAGGAATGAAAGATAGATCTCAGCAGATTCTACTGACATTAAAAGAATAATAAAATAATTTTGTGAAATATACAAATCCTGTAAAATACTTAAATATCAAAGTTGTTAGAAAAATAGAACATTATTAAAAACTCTACATCTGTAAAATAGTTTGAATTTGTAATTTAAAAATTCTCATAAAAATAAAACAACAAAAATAAAAATAAGTTAAAAATAAATATCAGAACCAGATTTTTAACTGATTCATCCTACCAAATATTTAAGAAAAATGAGTATTATTCTTAAATTCTTTCAGAAAGCACAAGATGAAAAATATATGAATTATAGTATGAGGCCAGAGTATATACTTACAATAACATATAATAATAAGTTTTAAATTTTTCAACTCTTAATAAAGTTAATAGATTAATGTTATTTTATGTAAATTATACTTCAGTATTGTTAATTACATTTTAAAATGATCACTCAGAATTTTGTCTTGAACACAATCATGTTAAGGTGAATATAACATATGTCAACTAGATTCAGGCATTATCATTTGCAGTGTTTTTACTGACTTAGAATTTAGGATTTTAATATCTTCCAACACTGTGCTAAAATATTTCAACAATCATACCAGTTCTTTCTTTAAATAAAATAGATTAATATAACTCAGTCACACAGGGTTAGAAATTCTTAGAAGGGAGTTACTAATACCTAAAATGTTCAAAATATTGGGGAAAACAAAAAGGTGGAAAATAATAATTTTAAGAGACATAAGGATAGATCCAAAAGTCCTCTATGGATCTAAATAGGAGATCCAAAAGGAATAAAAGATAACAACAATAATAAATCAAAAATGAACTGACATATAATCAGATAAGTAAGAGTATTATAAAAACACCAACCTAAAAAAAATTGGATAAATATAAATCAGAAGATCTTTGACAGTAAAACCAGAAGAAAATGCTTCACTGTTGTTATCAAGATGTGAGGCAACTACTTTTGGGCATGGGCACTCTAGAAATATACTTTGTTCACCATCAGGGATTACAGACAGCAAATGAGATATGGATTAGAAATAGAGTGATGAAAATTCTGTTATTGGAAACACTGAAGACAGAACTGACTGAGAAGAGTAAGGACTATTCAATAGCAATTGTCATGAGAGATCATTTCTATTCTTGACACTTTTGAAGTTTGTCCTATTTATGACCTCTGAAGTAAAGGCTTCTATTCCTTACAAACACACAGGGATTTCCACATTCAAAAATAAAATAATATAATTGTCAGAATTGTATGTGTATGCACACATGTGTGCATGTACATATGTATCAAAAAGAATATTTGACATTGGTAAAGGTTGAGTCAAAACACTGAGAATGCATAGAATGATGTCACAGATAGGATAAAATTTGGCTTTGGACAGGTCTCCTAGATAATATCTCCGTATTAAATCATTATGGCTGCTAGCTGGCTATATTTAAAAAGCTGAAACAAGAATGTATTAAATGGCCCCAATTTTTTTGAACTTTATCAAAAAAAAGATGACAGGCTGAAATATTAATAAATATTTAATTAGATTTTCACTTTCTCAAGCAAATACATGTTTAATTATATTTTTTTATTTTTGTATCATTAATATAAAATCACATGAGCAACACAGTGTTTACTAGATTCCCCCCATTATCAAGTCCCCACTACATACCCCATTACAGTCAATGTCCATCAGCATAGTAAGATGCTAGAGTCACTACTGCTCTTCTCTGTGCTATACTGCATTCCTCGTGCACTCCCCTATGTTATGTGTGCTGCTTATAATACCCCTTAATCCTCTTACCCTCCCTTTCCCCCCACAACCCCAGTCCCTTTCCCTTTGGTAACTTTGGTTAGTCCATTATTGGGTTCTGTGAGTCTGCTGCTGTTTTGTTCCTTCAGCATTTGTTTTGTTCTTATGCTCCACAGATAAGTGAAATCATTTGGTACTTGTCTTTCTCCACCTGGCTTATTTCACTGAGCATAATACCATCTAGCTCCATCCATGTTGTTGCAAATGGTCAGATTTGTTTAATTCTTGTGGCTGAAAAATATTCAATTCTGTATATGTACCACAATCTTCTTTATCCATTCATCTACTAATGGACACTTAGGTTGATTCCATTTCTTGGCTATTGTAAATACTGCTGCGATAAACATAGGGGTGCGTATGTCTTTTTGAAACAGTGATCCAGCATTCTTAGGGTAAATTCCTAGGGGTCGAATTCCTGGGTCAAATGGTATTTCTATTATTAGTGTTTTGAGGAACCTTCAAAATGCTTCACAATGGTTGAACTAGTTCACATTCCCACCAGCAGTGTAGGAGTTCCCCCTTCTCTGCATCCTTGCCAGCACTTGTTTTTCCTAATCTTTTCTATGTCGGCCATCCTAACTGGTGTGAGGTGATAATCTCATTGTGGTTTTAATTTGCAATTCCCTGATAATTAGCCACGTGGAGTGCTTTTTCATGTGCCTGTTGACCATCTGAATTTCTTTTTTGGAGAAGTGTCGGTTCATATCCTCTACCCATTTTTTAATAGGGTTATTTGCTTTTTGGGTGTAAAGGTGTGTGAGTTCTTTATCTACTTTGGATGTTAACCGCTTGTCAAATATGTCATTTAAAAATATATTCTCCCATACTGTAGGATGCCTTTTTGTTCTGCTGATGGTGTGTTTTGCCACACACAGAAGCTTTTTAGTTTGATGTAGTCCCATGTGTTCATTTTTTATTTGTTTCCCTTTCCTGAGGAGGTGAATTCAGGAAAAAGTTGCTCATGTTTATATTCAAGAGATTTTTGCCCATTTCTTTTTTTTAAGAGTATTATGGTTTCATTACTTACAGTCACATCTTTGATCCACTTTAGTTTACTTTTGTGTATGGGGTTAAGCAATAATCCAGTTTCATTCTCTTGCATGTAGCTGTCCAGTTTTGCCAACACCAGTTGTTGAGGAGTCTGCTATTTCCCCATTGTATATCCATAGCTCCTTTATTGTATATTAACCATATATGCTTGGGTTTATATCTGGGCTCTCCAGACTGTTCCACTGGCCTATGGGTCTGTTCTTGTGCCAGTACCAAATTGTCTTGATTACTGTGGCTTTGTAGTAGAGCTCGAAATTGGGGAGTGTAATCCCCCCTGCTTTATTCTTCCTTTTAAGGATTATTTTGGCTATTCAGGGTCTTTTGTGGTTCCAAATGGATTTTAAAACTATTTTTTCTATTTGTTGAAGAATGCTGTCAGTATTTTGATAGGGAGTGCATTGAATCTGTAGATCACTTTAGGCAAGATGGCCATTTTGACAATATTAATTCTTCCTATCCATAAGCACGGGATTTGTTTCCATTTATTGGTATCTTCTTTAATTTCTCTCATGAGTGTCTTGTAGTTTTCAGAGTACAGGTCTTTCATTTCTTTGGTTAGGTTTATTCGTAGGTATTTTATCATTTTTGATGCAATTGTGAATAGAATTGTTTTACTGATTTCTCTTTCTGCTAGTTCATCATTAGTGTATACGTATGCAACATATTTCTGTGTATTAATTTTGTATTCTGCAAGTTTACTGAACTCACATATTAGATCTAATAGTTTTGCAGTGGAATCTTTAGGGTTTTTTATGTATATCATGTCATCTGCAAACAAGGACAGTTTAACTCATTTCTTGCCAATCTGGATGCCTTTTATTTCTTTGTGTTGCCTGATCTCATGGCTAGGACCTCCAGAACTATGTTGAATACAAGTGGGAGAGTGGGCATCCTGGTCTTGTTGCCAATCTTAAAGGAAAAGCTTTCAGCTTCTCGCTGTTAAGTATGATATTGGCTGTGGGTTGGTCATATTTGGCCTTTATTATGTTGTGGTACTTGCCCTCTATACCCATTTTTTTTAGAGTTTTTATCATGAATGGATGTT
This sequence comes from Smutsia gigantea, assembly GCA_032199065.1. NCBI lineage: Eukaryota > Metazoa > Chordata > Mammalia > Pholidota > Manidae > Smutsia > Smutsia gigantea. The sequence continues at coordinate 863,205 of JAVSCE010012215.1, read as the reverse complement.
GAATTTTGTCAAAGGCTTTTTCAGCATCTGTGGAGATGATCATGTGGTTTTTATTCTCTTTTTTTGTTGATGTGGTGGATGATGTTGATGGTTTTTCTAATATATTATTTTGGGGGGTATCATTAATGTACAATCACTTGAACAACATTATGGTTACTAGGCCCCCTATTATCAAGTTCCCCCCACATAACCCACTACAGTCATGGTCCATCAGCGTAGTATGATGCTATAGAATCATTACTTGTCTTCTCTATAAATACTGCCTTTCCCATGTCCCCCGCTGCTGCATTACGTGTGCTAATCGTAATGCTCCTTTTCCCCCCTTATCCCTCTCTTCCTACCCATCCTCCCAGTCCCTTTCCCTTTGGTAACTGTTAGTCCATTCTTGGGTTCTGTGAGTCTGCTGCTGTTTTGTTCCTTCAGTTTTTTCTTTGTTCTTATAATCCACAGATGTGTGAAATTATTTGGTACTTGTCTTTCTCCACCTGGCTTATTTCACTAAGCATAATACACTCTAGCTACATCCATGTTGTTGCAAATGGTAGGACTTGTTATGCACCCCTTTGTTTATTGCAGCACTATTTACAATAGCCAAGAAATGAAAGCAACCTAAGTGTCCATCAGTAGATGAATGGATAAAGAATATATGGTACATATACAAAATGGTTTTTCTAATATTATACCATCCTTGTATTGCTGGAATGAATCCTACTTGATCATGATGGATGATCTTTTTGATGTATTTTTGAATTCGGTTTGCTAATGTTTTGTTGAGTATTTTTGCATCTATGTTCATCAGGGATATTGATATGTAGTTTCCTTTTTTTGTGGTGTTTTTGCCTGGTTTTGGTATTAAGAGTGATGCTGGCCTCATAGAACGAGTTTGGGAAAATCCCTCCTCTTGTACTTTTGGAAAACTTTAATGAGGACGGGTATTAGGTCTTCACTAAATGTTTGATAAAATTCAGCAGTGAACCCATCTGGTACAGAGATTTTGTAATTACATAGTTTTTTTGATTACCAATTCAATTTCCTTGTTGGTAATTGGTCTATTCATATTTTATGTTTCTTCCTGGGTCATCCTTGGAAGGTTGTATTTTTCTAGAAAGTTTTCCATTTTTTCTAGGTTATCCAGTTTGTTAGCATATAATTTTTAATAGTATCCTGTCATAATTATTTGTATTTCTGTGGTGTCCATAGTGATTTTTCCTTTCTCATATCTGATTCTATTTACATGTGTACACTCTCTTTTTCTCTTGATAAACGTGACTAGGGGTTTGTCTGTTTTGTTTATTTTCTCGAAGAAACAGCCCCTGCTTTCAGTAACTTTTTCTATTGTTTTATTCTTCTCAATTTCATTTATTTCTGCTCTAATCTTTATTACGTCCCTCCTTCTACTGACTTTGGGCCTCATTTCCACTTCTTTTTCTAATTTCATTAGTTCTGAGTTTAGACTGCTCATTTGGGATTGTTTATCTTTCCTGAGGTAGGCCTGTATTGCAGTGTACTTTCCTCTTAGCAAGGCTTTTGTGTGTCCCACAGATTTTGTGGTGTTGAATTATTGTTGTCATTTGTCTCCATATAATGCTTGATCTCTGTTTTTATTTGGTCATTGATCCATTGATTTTTTAGGAGGATGTTATTAAGCCTCCATGTGTTTGTGGGCATTTTTGTTTACTTTGTGTAATTTATTTCTAGTTTCAAACCTTTGTGATCTGAGAAGCTGGCTGGCACAATTTCAATCTTTTTGAATTTACTGAAGCTCTTTTTGTGGCCTAGTATATGATCTATTATTGAAAATGTTCCATGTGAACTTGAGAAGAATGTGTATCCTGTTGTTTTTGGATGGAGTGTTGTATAGATGTCTGTTACATCCATCTGTTCTAATACATTGTTCAGTGCCTCTGTCTCCTTACTTATTTTCTGCCTGGTTGATCTGTCCTTTGGAGTGAGTGGTGTGTTGAAGTCTCCAAAAATGTATGCATTGCATTCCATTTCCCCTTTTAATTCTGTTAGTATTTGTTTCATATATGTAGGTGCTCCTGTGTTGGGTGCATATATATTTATAATGGTTATATCCTCTTCTTGGATGGACCCCTTTAATATTATGTAATATCCTTTTTTGTCTCTTGTTACTTTCTTTGTTTTGAAGTCTATTTTGTTTGAATCAAGTACTGCAACTCCTGCTTCTTTCTCTCTATTAGTTGCATGAAATATCTTTTTCCATCCCTTTACTTTCAATCTGTGTATGTGTTTTGGTTTGAAGTGTCTTGTAGGCAGCATATATATGTGTCTTGTATTTTTATCCATTCAGTGACTTTGTGTCTTTTGATTGGTGCATTCAGACCTTTTACATTTAGGGTGATTATTGACTGATATGTATTTATTGCCATTGTAGGCTTTGGATTCGTGGTTACCAAAGGTTCAAGGGTAATTCCCTTAGTATCTAACAGTCTAATTTAATTCACTTAGTATGCTATTACAAACACGACCTAAAGGTTCTTTATTTTCTCTCCTTTTTCTTCCTCCTCCATTCTTTACATATTAGGTATCATATTCAGTACTCTTTGTCTACCCTTTGCTTGACTGTGGGAGTAGTTGATTCGATTTTGTATCTGCTTAGTAATTAATTGTTCTACTTTCTATACTGTAGTTTTATTTCCCCTGGTGACATCTATTTAGCCTTAGGAATACTTCCATCTATGGCAGTCCCTCCAAAATGCACTGTAGAGGTGGTTTGTGGGAGGTAAATTCTCTCAGTCTTTGCTTATCTGAAAATTGTTTAATCCCGCCTTCAAATTTAAATGATAATCTTGCCAGGTGTGGTATTCTTGGTTCAAGGCTCTTTTTTTATTGCATTAAATATATCATGCCATTCCCTTCTGGCCTGTAAGGTTTCTGTTGAGAAGTCTGATGATAGCCTGATGGTTTTCCTTTGTATATGATCTTTTTTCTCTCTCTATGCTTTTAAAAGTCTGTCTTTATTCTTGATCTTTGCCATTTTAATTATTATATGTCTTGTTGTTGTCTTCCTTGGGTTCCTTGTGTTGGGAGAGCTGTGTACCTCCATGGCCTGAGATACTACCTCCTTCCCCAGACTGGGGAAGTTTTCAGCAATTACCACCTCAATGACACTTTCTATCCCTTTTTATCTCTCTTCTTATTCTGGCATGCTTATAATGTGAATATTGTTCTGTTTGGATTGGTCACACAGTTCTCTCATCATTCTTTCACTCTTAGAGGTCCTTTTATCTCTGTGTGCCTCAACCTCTTTGTATTCCTGTTCTCTAATTTCTATTCCATTTACCATCTCTTCTACTACATGAATTATGCTTTTAAATCCCTCCATTGTATGTTGCATTTAAGATATGGTATTTCTTAATAATTGAATCTCCATCCTTAATTTGTCCCTAAGTTCCTGAATATTTTTCTGTACCTCCAAGAGCATGTTTTTGATTTTTATTTTAAACTCTCTTTCAGGAAGATTGGTGAGTTCAGTTTCTTTTGGCCCTTTTTTGGGGTTTGTGAGATTTTGGTCTGAGCCAGGTTCCTTGACGTTTCATATTTCTATGTGGCCCCTCCAGTGCCCAGAAGCTCTAGTCTCTGGACCTGCTCACCCCCTGGAGTTCTTTCAGGGATCGCAGGGGAATGGCACTGGTTCCTGGGGAAAGGAAAGAGCTGTTTCCTGCTTCCCGGCTGTAGTGCCTATCTCTGCTGTCAGAGCCAGTGGGCTGAGCACACAGGTATAAGCCTCTGTGCTTTGCATCTGTAGCTGCGGTAGGTGGGGCCTCCCTCTGGCTAGCCTGATGCCAGGGCAGTGACTGCCAGTTTGCAAGCCAGGTCCGGCAGGCCAGGAGGTAGGTACAACAGTCTGTGTATCACAGTGGGGGGCCTAGGAGCTGAGTAGCCAGCCAGGGTGATGGAACGCCTGAAGCTCCTGAAAGTTCCCTACCTTCTGAGCAGAGTGCACCCAGACAACTTTGTCCACGTATCCCTTCTTCTATGCAGCAAACTCTGTTCAAACCCCACCCCTTCAGCAGTCCTCTCCCTACTAGGAAGCCTCTCAGACCGCCCGCCTTTCCTTTGTCCCAGAGCAGCTGGATGCAGATCCCTGTCCTCCACAAACGGCTGGAATCTCAGTCTCTCCAACTATTCTGCCTGTCTTAGCTTTTCAACCCCACTAATCTCCAGAGCATCATGCAATGTAGGTTTCTGCTCCCAAAGCATTATCTCCAGGGCTGGGTGTTCAGCAGTCCTAGACTTCCACTCCCTCCCCACTCTGTTTTTCTCTTCCTCTCACCAGTGAGCTGTGGTGGGGAAAGGGCTTGGGTCCTGTCAGATCAAGGCTTTGTACGTTACCCTGTTTCTTGTGGTCTGCTCTGTTCTCCAGGTGTAGGCAGTCTGGTGCAGCCTTTTTTTCTGTTGCTCTTTAGGATTAGTTGTATTAACTGTATTTTGGTATTATATATGGTTTTGGGAGGAGTTCTTTATCTCACCTCTAATGCTGCCATCTTGAATATAAAATCTAATAATTTATTTCTAACAATAGTGATCATAGTATCTTCAATTAACCAAGATGCATCATATTTTCAAATTTTTTTCATGTTTCCCTTTTATCACTATACAGTTAATGTTTTATTGGGCCAATAATATTTTCACTGTCCTAGAATTAAGTATTTCTGGGTTCTTGACTAGTCCTTCAGCTAAATAATGGGTATCCCAAGGCAAGACACTACAAGTCTCTGGGCCACTGTTTTCATAATCTCTACAGGAAGATGATATAGGCTATATTACAATTAATAATAGGTTCTATTTTGAGTGCTTGATATATGACAGACTTGAAATAAGTTATGCAGACATATAACCTCTTAATCCCCACAGCAACATTTTTAGGAGAATAAGAATTGTCTTCTCCCACATAACAAAATTTAGACTATATTTATTTAGCCTGATCAATGTTGGCACTAATATTCAGCTCTACCTTAGTCACTACGCAGTTCTACCTTCATGTGGTTGGAATATAACAACAGAAATCTTATTTAGAAAATTAGAGCTGACATTATGAATAATTAGTTATTAATTTATTAATTGTATCATTTCAGAGGTGACAGAAAGATCTTCTCTTACATATGTCTCTCACAGTACTTGAAGTACTACCATTAGGTATCCTTTATACTGGAAAATATGGCATGAACAAAATGTAAATTTAAAGGTTGCACTTTGGTGTGAATTTTTTGTTATGTAGATAAAAATGTCATGATAAGTACCAGGAGGAAAGAAGTAATTATATGATTATAAGTAGAAAATTCATCCAACCCAGGATCCCCAGTTCACCTATTTTCAACATTGGTTCCCGTCATCACAGATAATCACTTTTAGTATCTGTAAGAGGAAATCTATAAACCAGGTCACAGAGAAAGATAAGCAACAGTTCAAAGTACCACCAGGCATATTTAACTGTTTAGATTCTTTTACAGGTGATGATAGAGGAACTACTGTGGCTCCTAAAATTTTACCTGAGGACGGAGACTTTAGCATTTCAGATAAGAGAGAGAAGTGAGGTTTGGTTTTGCCTTTTTTTTTCCTGTTTTGTTCTTGTTTCCTCTCCCGGAGAAACTCTTAAGAACATCTGTGATTACTCTGCCCAGGTACACATTTCCTTTTTTTTTTTTTTCACCAGAATGGCCAGGAATCAAGAAGCAAAGAACCATTATCTGGAATAAAGTCAGCAAACACAACTTGTGGGCCTTCATTGCAATGTACCACTCTTTGCCATGGCAGACACTGCTAATCACTCTGCACTGATTCCCACTGAGCCCCACTCAGTACAACACTCCGCCTCAACAATGACCAGGAAGCTTCTGCTTGTCAGCTGGTGCTGGTGCCCAAGAGATTAGATAATTTTTCTACTTCAGCTCATTAGGATATTAGACTTACTTCTCAAACTGGATCATATCAAAAGCATATTACTATTTTTGGCCATAAAATTTCATCATCACTATACTCTCTTCATGTCTTCCACAAAAAGTTCATGAGAACTTAAAAGTACCAGCATCCTTTTCTTTGGACCCTACAAAGGAGTAATAGTAATATTAACTATTAACAGTATCTAACTTAGGGAGAGTTTACTATTTCAAGTACTGTGCTAAGTAATTTCATGGATTATATCAAATTTTGCTCACAATAGTATTATGAGATATTCCCATCTGCAGATGAGAAACCCTAGAATAGGAAGTTATTTGACTTGGTAGAAATAGCATAAATATTGAGTGGTGGAAACCTGATATTAATCTGGCCAGTCTAAGTCCAAAGCTTTCATTCTTAAAATTTTGGGGTTTATTAACAACTGTTATTCTGAAAATATATACCTGATTTTGTTTTTTTCTACCAAAATACCTTTCTCACTCCCTCTCTCTCCCCCCCTACTTCATATATGTATCTTATATATCTCTGCTATGTATGTATATGTTTGTGTGTGTGTGTGTGTGTGTGTGTGTGTGTGTGTGTGTGTGTGTATAACTTACACAGTTAAATCTCTTGAATCCAATTTAAAAACACTTCTGCAGTTTTTTCAGGAAAAAAACAAAACAAAAAACTCTTTTACCTGAATTTATAATTGAAGAGGTGGAAAAAGCAAAACAAATTAAAAAACAAAGGACTATAGAAGTGAAATTCTCCTTTAATGCCTTATCTCAAAAATGCTATTTTCTAAATAGGATTATAAATGCTGGAACTCTATTCAATAAAACATTTATTAGGGCAAAGAAACTAACACCACACTCATAAAGTGCTCTTCATACAAAACACACTGTACAAGAAAACAGCTAAATAAAATGGACTGTAAATATGGCTTTCATACAAACAAATCAAACAGGAGACCTGAAGTGACAAAATAATAAAACAAAAACATGAAAATAAAGAATGGATTGCATAAAGTCTTTTATCTTTTATTTATACTTATGAAAAAATATGTTAGGCATGATATCAAAAGATAAACTGTCCTGAATGAGGGATGCTCAAAGAAAAACAATAATTAATAACTATTATGCTTTTAGAAGATTTTTATCTTGCATAGGAAGGATGAGCTTTGGAGGCTTAAGCACAACAAAATAAGGGTAATTAATGATTTGGTGAATTTGCCAGTCCACAAAAGTCACCTTAAGTTTCAACCTGAGGTATATATCATTTCTATTCATTCTGAATCATTGAGGGCACTAACTCTGAAAGTGATTATAAATACTGGACTGCAATACTATTCTTTTTGGGAAACATCAGGTTAAGGTAAGAGTTTAAAATGTTTTGTTTTGTGAACTCAAGTTTTGGGGTTTTTTTAATAACACAAATGGGTAAAACTGCTGAAGAAAATTAATTATAATATGGATGATAATTCACCATGGTGGAGAAAAATAAGAAAAGATAAAACCTGATTTCATTAGTTGACATATTACCATTTGTTCCAAAATGCCACCTACTGTTTGAAAGAGAAACCACCACACTGGATTGATGGCTACTTACCATGCTGGCATTTGTTTTTCAAAATGACAGCAATACACCACACACAAAGATTTTAGAGGAAATATTTAATTTTGATCACTGGCATTGGAAATTTTCAGTAGGGCAGAAATAATTGAAACTGAATATTCCTTGCCCATTTGAGAGAAGGGTATTATTTTCCCAAAGGGTAGAAATGTTTCTAGATTTTCTAAGGGTATGAAAGAACAAGCTCAGAGCTGATTTAAATTCATGTAAGAGGTTAAACTCTAAAGCTAAAGTGATAACCTTTGTTGGAATGGCATGATCTAAAACAGATAATCATTGAAAAACATCAGCTTTCTATAGCGAACCCTTTCTTTGAATGTGCCAAATATTTAGAGATATTTGATATTTCATTTTTTACCCAATTTGTGAAGAATGCAGAGAACTATCACATACTGGCAAAGAGCGGGTAATGAAGAAAGGCTTGTTGGAGCCTAGTGACAGCTAGGTATATCTGTAAAAAAGAGCTACTCTGTTATCCTCTGAGAGCTCTGCATATTGATTTTATCTGTCCAGCCCTATCTAGACAGTTTTTCTGGATTGAGGTGGCCTGTGTTAATTGTTAATTTATTTTGACACCTGTATATTGCTACTGAATTTGAGAATGACCTGTTAGAGGTATAGTGTAGATTACAAGAAGCTCAGATCAAAACAGAGATTTAAGACTCAGTTACTAGGACCCCTCTAATCACCATGAATATTTTCCAAAGGCTTTCAAGCACATGAAGTCTAAAGAAACAGCTTTATCAAATAACTTCATAATAAGATATCTTTTTAGCAAAATAGAAATTTAAGATCACCTAGGACTAGGCAATATCTTGGGAACTTAGAAATCACATCAGTTTAATGTGCGAGTGACTGTGTTGCAAAACAACTACTCATTGTTAGAGCAGTCCCAAGGCACCTCTACACCTCAGGATAGAGTTCTTTGCATTTCTTGTCGGACAACTTTTCAACTAGATTCTGCTCCTTGAGACACTAAACCTGGAAGCTTTCCCTAAGCCAAATAAAAAAAAGAAGTTTTTGCTTTCTGTCATTTGACATGCCAACCTCATACTTCTCTTTCAGATCTTTTCTCTTGCATGTGATGTCTTCATTCTCTTTGGTAGTCTTATCTGGCATTTAAAATTCTCAGCTGCAAAGCAGTTTTCAGGAGAAAGGTGAACCCCATGGCTCTGAATTTCCAATTTCTTTTTCTTTCTCTTACAGATATCATTTTGTGGTGGAAAGGACAGGCAAGGACATTTGTTGATAATATTCATTAAAACAGATTACTTTCTAAATGACAATTTAAATAAAATTATTTCATTTACATGAATACCTAGTTTAGCTGCTGAAATATGAATATGAATAGAACAATGCTTTATTGAAGAAGATGAATGTCCTGTAATGCAGAATGGTGAGATGCTATTGTAAAGCTGTCTTTCATTAAAGCCTAAGAGTAGTCTATAAAAATAAAAACAGACTGATTACAGCTAAGCTAAGTGATAGCTGCTAAGAGATACGAGAAGTGGTGTGGACACAAGATGTCAAACACCTGATGAACTTATTACCTTTACTGCCCGTTTCCTCTTCCAATGTTGATGACAAAAGCATTTTCCTTTAGTGTTAACACTGTGCTTTTCACTGGATGTGAGGATCTAAACTATTCTTTTGTAACATCCAGTTATTCCTTGTAGTATCTTGTGATGTTCTGTTACTTACATTTAGCTTTTCATATATTTGTATGTTTAGTATCCAAACCAAACTATCTTGAAGTTTATAGGACCTGGGATTTTTTTTTTCCCTACCACCTAGAAAGGGGGCTTGTACATCATAAATACTGATACTTTTGTTTGGTGTTTGAGCATAGATTTTATATTTCTAGGATAAATATATTTCCTCTACTAAATGCTATTTCTGGATTAAATGTTCCTGTACTCATACATTTTTGACATTGCATATTCTATGAACCCCTAACATTTCAGAAATGGTATTTTGCCTTAGTATGTTACAGTTAGCTGTCTAGACTTTAGACTCCAGGATTTACACCAAGTTTAGTAATCCTTTATTGTCCTTTGCTGTGAAGATATCTTTTGACAATAATATCAGGGACCTAGAGACTATTTTTTAAAGTATTTGACTAGATTTTTAAAAATTATCCTTTTACATAGCATTATTACAAATATTATACTCAACCTTGGCCTTAGTATCCTTTCATTGATTTAATGCTGTACAGGAGAATCATTTTTGACTTCATGATGATTCTTCTAATGGATATTTACCTACTCTTAAACTTCTGGATAAAAAGTATAACCTGATGTTTCTCAGTTCAAAGTAACCTGATAGTCCTAAGCACATTATTAATTTTCAATTTATAAAGCATAGTCTGGAGTATCATCTCTACTGAGACTTTATCGGCTTCTGTCATATCAAGTGAACACTTCAACTACAATGCAAAATAAAAAATTCTATTTATATAACTTCCTAAAAAGAATTACCACCATCTAGATTTAGCTCACCACACATGGTAATGATGACCTTGAACTACATTCCTCTGGTAAAATTACTTCAAAATGATATATGGATAGTGAAATCAAGTCTTTATAAAATAGTCTGGGTCACAAGGCAGAATACTGTATTGACCTCAAAGCCTGTACATTATTTTAATTTTTTGTTATGTCATAGTTTAATATTTTATACATGCAATACAATATGATAATTCAAAGGGCAAAATTTAGTTTTGTTCCACACAAGAAGTTATTTCCTACAAATGTGTTATCTCCCAAGACATTCATTTTCTGAATGGTGGTTTACTCTTCTATCTTGACCATTCATCCCAACCACTCATTTTTTCCCACTTCTTACATTTCTGTGAGAAAGCCAGATGAACTGCTTGGTTATTATTTCTACTTTTGAACCCTAAGTAAATACAGTATGCACAAGATGAAGGTAACTTACTTGCCAGCTCTATCAGAATATGGGAAAAGAAGTCCTCAAATACATTTCTAACATTGTCTACCTACCTCTGATTAGTTTTGGGGACTTGCCTATGGGGTCAAGACAGGATGTGCAGCTTTTAAGAGCAACATAGGTGAAAGACAGTAGGAAAAGGCCCATGGAATTAGCAAAATCAAGTAGATTATTTAGTGGATCATGGAGCATTATTTAATAATCTGTTGAGATACAAGTTAGTATTGATTTTAATATGAACTCTAATATAGAAACCAGATATTGTAATCAGCACAAATCTGATTGAGGCCAAAACCTTTCAAAACTAGAAGTGGCTTAACATCAGTATGATAGATTCCTTTTACTGAAATTAAGGTAGCTCCTATTAAGGAAACACGTTTCCAGAACAAAGACACAAAAACAGTCAACTCTTTTAAAAAACTATAAACATTAAAAGTTGAAGGATATACATTTTCTAATTTTTGAAGACTGGCCTAAGGACTCATGTGTTACAGTAACATCTGGATTCTTCAGTGTTCATAAGTGAATCTTGAAGGTGACCAAATAGCAATTTATAAGAGAGAGACAGGTTGTCTCAGGATGAAGAATTAAGGTTACAATAGCAAGCTCTGCTTTTCCTAATAAATACTGTCAGTCCTCCCATCTCCACTGGCTACACCAACAGATACATAGAAGCCAATTCTGCTGTTTATAAGAAGGGCAATATAAATAATGACAAGGACCTTAATAGTTACTTTAACCTGAGGCCTTGCAGGATCTAGTAAAATCCTCTCCAGGTCAGCTTTGATACAGACATTACTTGATTACCATGGCAAGGAAGACACTTTGTGGCCAATCAACTATCCTGAAATGTTGATGAACAAATGGTCTATGTCTTAGCTGCAGGAACCCAAAAAGCATTACTATGGCAGAGAGTGAACATAGGGAAGAGATATAGGTCCTGTACAGCCATTCAGTAATTGCAGGCTCTATGACTTAAGGCTTTTGACTTGTAGACCATTACTGTATAATTCATACTTTAATAAAAATGTGCTCAGTGTTGGAATAAATGAGATACCATATTATGGGATACAAACACACGTAAATAAGGAATGGATCCAAAATGTTAAAAGCTGGAAAGGTAACATACTATCATATTAAATAAGAGATAGAAGAAAGTGGAATTGGAAAAACAGAGAAAGAAGAGATGCAACAAGTTTCAAACAAATAAAATGGAATATATTACTAATTCCATGAAAATTGAACTTCATCATCTTCTGGATTAATACTTTTATGCAGTATCAACTGTTTCTCTGGTCCTTGGGTGAATTCTTAAAGGCTCAGAGCCAAGTGGAGTCATGATACAGTAGAGAATCACAGCACTTTATAGACCAATAACTAAACTTATGCAACTAGGGGTCTTTCCATGTGATATGTAACCTGAAGGCAGGCATGACTCAAGGCAGGCTAGACGTGGATAAATAACTAAGTACTTGACTTAAGCAGTATCACAATGTCTAATTATTCTAAATATGTTATGCATATATATATATATATATATATATATATATATATATATATATATACTTATGAAAGATGACGTAAACATGTCTGTTTTCCTACTTTGTACTACTCTCTATTCCAAGATTTTGACATCTGTAAGCTATCTCCTGAGGATTCATCCAGGTACCTCACACAAACACCAAAGAACTGCCCTTTCTGACTATACTTCATATACTAAACTTTCTAAGTTTGGTTCTTCTTCATACATGATAATCCCATGTCCCATTCCTAAAAGAGTTGTTCATAGAAAATATCTAATTTTTAAGTCATTGAGAATATATAAGCCTTGCTATATGTAGAGTGTTTTCTCTAGAAAATGCAAAAGTGTGATGTGGAAATTTGACATTTTCGCAAATGATTCAAATCCAATAAATAAATGTCTTAGGCAATAGGGCTCTTTGGAGGTCCTTATATCACATTAGCTAATAATCTTCCCATATAAGGTTCATGCTGCTTACCCGCTTACAACTGGATCAAATTATTACTTAAAATAATTCCTTACAAATTATTTTGAAAGTGTAGCTTTAAAATAAGAATTACCTAATTATCATTAATGAAAGGTATTACTATCCCATGATCCTAATATATACCATGATTTTAACTTTTTTCAATGTTTATTTCTTTTAATTTGCTATTAAATTGCATCCCAGAGATACTAGGATTTAAAAATAAGGCTACAATCAGACTATCAGAAATCTGGGAAATAATACTGTATATATGTAGTGATTTTCAGTGAAGAAACTAAGAAAGAGAAGGGAAGAAGTTAAATTGTTCCAATTTAACTAAAAACTAAATACTTGAACGTCCCTCCACACTTATTCAAAAATACTATAACTCTACACTTCAGCATTAAATTGTGGCTTCCTAGTTTTTCATCCTCTCTCTATTCCACTCTGTCTCTGTCAGTCCATGTTATTGAATATTTTCAATTTCAAAACAGAAACATAGTTTGGAAATGTAATAATAATGAAATCCCCTACAAGCACTGCAAAGTCAACCTAGGAACCAAATTAAATTGAGTTTTTCTACTTTGCCACTAAAAACTTATATCAAAACTTTGTAAAAAATTGCTGATGATGCACAACAGAAAACGGAACCCACACTTTTTGGGAAAATATATTAGTTTTATGCCCCAAGCTAAGCTGTAGTTTTGATGCTATAGATAACTACCTGAATGTTTATAACCCAAGCATATGAGGTATTTCAATCATTCTAATGTTAGAATGTCAGACTTGACTACAAAGATAAAAGTTATCAACACTTAATTAGCTGTTGGACCTATGAAAATATTAATGTCACCTGGAACCTTTGATTGTAACCATGTTTGAAGAAAATGTTTTCTTTTTTCAAATGTAATTAAGTGAAGGATCTCTATATGAGAGCATCCTTGATTAGGATTTGCCTTAAGGTCAATGACAAGTTTTCTTATGGTATATGGTGTGACCACAAGACAAGAAGCACCTGGGTTCTCCAAGCGCTGGAAGAAGAACAAGAAGTGTGTGACTGCTGACACTGTGATCTCAGACTGCAATCTCTGGAACGAACAGGGAAGACATTTCTGATATTTTAAACTACCAATTTTATCATGATTTGTAATGGGAGCCCTAAGAAATTAATACAAAAACACACTTCCCTTATAAAGTAAACAGAACTGAAATGAGCGTTTAGCAAATTGGGATCACATGCATCACTGTGCTTGAATAGCCACTGACTTAAAGGCCAGTCTAGGGAAAATCTAGTGTTTAGGTGAGTGGCAATTGTGACTTGGGCATTTGTGGTTATGAGTGGAAATAGTGACAAACCTGAGAAATTGAAATATTTAGGAGGCAGAGGTAGCAGGATTTGATGATTATTGAATGCCAAAGGTTGAGGAAGAAGGAATCAAGGATGGCTCTTAGATGCCTGTAGATAGAAATGATATATATGCAAATTATACCTCCACTACCCAGTGTGTAAATGACAGATTAATATTAAGCCAAAGGGTAAATTGTGTGGTGTTCTGGAATATGCCACACTCCACGAAACATTGTTTGTAGAACTCTGAAGAAAACAGCAGTAATTGTTATGTTTTGGACCCCTTTGGTTGAGTGGTTGCATTCTTATAGTATCACATTAGATTTCCAAAGTAATATTTCACCCATTCTGGAGCAACAATGTTTTACTTAACACTTGAAAATCCCATTGTATTTTATTATTTTTCATGACAGAAATTTTAAGACTTTGTTGATCTTGTTTACGTGAAAGTTATTTCTATTTACTGAATATCATCTCTGCTTCTACCTCATTCCCAATGCCTGTGTATTAACGCATAAGAAAACACATTTAAATAATGCTCCACATATGACCTTGTTTCAAAACATTCATATATGCACAAAACATTTAAAGAGTGATATAAAACTGAAAATTAGAGTCCTATTTAAAAGACCTAGCTGTCTAGTTGGGAACCATACAGTAGCATCCATCTGCCAACCTAGTCAAGAGCCCTGCAAGTACAGAGCATGAGTGAAGGCTGTCTCTTCGGAAGGTACTTAATGACAATGGCTCTGCTTCTCTTATGTAACCAAATCATCAAAGAAAAAAAAGAAAAAAAGAATGATGTGAAGCCTAATAATTCAGGCTTAGAAAATCAAAACAAAGTTATATACTGTTCCCTTAGAGAGTCTCACAGAAAAAATTGTTCCACTTTGCCAGTTATTATTTTTAAGTCCAAATGAGTCTAGTCTGGCTCTGCTCTCCTTATTTATATTCACTTTAGCTCTCACTTGTTTCCTTCAGAAATTCACCAGTGTCTCCCAAAGTGTAGTTAGAGGACATTTCCTATCTACTTAGCCCTAAGAAATCACTTGTAGTTTTTATTTTAGTGTTATTACCAGCTTAATTGTCTTTTCTTCTAAAGTGAAAGCATCTTTAAGGCAGGGGATCCATTTTCACTCCTGTATTCTCAGTTCCTAAAGCAATAACGCGTTTATTGCCATTTAATAAGCATTTGCTAATTAGGAGGTGGCTGAAATAAGTGATGTTTCAGGATAGCGCCAGTTTAAAATTCTGATTTTTTTCATGAAATTGCTAGTCCAAGTCTGAATAACTTTGAACCAACTGCTTTATAACCAACTGTCTCTATGAACACTACCCACATGGGACTAAGAAATGAGAAAAGCATAGCAGCTTCTCTAAGTCTTTGAGTAGTATCTGCTTTTCCTGGAGGATTTGAGATGTTCTGTGCTCTGAGATGGGAGGACCACTACCTCCTAGGGTTTAAATCACTCTCTCTGCTAGAATCATCACTCTGTGAAGAGAAAAAGGAAGCAAAAATAAAATTTTAACTGGATGAATCATATGCTCAATTTTATTGGAGTACTGAAGAGGCTGATATAACATGTGAGTTATAAACTATTACCTGTTTGCAAGTCATGAGAGAGGTTAAATATATATTTGTTTAGCTTACCTCATAGATTCCAGAAGGGATTAGAAAAGACAAAGTGCTTCAAGATGGCATTTATGAAACCTGTATCTATTTTCCTTTATGTTTTAGGATGTGTTGGCAGATGGATGTACAAGAATACCAAATTAGATATTTGGGATTTTGTGTAGGGGTAAAGATAAAAACACCTGCATGTGTTGGCAGGTTGATGTAAGAGAATACCAAATTAGATATTTGGGATTTTGTGTAGGGCTAAAGATAAAAAAGTATAGACCATAGATATTTGTAGGGACACTTTCATGAATATATCAAGATCAGCACATAAAGAAATGAATTGAAAAGTTTGTATCGCATATAAAAATCAGCATATTTATGTTCAGTTCTATGTTAAGATAATGGATTCTTTTTAAGGATAAAGGCAAGAATATTGTCTGATTATTTTCTAGGCAGAGACCAAAATCAAAATTGTAACACATTATTACATTTAAAACCTTACTTTCTAATACATCTTCCATAAAGACTGCACTTCAACTTTAATGATGCCTTTTGCAATGTCAAAATATCTGGGGAAAAAGGAATCTACTGTAATTAATTTCCAGTAAGCAGATATACAGTCAATGGATAAAGCTGAGTGATGTTTTAGCAAGTTTAATGAATGGTGTATATTATATCCAGATAGGAACCACTCTTATTAAACTAATATGGTAGGAGGATCAAGGCAAAAAAATTGCTTTATATAATTACAGGACAGTATGTGTCATTATTGTTTTACTCATTTATGCTAGAGCATCACACTCCAAGCAAATTTAAGAGATATGGTATGTATGGATCAATACAGAAATATTTCCCAATAAAAAATTTAATGACAAATATTATTTATTTCATACTGAAAATTGAATGTATAGGGATTTAAATCCCTTCTCCCTATAGGAGTCTCCTTTGAAAAGTCATGCAGGTAAGGTGAATAATGGATAGAAAAAATAAATCACTTTTGGTGTTATAAATTAAACTAAGACAAGAGCCAGATATTTTAAATGTCTGTTTCCTTAATCATGATAAATTAGACTTTAAAGATTATAGAATATGTTTTCCAAAATGAAGTTAATCTGCAGTGCTATTGCCAGGCAGTTTCTCTTCAGATTTTTATATTCTTAGAAAACATCTTGGGCTTGGTATCTGTATCAATGGGAACTGTTAAAAAACATCTTTTAACTTAACTGGAAGTGCCATGTATATATTTTACCTCCTTTCTTGAAAAGGGAATTCATATTTGTCAGTTCCTGAAATTCAGTCTGCTAATTTGTATAGGTATCATAGATATAGTGGTATTATAGTTTCTAAAAACGTGAGATTGGGAAACCAATAAAATTTGCATAATTTGGGGATATATAATATAAAAAGTCACAGTCAGCAAAGTCATGAAGGTCATAGATCATGTATCAGAATTATTAATAAATTGATAAAGCAATATTAAACTCATGTACTTCTATTTCTTCAGTGTGATGTGTTTGCACTGATGATGAGTTTAGAGTAAGTACCAAAGATGTATCTAGAGCCAGTAAGTGAAAAGCAAATTACAATTTTGTTTCTTTTGCTATTGTTCTCATTCTGCCCTGCCAGGTGAGTGGAATCATACTTCTATATTTGTTAGCAAAATCACTGTGTTGGTGTAGAATTAATGGTTTTAAAATAAAAATTTCCCTGGAAATGAGGTTTCTATACATTTGTAATCTAACTGTGAGCTATGACGGCACTATTACTATCTTGGACAATTATATCCAAATTTTTCTCTGAAACGTAGTACTATATCCTGGGTAAGACCACATAACTTTTCCAAGATTTCAGCAAATTTGCAATGGCTTCTCATACTCCTGGCTACTTGGAATTTAAATTCCTGGCTTTCACTTTAAAACATACTGTTTTTTTCCGACTTGTTTGGAATACAACTTGTTTTAATACAGAGTTAAGTTCACCCATGAATTTTGTTGCCATGCATCTCATTGATGTCATCAAAGATTATTAAATATGTGCCCATGTTCTACTAATGCAAACATATTCAAATATAGCAATAGGCTTAACTTTTCTTAACATCCACTTAGGCCACCTGCCTCCCATCTAGTTCAAGCTATTACCACTCTCTGCCCTGTCTATCTTCTATTCCTCCCAACCACTAAATAGAAATGTCTTCACTATTCCCTTTGTTTCAATGCTAATAGTTCATCTTCTTTTGAAACACTGTCATTAGTCACTATCCTGTTTTCCAAAACATACCTCAAGCACCTGTAAGAAACCTCAAAACAAAGACAGATTTCCACTTAATGGTAAAACTGGTGATAGTATGTCAAATACACCAATACAGCATATATATTTACTTTTCTATACCATCAATTGCACTAGCCATGTATATCATGAGATGTCTTTTTTCTCTTTTTGATAGATAATGTAAGCTCCATGAAAGCAGAAATTTCTCTTTTTTTTTAACTCATATATCCTATTTCCTAGAGCAGTGAAGAACATGAATGTACAATAAATATTTGTTAAGTGAATATTCATCATAGCAGTAGTAAATATTTCATTTATTTTTATTGCTAATATTATGTTTTAATCTGATCTCACAAATTTTTTTGTTAATTAGGTGTCTTACAATTATGAAGAGCATTATGTGTTAAATGAATGCTCTGAGAAGCAAAACAAAGACATTTTCAACTCTATATATAAGACAAACATGGCAAATCCTCTATCATTTAAAATCTTGGAATTTAAATGGCTGAAAGCATATTTTAGAAGAGAAGCAATCTAAACTTTGAATTTTTGCTGTCATGCCAACTATTTGACTTCAGCAAATTTTAAGCTTACCATGTCTTTGTTCCATTATGCATAATTTGTGAGATTTTTTTGTAACACATTTGTTGAAGATTAAACCAGATGACATATTTCATCTACACATCAATGGTTTGGCATCTTGGAAAACTTATATCAATGGAAGTTCTTGCAACTGTTTTCTATATAGAGAAACTATTAAGTATTTTTATGGTTAGGCTGCATAATAAACAGCCTTCATCACTGAATCCTCTCCTGTGTGTAAAGAGACGAATGGGGAAGATGCAGTCAGTGGTCATATAAATGCTTCATTTTTGGCCATTGGGAATCCTTTAAACTTGGCTTCTATGCCCTTTGATATGATAACAACTTTTTATTTATTTCTGATCACTTACTTATTTTCAGGTACCACAGGATGATCCAGGCTTATTTTTATTCTCTCTGCCCTGGTCCTGAAATCAACAAGTTCTCCATAGAGGCCTAAGTTATTTTTTATCAGAATTCAGGATCTATTCCATTGGTTTTGCTCACTGCACTATTTCTGGGATATTCCAACATCACTCAGTGGATTCTAGCTTTCCCCCTCTGTAACTTCTTCTCTTTCAGTCAAGAGAAATCAGTCTCTTATCTTGTACACTGTATTTGTGTATTTGAACAATGCTAGTACAAATATAAATTAGTTCTAGAAATGCTCATACATACCTCTGTGAAAAACAAATTTAAATCCTAGAGCACAGTGTTTTTGTAAAGCTCTTATTGTCTTTAGCCTCCCGATAATGCCAATTAAACACCATTTTCCAAAATTACTTAAGCTTAGCTCCTTTCTCCTCTACACTCTTCACTGTGGTGATGCAATTCAACTTTTATACAGTTCTATTTGTATATCTATCTGCATTCCATCTAAATCTCTTCACATAGTGCATGATGTATTTTTTAAATTTTACATAATTTTGAATGAGAACCTTCTTTATGGTGGAGCAGGGCCGCACCCTCTGCCTGCTCCCAAGGAGGATGGTCCCACCCACCAAGTCAGACCCGAGGCTGGCTCTCCTACCTGGTGCCTGTGAAGATGGCCTTGCGCATGCTGGAGCTGTTGTCATACACTAATGCAGAGGCAGTCAGGCCAGGAGCTGGGGATCAAGTGAGGCAGCCCGGCTTGCCCTGCCCCACCTCTGCCCTGCCCACTTCCAGAACTGTGCTTGCCCTTAGGCCACAACAGGGGGCTAGCTCAGTCTTATTTACATACCCATGAAACTTTGTGGTGGCAAATTCTATGCATTTTGACAAAGCAGTTCCTCATAGAGCAGTTGCATCACTGCCATTATCTCTTTATGAGTCCCCTGTATAGTCAGCCCCCTCCCTATAGTTTCACCTGCCCCAGAATGTCATAAAAATGGAATAATACAGTAAGTAGCTTTTTGAGTGTGTATTCTTTAGCTTAAATGCATTTAAGATTCATTAATATTTTGAGAATGGATACTTCATTCTTATCAGTGAGTAGTATACACTCACATGAATGTTTATCTGTAAGCTGGGTGAATGAGATGTGGTTTATTTCCAGTTAGATGATTATGAAAAAAACTACTGTAAACATTTGCATAATGATATATATGTAAAGAAATTTCTCATATCTCTAAAAGGGGAATTTCTGGGTCATTTGATAAACATACATGCAACCAAATAAGGAGCTGCCAAACTGCTCTTCAAAGTGGCTGTGTTATTTTGCTTTCTTACTAGTGAAGTATGAGCACTGATGTTTGTTTGCATCCTCAACAAAACTTGGAATTACCACGTTTTGTTTTTGGGTATGTGTGAGTGTGTTGCCATTCTAATAGATGTATGTGTTTTTTTTACAATCATTGAGTTTTTGATTTGCATTTCTGATTACTAATGAAGTTGAGCATCTTTTTATATAATCACTTGCCATCTGTATATCCTGTTTGATAAAGTATCTTTTTAAATATTTTCCCAATTTTTTTAGTTGGGTTGGTTGCTTTTAGACTGATGAGTTTTAAGAGATCTTTACATATGCTGGATACAATTTACATGTCAGAATGTGATTTGCAATTATTTTCTCCCAGTCTGTGGCTGGTCTTTTTAAACGTCTTAACAGTATCTTTCATAGATAAAAAAATTTTAATTTGATAAAGAATAATTTGCCATTTTTTCCTAAATTCTTTGGTAGTTTCTCTGTAGACAGTCACATCATATGATAATAGTTTCTTCCTTTCCAATTAGCATGACTTCTGTTTCCTTTTCTGGCCTTACCCCAGCCAGGACTTTCTGTATGATGTTAAGTTGGAATGATATTTTGTCTTATTCTAAATCTTAAGGGAATTAATTCCATCTTTCCCTATTGAGTATGACAATAGTTGTTAAGATACTTGCAGATATTCTATTACCAGGCTAAGGAAGTTCTCTTTGACTACATGCTTATTTCTCTTATTTTCAAATTGATGAGTTATTTTGAATTGATGTTGAATTTTGTCCTATGGTTCTTCTGCATCTATTGATATAATAATACTTTTTAGTCTGTAATCTGTAAATATGGTGAGTGACATTGATTTTCAAATGTTGAATAAATCTTTCCTTTCCTTCTTCTAACCCTACACTTTCATCATCCATATTGGTGGGTTTAAATTGCTAATTTTGTTGAGAATTTTTGTATCTTTGTTCATGAGGAATTTTAGTCTGTCTTTTTATTTTCTTATAATGTTTTGTAATACATTAGGAGAATGCTAGCCTCATAAAATGAGTTGGGAATATTTCCTCCTGTGGATAAAGTGGGGTTCCTATGGCCAGGATCCTCACTGAACTTAAATGTAACTGGCCTGTTGCTATGCTACCAGTTCCACACCTTTAGGCAATAAGCCATTATTGTGTTAATATAAAGAGTTCTGCCCAGTGCTCCACCAGAAACTGGGTGGCGGGGCTGCAAAGCTGTAGGAGAGTGAGCGGAGCGGAGCAGAGGGCTGAAGTGGTGGCAGTGCTAAGGACAGAGGCCCGGAGGATGGCTGTGCGGGATGGCTCTACAGAGAGGCGCAGAGGACGTCTGTGTGGGACAGCTGTGCAGAGAGGCCCAGAGGACGGCTGTGCAGACAGAGGAGCCCAGAGGTACAGACCAGCTTGCTGCATCCGAAGCAGCAGTGATAATACAGACTCACTCTCAGTGAACGGGATTTTAGTGACTGACCTGCCACCTGGAAATAAAGTTGGGTATAATGTTTTCACCCCAAGAACCCTTTGCTGTAAATTTCTTTGGTCACAGTGAATCTATAGCAAACTTGCCTAGGGCTGAAACTCATTTACAAGACACCTCCTCTTCCAGTCTCTCTGGAAAAGATTGTGGAAAATAAATGTTATTTCTTCTTTAAATATTTGTTAGCTATCTGCCACTGGAAAACAAAATGTGTATCTCAAGTTTTCTTAGTTTGATGGTTATGATTTAAATTTCTTTAATACATACGACTACTTCTTCTTGAGATACTTTTGTTAATGTGTGTCTTTATAAAAAAACTTCCAAATATTGTATGTTCTCGGGTTCTTGTTTAAAGAAAAATTAAGATTAATCAGTGGACAGAATGTTTTCAGAAACTAGAGTTCAAATTAATTTGGAAAAGTGTTTTAAAAAGCTTAATTCTGCTTAACATCTTAATTCTGCATAATAAACAAAACTATAAAAGCACATACTATTGGCATAGGTTTTTATAAGGTCTCCTATATTTTCATAAATATCCCACCTTAGTTTTTACTATACCTTAATATTTCTGACTTAAATTTCTGTGAAGTACATATAGGGGAGGAATATTTTTCCTCCTACCCTCCTTGGTTCTTTGGCTGAACTAATAATTAACTTGACATAAAACATATTAACTGGAGAAAAGCAAATTTAATTTTGTATTTGTGGGAGCTTCATTAAAAAAAAATGAGATCCAGAGACTTCCGGGAAGATGGCGGCATGAGCAGGGTGGCAGAAATCTCCTCCCAAAACTATATATATCTATGAAAATACAGCATATACAACTATTCCCAAAAGAGAGACCAGAATACACAGAAAGGGCACAGCGTGCAGCTACACCTGAGAGGACATGGCACCCCGCGAGGCGGGTAAGATACGATACAGAGCCGCGATCCGGCGAGACCCGAGCACTCACACACACCCCAGCGCACCGGCAGGAGGAGAGGATTCAGGGCCGGGAGGGAGTGGAAGTACCCCATGAAACAACCAGCCCCAGTGATCTGCCCGGGGAGCGCTGACACACATTGCACAGTGTAGCGGAGATTGAAGAGACAGACAGTGCAGGATCTGAGCGGAGAATGCACCAGGGTGCTTGCAGCAAGCTGCCAGGATGGAAAGAAAAAAAAAAGAAAAGCTCACGTTTTTTCAGCGGTCTTAAAGACACGGGAGCCCAACGGAGGAGCCGGATCGCCCACCACACCCAGCCCAGCAGGCTGGGAGTCCTGGGGAACTTCGGACACCATGGTGGCGACTGGGAAAGGGTGGCCATAATTAGAATTCCCACAAAGATCAAAGGACTCCCATTTGTTCCCACCCCGGACAGAGCTATAAAGGGCACTGCGGAGCAGCGCGTCAACAGCTGTGGAATAGTGGAGCAACAGCGACACCTACAGCATCGCCACACAATCTATTACCAGTGGGTGTGGTTTTTTTTGGTTGTTTTGCTTTTTTGTTTGGTCTTGTTTTTTGTTTTTCCTTGTCTTTCCTTTTTCTTTTCTTTTCTTTCCTCTTTTCATTTCTTTTTCTTTCTTCTTTCTTTTCCTTTTTTCTTTCTAAAGTCTTAAAGAGCGCAGCTGACATAGGTGGCAACTACCAGCGACCACTGCTATAGCCATGAAAAGAAAGAGAAATATGGTCCAGACTAAGATCAAACAGACAACCCCAGAGAGGGACCCTGAAGGGATGGAAATCCACAATATTCCTGAAAAAGAATTCAGAATAAAAGTCATA
The DNA here is from genome assembly GCA_032199065.1 of Smutsia gigantea. Taxonomy (NCBI): domain Eukaryota; kingdom Metazoa; phylum Chordata; class Mammalia; order Pholidota; family Manidae; genus Smutsia; species Smutsia gigantea. The sequence continues at coordinate 839,965 of JAVSCE010012215.1, read as the reverse complement.
ACCATGCTGACGGATCTACAGAGAAACATGCAAGAGCTGAAGAAGGAAGTGAGGGAAGTGAGGAAAGGCAATGCAGAAATCAGACAAGCGATCGAATGGCTTAACAGCAGACTGGATGAGATAGATGCAAGAGACTGCTAATGGAAAAGAAATCAGAGAACAGGAATACAGAGAAGCTGAGGCAGAGAGAGATACAAGGATCTCTAGCAATAAAAAAATATGAAGAGAACTGTTTGACAAATGCAAATGGAACAATATTTGCATTATAGGAGTACCAGAGGAAGAAGAGACAGAAAAAGGGATAGAAAGTGTCCTTGAAGAAATAATTGCTGAAAACTTTCCCATGCTGAGAAGGAAATAGTCTCACAGTCTACCGAAGCCCACAGATCTCCCAACACAAGGGACGCAAGGAAGACAACACCAAGACACATAAAAATTAAAATGGCAAAGATCAAAGATAAAGCAGAGTATTAAAGGCAGCTAGAGAGAGAAAAAAGATCACCTACAAAGGAAAATGCATCAGACTATCATAAGACTTCTCAACAGAAACCTTACAGGCCAGAAGAGAATGGCATGATATGTTTAACGTAATGAAGCAGAAGGGGCTCAAACCAAGAATATTGTATCCAGCACGATTATCATTTAAATACGATGGAGGGATTAAACAATTACCAGACAAACAAAATTTGAGAGAGTTTGCCTCTCATAAAATACCACTACAGGATATCTTAAATGGACTGCTCTAGAGGGAAGCACCACTAAGTCTAAAAAGATGTCACCAGAGAAAATAAAATCAGAGCAAAGAAAGCAGACCATCCAAATACTAACTAAGGCAAAGAATTAAACAAATAGTATAGAAAGAATGGAGGAGGAATAATAAAAAGGGAAAGAAATAAAGAAATATCAGACGGTGTTTACAATAATTTAACAAGAAAGTTAAGTTAGATTATAAGATAGTAAAGAAGCAACCCTTGAACCTTTCGAAACAACGAATCTAAAGCCAGCAATGGCAATAAGTACATATCTATCGATAATTACCCTAAATGTAAATGGACTGAATGCACCAATCAGATGACACAGAGTAATAAAATGGATAAAAGAGCAACATCCATCTATATGCTGCTTACAAGAGACCAACCTCAAACTCAAAGATATACACAGACTAAAAGTGAAGGGATGGAAAAAGATATTTCAAACAAACAACAAAGAGAAAAAAGCAGGTGTTGCAGTACTTGTATCAGACAAAACAGACTTCAAAACGAAGAAAGTAGCAAGAGATAAAGAAGGACATTACATAATGATAAAGGGGTCAGTCCAACAAGAAAATATAACCATTATAAATATATATGCAGCCAACACAGGAGCGCCAGGATATGTGAGACAAATACTAACAGAATTAAAGGAGGAAATAGACACCAATGCATTACTTTTAGGAGACTTCAAAACACCACTCACTTCAAAGGACAGATCAACCAGACAATGAATAAGTAAAGACACAGAGGAACCGAACAACATACTAGAATAGATGGATCTAACAAACGTCTACAGAACTCTAAACCCAAAAGCAACAGGATACACATTCTTCTCAAGTGCACATGGAACATTTTCCAGAATAGACCACATACTAGGCCACAAAAAGAACCTCAGTAATTTCAAAAATATTGAAATCCTACCAACCAACTTCTCAGATCACAAAGGTATAAAACTAGAAATAAATTTTAGTAGGAAACCAAAAAGGCTCACAAACACATGGAGACTTAACAACATTTTCCTAATTAATCAATGCGTTAACGACCAAATCAAAACAGAAATCAAAGAATATATGGAGACTAATGACAACAACAACATAAAGACACAAATTCTGAGGGACGCAGCAAAGGCAGTTCTAAGAGGAAAGCATATTGCAACCCAGGCCTATTTAAAGAAGGAAGAACATTCCCAAAAGAATAGTCTAAAGACACAATTACTGAAATTGGAAAAAGAAGAACAAATGAGGCCCAAAGTCACTAGAAGGAGGGACATAATAAAGATCAGAGAAGAAATAAATAAAATTGAGAAGAATAAAACAATAGAAAAAATCAATAAAACAACAGCAGGTTCTTTGAAAAAATAAAATATATAAACCCCTAGCCAGACTTATTAAGAGAAAAAGAGAATCTACACACATAAAAAGAATCAGAAATGAGAAAGGAAAAATCACGATGGACCCCACAGATATATAAAGAATTATAAGAGAATATTATGAGAATCTATATGATAACAAGCTGGAAAACATAGAAGAAATGGACAACTTCTTAGAAAAATACAACCTCCCAGGACTGACCAAGCAAGAAACAGAAAAACTAAACAGACCAATCACCAGCAACGAAATTGAACCAGTGATCAAAAAACTACTCACGAACAAAACCCCCAGACCTGAAGGATTCACCTCTGAATTCTACCAGACATATAGAGAAGAAATAACACCGTTCTACTTAAAGTTTTCCAAAAAATAGAAGAGGAGGGAATACTGCCAAACTCATTCTATGAAGCCAGCATCACTCTAATACCAAAAGCAGGCAAATACCACACCAAAAAAGAAAACTACAGACCAATATCCCTGATGAACGTATATGGAAAAATACTCAACAAAATATTAGCAAACGGAATTCAAAAATACATCAAGAAGATCATACACCATGATTAAGTGGGATTCATCCAGGGATGCAATGATGCTACAACATTCGAAAATCCATCCACATCATCCACCACATCAACAAAAAGAACAAAAACCACATGATCATCTCCATAGATACTGAAAAAGCATTTGACAAAATTCAGCATCCATTTCTGATTAAAACTCTCAACAAAATGAGTATAGACAGCAAGTACCTCAACATCATAAAGGCCATATATGAGAAACCCGCAGCTAACATCATACTGAACGGCGAGAAGCTGAAAGCTTTTCATCTAAGATTTGGAACAAGACAGGGATGCCCAATCTCTCCACTGTTATTCAACATAGTACTGGAGGTCCTAGCAAGGGCAATCAGACAAAACAAAGATATACAGGGCATCCAGATTGGTAAAGAAGAAGTCAAATTATCACTATTTGCAGATCACATGACACTGTACATAAAAAACCCGAAAGACACCGTTCCAAAACTACTAGAACTAAAATCTGAATTCAGCAATGATGCAGGATACTAAATTAACACACAGAAATCTGTTGCTTTCCTATACACTAACAATGAACTGACAGAAAGAGACATCAGAAAAACAATTCCATTCACAATTGTAACAAAAACAATAAAATACCTAGGAATAAACCTAGCGAAGAAAGTGAAAGACCTGTACTCTGAAAACTACAACACACTCCTAAGAGAAATTAAAGAGGACACTAACAAATGGAAATGCATCCCATGCTCTTGGCTAGGAAGAATAAATATTGTCAAAATGGCTATACTACCTAAAGCAATCTACAGATTCAATGCAATCCCTATCAAACTACCAACAGCTTTCTTCAATGAACTGGAACAAATAATTCTAAAATTCATATGGAACCACAAAAGACCACGAATAGCCAAAGAAATCCTGAGAAGGAGGAATAAAACAGGGGAATTACGCTCCCTGACTTCAAGCTCTACTACAAAGCCACAGTAATCAAGACAATTTGGTATTGGCACAAAAACAGACCCACAGACCAGTGGAACAGAATAGAAAATCCAAACATTAACCCAAACATATACAGTCAATTAATATTTGATAAAGGAGCCTTGGATATACAATGGGGAGATGACGGCCTCTTCAGCAGCTGGTGTTGGAAAAACTGCACAGCTACATGTAAGAGAATAAAACTGGAATACTGTCTTGCCCCATACACAAAGGTAAACTCAAGGTGGATCAAAGACCTGAATGTAAGTCATGAAACCATAAAACTCTTAGAAAAAAACATAGGCAAAAATCTCTTGAACATAAACATGAGCGACATCTTCATGAACACATCTCCCCAGGGAAGGGCAACAAAAGCAAAAATGAACAAGTGGGACCATATCAAGCTGAAAGGCCTTCTGTACAGCAAAGGATAAATCAGTAGAACAAAAGGCATCCTACAGTATCGGAGAATATATTCATAAATGACGTATCTGATAAGGGGCTGACATCCAAAATATATAAAGAACTCACGTACCTTAACAAACGAAAAGCAAATAATCCAATTAAGAAATGGGCAGAGGACATGAATAGACACTTCTCCAAAGAAGATATTCAGATGGCCAAAAGGCACATGAAAAGATGCTCCACATCGCTAATCATCAAAGAAATGCCGATTAAAACCACAGTGAGTTATCATCTCACACCAGTGAGGATAGCCAACATCCAAAACACAAACAACAACAAATGTTGGCGAGGATGTGGAGAAAAGAGAACCTTCCTACACTGCTGGTAGGAATGCAAATTAGTTCAACCATTCTGGAAAGCAGTATGGAGGTTCCTCAAAAACCTCAAAATAGAAATACCATTTGACCTAGGAATCCCACTCCTAGGAATTTACCCTAAGACTACAGCAGCCCGGTTTGAAAAAGACTGATGCACCCCTATGTTCACTGCAGGACTATTTACAATAGCCAAGAAATGGAAGCAACCTAAGTGTCCATCAGTAGATGAATGGATAAAGAAAAGGTGGTACACATACACAATGGAATATAATATAGTCATAAGAAGAAAACAAATCGTACCATTTGCAACAACATGGATGGATCTAGAGGGTATTATGCTCAGTGAAATAAGCCAAGCTGAAAAAGACAAGTATCAGGACTTCCAGGAAGATGGCGGCGTCAGCAGGGCGGCAGAAATCTCCTCCCAACACTATATTTATCTACGAAAACACAGCAATTACATCTATTCCTAAAAGAGAGACCAGAATACACAGGAAAGCGCACAGCATGCAGCTACACCCGAGAGGACTTGGCACCCAAAGAGGCGGTCTTAATGAGCCCAGCTGATATACGTGGCAACTACAAGTGACCAATTCTATAGCCATGAAAAGACAGAGGTATATGGTTCAGAACAAAATCAACCAGACAACCCCAGAGAGGAGCCTGAAGGGATGGAAATGCACATTCTTCCTGAAAAAGAATTCAGAATAAAAGTGAAAACCATGCTGATGGACCTACAGAGAAATATGCAAGAGCTGAGGGAGGAACTGAGGGAAGAGAGGAAAGACAATGCAGAAATCAGACAAGCGATCTACGGGCTTAACAGCAGACTGGATGAGATGCAAGAGACTTTAAATGGAATAGAAATCAGAGAACAGGAATAAAGAGCCGGTGAGGCAGAGAGAGATAAAAGGATTTCTAGGAATGAAAGAATATTAAGAAAACTGTGTGACCAACCCAAATGGAACAATATTCGCATTATAGGAGTACCAGGGAAAGAAGAGACAGAAAAAGGGATAGAAATTGTCTTTGAAGAAATAATTGCTGAAAACTTTCCCTCGCTGGGGAAGGAAATAATCTCAAAGCCCACCGAAGCCCACAGATCTCCCAACACAAGGGACCCAAGGAAGACAACACCAAGACACATAATAATTAAGATGGCAAAGATCAAAGATAAAGACAGGGTATTAAAGGCAGCTAGAGAGAGAAAAAAGATCACCTACAAAGGAAAACCCATCAGACTATCATCAGACTTCTCAACAGAAACCTTACAGGCCAGAAGAGAATGACATGATACATTTATTGTTATGAAACAGAAGGGCCTTGAACCGAGAATATTGTATCCAGCATGATTATCATTTAAATATGATGGAGGGATTAAACAATTTCCAGATAAACGAAAGTTGACAGAGTTTGCCTCTCATAAACCACCACTACAGTATATCTTAAATGGACTGCTCTAGATTTAAGCACACCTAAGGCTAAAAAGGTGTCACCAGAGAAAATAAAATCATAGGAAAGAAAGCAGAACATCCAAATACTAACTAAAGACAAAGATTAAAACACGTAGTATAGAAAGAATGGAGGAGGAGGAATAAGAAGGGAGAGAAAGAAAGAAACATAAGACAGTGTTTACAATAACTTAACAAGAAAGTTAAGTTAGATTGTTAGATAGTAAAGAAGCAACCCTTGAACCCTTGGTAACCACGAATCTAAAGCCAGCAATGGCAATAAGTACATATCTATCAATAATCATCCTAAATGTAAATGGACTGAATGCACCAATCAAAAGACACAGAGTAACAGAATGGATAAAAAAGCAAGACCCATGTATATGCTGCCTACAAGAAACTCACCTCAAATCCAAAAATATACAAAGACTAAAAGTGAAGGGATGGAAAAAGATATTTCATGCAACTAATCGGAAGAAAAAAGGAGGTGCAGTACTTGTATCAGACAAATTGCACTTCAAAAGAAAGTCACAAGAGACAAAGAAGGACATTACATAATGTTAAAGGGGTCGGCTCAACAAGAGGATATATCTATTATAAATATCTATGCACCCAACACAGGATCACCTACATATGTGAAACAAATACTAACAGAATTAAAGGTGGAAATAGAATGCAATACATTCATTTTAGACTTCAACACACCACTCACTCCAAAGGACAGATCAACCAGATGGAAAATAAGAAAGAGACAGAGGCACTGAACAACATATTAGAACAAATTGACCTAACAGACATCTATAGAACACTTCAACCGAAAGCAACAGGCACACATTCTTCTCAAGGGCACGTGGAACATTTTCAAGAATTAATCATATACTAGGCCACAAAAAGAGCCTCGGTAAATTCACAAATATTGAAATTGTACCAGCCAGCACCTCAGATCACAAAGGTATGAAACTAGAAATAAATTACACAAAGAAAATGAAAAAGCCCACAAACACATGGAGGCTTAATAACATGCTCCTAAGTAATCAATGGATCAACCACCAAATAAAAACAGAAATCAAGCATTATATGGAGACAAATGACAACGATAATTCTACACCACAAAATCTGTGGGACACAGTGAAAGCCATTCTAAGAGGGAAGTATATTGCAATACAGGCCTACTTCATGAAAGAAGAACAATCCCAAATGAACAGTCTAAACTCACAATTAATGAAACTAGAAAAGGAAGAACAAATGAGGCCCAAAGTCATTAGAATGAGGGACATAATAAAGATTAGAGCAGAAATAAATAACTGAGAAGCATAAAACAATAGAAAAAATCAATGAAAGCAGGAGCTGGTTCCTTGAGAAAATAAACAAAATAGATAAACCCCTATCAGACTTATCAAGAGAAAAAGAGATTCTACACACATAAACAGAATAAGAAATGAGAAAGGAAAAATCACTAGAGACAACAAAGAAATATAAAGAATTATGAGAGAATACTATGAAAAATTATATGGTAAGAAACTGGATAACATAGAAGAAATGGACAACATTCTAGAAAAATACAAGCTTCCAAGGATGACCCAGGAAGAAAGAGAAAATCTGAATAGAACTTTAACAGCAAAGAAACTGAATTGGTAATCAAAAAGCTACCTAAGAACAAAACTCTTGGACCAGATATTTTCACTGCTGAATTTTATCAAACATTTAGTTAAGACCTAATACCCATTCTCCTTAAAGTTTTACAAAAGTAGAAGAGGAGGGAATATTCCCAAACTAATTCTATGAGGCCAATATCACTCTATTACCAAAACCAGGCAAAGACATCATAAATAAGGAAACTAGACCAATATCCCTGATGAACATAGATACAGAAATGCACAAGAAAATATTAGCAAAACGATTTCAAAAATACATCAAAAAGATCATCCATCATGACCAAGTGTGATTCATCCCTGGGATACAAGGATGGTACATTAGCAATTCCATCAATAATCCACCACATGAACAAAAAGAAGGACAAAAACCACATGATTATCTCCATAGATCCTGAAAAATTATTTGACAAAATTCAACATCCATTCATAACAAAAACTCTCAACAAATGGGTATAGAAGGCAAGTACCTCAACATAATAAAAGCCATATATGACAGACCCACAGCCAACATTATACTTAACAGTGAGAAGCTGAAAGCCTTACATTTAAGATGAGGAACAAGACAAGATGTCCACTCTCCCCACTTATATTCAATATAGTTCTGGAGGTCCTGCCATGGCAATCAGACAACACAAAGAAATAAAAGGTATCTAGATTGCTAAGGAAGAAGTCAAACTGTCCCTTTTTGCAGATGACGTGATATTGTATATAAAAAATGCTAAAGAATCCACTCCAAAACTACTAGATCTAATATCTGAATTCAGCAAAGTTGCAGGATAAAAAATTAATACACAGAAATCTGTTGTATTCCTATACACTAACGATGAACTAACAGAAAGAGAAATCTGGAAAACAATTCCATTCACAATTGCATCCAAAAGAATAAAATACCTAAGAATAAACCTAACCAAGGCAGTGAAAGATCTATACTCTGAAAACTACAAGACACTCATAAGAGAAATTAAAGAAGATACCAATAAATGGAAACACATCTTGTGCTCATGGATAGGAAGAATTAATATTGTCAAAATAGCCATCATGCCTAAAGCAATCTACAGATTCAATGCAATCCCTATCAAAATACCAAAAGCATTCTTCAAGGAACTAGAGCCAATAGTTCTAAAATTCATATGGAACCACAAAAGACCCCAAATAGCCAAAGCAATCCTGAGAAGGAAGAATAAAGCAGGGGGGATTATGCTCCCCAACTTCAAGCTCTAGTACAAAGCCACAGTAATCAAGACAATATGGTATTTGCACAAAAACAGACCCATGGAACAGTGGAACAGACTAGAGAGCTCAGATATAAACCCAAGCATATATGGTCAACTAATATACGATACAGGAGTCATGGATATACAATGAGGAAATGACAGCCTCCTCAAAGTTGGTGTTGGCAAAACTGGACAGCTACATGTAAGAGAATGAAAGTGGATTACTGTATAACCCCATACACAAAAGTAAACTCAAAATGAATCAAAGACCTGAATGTAAGTCATGAAACCACAAAACTCTCAGAAAACAACATAGGCAAAAATCTCTTGGACATAAACATGAGCAACTTTTTCATGAACATATCTCCCCAGGCAAGGGAAACAAAAGGAAAAATGAACAAGCAGGACTATATCAAACAAAAAGCTTCTGTACAGCTAAGGACACCATCAGTAGAACAAAAAGACATCCTACAGTATGGGAGAATATATTTGTAAATGACATATCCAATAAGGGGTTGACATCCAAAATACACAAAGAGCTCATGTACCTCAACAAACAAAAAGCATATAAGCCAATTAAAAAGTGGGCAGAGGAGCTGAACAGACACTTCTCCAAAGAAGAAATTCAGATGCCCAACAGGAACATGAAAAGATGCTCCACATCCCTACTCATCAGAGAAATGCAGATTAAAACCACAATGAGATATCACCTCACACCAGTGAGGATGGCCAACATCCAAAAGACAAACAACAACAAATGTTGGTGAGAATGTGGAGAAAGGGGAACCCTCCTACACTGCTGGTAGGAATGTAAATTACTACGACCATTGTGGAAAGCAGTATGGAGGTTCCTCAAAAAACTCAAAATAAAAATACCATTTGTCCCAGGAATTCTACTCCTAGGAATTTACCCTAAGAATGGAGGAGCCCAGTTTGAAAAGACATATGCACCCCTATGTTTATCACAGCACTATTTACAATAGCCAAGAAATGGAAACAACCTAAGTGTCCATCAGTAGATGAATGGATAAAGATGTGGTACATGTACACAATGGAATATGATTCAGCCATAAGAAGAAAACAAATCCTTCCATTTGCAACAACATGGATGGAGCTAGAGGGTATTATGCTCAGTGAAATAAGCCAGGTGGTGAAAGGCAAGTGTCAAATGATTTCACTCATCTGTCGAGTATAAGAACAAAGCAAAAACTGAAGGAATAAAACAGCAACAGACTCACAAAACCGAAGAATGGACTAACAGTTACCAAAGGAAAAGGGATTGCGGAGGATGGGTTGGAAGGGAGGGATAAGGGGGGGAAAGGGGGCATCACGATTAGCATGTATAATGTAGTTGGAGGGGCATGGAGAAAGCAGTATAACACAGAGAAGACAAGTAGTGATTCTATAGCACCTTACTACGCTGATGGACAGTGACTCTAATGGCGTATGTGGTGGGGACTTGATAATAGTGGAAGTCTAGTAACCATAATGTTGTTCATGTAATTGTACAATAATGATAGCAAAATACAAAAAGAAAAAAAGAAATCCTGCCACTTGCAACAACACTGATGGACCTAGAGGGTATTATGCTAAGTGAAATATGCCAGACAATGAAGGAGAAATACCATATGATTTCACTTATTTGTGAAATCTAAAAACAAAACAAAACAAAAAATGAACACAATAGCAGTAGACTCATAGACACTGAAAAGTAACTGATGGTCACCTTTGGGGAGGGGTTGGGGTCATGTTTGGGCAGGGTAAGGGGAATAAAGGTGCATAAAATCTCAATCATAATATAATTTGGTCATGGGGATTGAAGTGCAGCATAGATAATATAGTCAATGATCCTGTAACATCTTTCCATGTTGATAACAGTAACTACACTAGTTGGGTTGAGGATTTAATAATGTGTGTAAGTTTTGAATCACTGTGTTGTATACTTGAAACTCACAATGCATATCAACTAGATTTCAATTAAACAACAAAAAAAAGAAATAGAAGAAAACTTTAGAGTATTCAGATTAAAACAAAATTATGTGGAAGTTTTTTAATACAGGAGTTCTCTGACTCTTTTTTCTATGCTAATATTGTAAATCAGTATGAAACGTATATTGCTTGCAGTGCTGCCAAAATTATTTAGTCATTGAAAATGCTTCAATGAGAAAGATTGGGAATTACTGCAGTTACTATGCCACTAATGATGAGATATGGTTTGCCTATTTGACATATGACTCATCCATTATGTTAATAATATGCTGTTATTTTTAATTAAGAGTATTATTGTAATATCCAAAAATAGGTGTCTTCGGGCATTTTTCCTTTTCTATTCTAATAATGCATTATTAAGAGATTATTCATAATAAATTATCCTGGCTTTCCTACCTAAAGTCATACCTGGGAAGATGTTCAGATCCATCACTGGGGAGAAGTCAAAGCTAATTCAAGGTTGAAGCTCTAGGCCAAGGCCTCAATTATGAAAGTTGAGAATTAGAGAAAGAATCTAGCAGCATACAAGAAATTGAAATCATGCTCATTTGTATCACAGAAACCTTTGACTGGTTAAGCACAGAGGAGCATAGAGACTCAGGACATATTTATCAGGTACTGATTTTAAACAACAAGCCTTTTCCTAATAACTTCTCTTTCTTTTCTTATGTATATTTTCCATCTTGAAAAATCTCATAAACAGTCCATGATTATAAGGAGAGCATATAAATAATGTCAGAGGACCCCTCTTATTCATTAGCTTTTATCAAATGTTTCTGTATAGGAAGATATGCAACTTCTACTACAACCATGTTTTTGTTTAATATAAAAAAAACTATGTACAATATCAAGCAATGTTATACAAGCAATAATGTGTGCAGTTTTCAGCAAGACTAACTTTACGTCACTATATATTTTCTGAGTCTTTTAAACAGATTTTATTTTTCACTTATTGTTCTGTATGTTTTCTGAACTGAATCACATATAATATTTCTAATTCTCTGTGATTAAATAGAGTAACCATCAGGATGAAATCTAATAATGAAAAACCTTTGAAAACACATTCATTTAATGTTACATATCCATATCCCATTCTAGAATGTTTGAATAAATTGAAGCAATGTTCATTTTATTTCAAAACTATATCTACTACAGTAATTCTAATTTATTAAAATGAAATACATTAGCTTTCAAAGTGATTAAATTTTATCCTTTCCCATTACCCTTTTACAGTCTTATTTCCACACAACTTTCTCAAAAGCACTTTTTTGGAAAATGTGTGTCTATTAAATATGAGCATAATGAATCATGGGTGTGGGTAAACCCTGTTAAAGAGAAGGCTATCATTTGGTGATTAAGCCTCAACAATATAAGCACAAAGACTTCTGGTTTGAAGAGGTTGTTGAGTTCTAGTGTTAAGGCAGAATTAATCCCAACAAAGGGTATGGAACTACTATGTTGGACAGAAGATCTGAATCAGTCTGTAAAGGCTCAGGGTTATATGGAATATGTCCTTTAAGAATCACCAAAGAAACCCTCAGAGTACTCCAGATTCTATTTTGATTTCAAATGTTTCATAGGCTTTTCTTCCATGTCTACTGATCTTTCTCTCTTCATACTAAACAAGTATTAACCTCTATAGCTTGTCTCACACACCAGTTTCTCTTAACAGCCTTACTTAACCCTTAACTACTTATTTAGGAGCTTCACCTATGTCTCTTGGCAATCTGCTTTAGTCTTGTATCAAGACTTAATTTTAATTGTATGTGTGGTATCTCCCTTACCAAATGGTGAGCTTCTTGATGTTAAAGACTGACTCTAAAATAGTTTTGTTTTACTCATTACTTTTGATTCTCTAGCAATTGTAACAGCGATTATAAATTAAGCATGGCCAATTTATATTTAATTAATGTAAAAGCCAAAGAAGTATTTAGAAATTATCTGTCTCATATCTTCTCTGTTGAAAGACCTTTTCTTCTTCATTTCTTTCTCACTGCAGAGAGACTATACCATTTGTGATTTTTAAGATTTTCAAATTTATATAGCTTCATGATCCTTTTAATTAATTAGTGGTATATACTTTCCTTGCATTTTAGCTCTGTATTCCAAAATTAACATCACCCATGGTAATAAACTTTAGGTAAGATAGCTCTCTAGAAATGACTAAAGAAGCCTATGACCATTCTTGATTTTCTTACATTATCCAAAACTCTAGTGCATTTGTATTATTTGAATTTTCTAATCAGAGGACCATGTGCTCCTAGGAAATAACCTTTTATCAATTTTTTTTCAAAATATGCTATTATATTAGTTCTTGTATTTAAGTGTCAGTAGTCATATCAAGGTCCACTGCAACAAAATGGGAATGAAGGAAGAATGTAAAGAATTGTCATCCCAAGACTAGATACATCTTTATAAACTGCAGGATGGATAGTTCTAAAACTTATATATATTTTTTAATTGGTGGATATCAATCTACTATTCTTAAATTTATAACTAACTAACCAAATGATGTAAGACCTAGTAATATCCATTATGAAAGATTTGTCATTTATGGTGGGAAAAATATGACACAGGCCTTACAAGGAGATAGAAAATTAAGAAATCAAGGCACTTATCAAACACACACATAAATATCTTTTCAGCATCTTTACTTCAGCTCCTAGTTATTAAGATAGAATGCTTATTGCAATAAAGTTGTGCAGATTAGCTGAAAAAATAACTTAAAGATATAATAGAAAAATAAACTGAAACACAGTTATTTGAAACAGTACCCTGTTTACTGACTCTGAATGCTATATGTAAGTGCAATACTGCTTCCTAAGTGCACAAAATATTTCAAGTACCTTATAATTAAAGGTCAAAAACCATTGTCAATTTAGAGAACATTTTCAAATAAATTAACATATGATTGGGTAGTCATAATTTTTAGATTTTAACATCTGGGTAATAATATAATAACCTTAATATTAAAAATATGTATGAAATACATATTTGCATTTAAATAAGTAACTTAAAAATGTATTTTGGAAATAATCTAAATGCCCATTCAAATGTGTAAAGATAAGTGAATCACAGTGTATGCACATGATGGGATAATATGTGGTCATCAAGAAACACCATACTAACATGCCACTTATATATATTCCAGTATGCATAAACTGACATAATAATGTTCATATACATCTCTATATATATCCATATCTGGAAATACCTTAATTTTATATGCTTTTATTTTCAAATGTTTCTACATTGATAACATATTGCTTCAACAAGTAGGTTAGTGCAATATAATGAGTCATAAGAAACACGTATTTGGTCATTCATATGACCAAATTAATACATACATATATACATATGTATATATGTCAGAAAAGAACACATCTAGCATTTGGTGTCAGAGGAGTGGGGTTTGCTAGAAAATCCCAGGCTCATGGAAATATGTGGTTGTTGAAGAGAATCCTTCATTAAGCAGGTAAAACAAGTGTTTTCTGAAGTTCTGTGAGCCACTCTAGCAAATTAATCAAGCCTAAGGGGGAGGTCTTGGGAACCTCCAGTCTGTGGATGGTAGGTCAGAAGCACAGGTAACTGCCTGGGGCTAGCAGTGGGCATCTGGTGGAGGGCAGTCTTGTAGGATGGAGCCCTTAACCTGGGTAGTCTGGTACTGTCCCAGGCAGATAGCATCAGAATTGAGCTGTTTTCAGATACCCTCTGCTGGTGTTGGAGAATTACTTGGTGTTGTGTGTGTGGGAAGACCCCACCCCAACCCCCACGACCACACATACACACTCACACACACACACACACATATTGGAATCAGGTCTGGGAACCCAAAAGGTGTTATAAGCATATCATCACAGTTAGAAATTACGGAGTTTTCCAGAAATTCCTAAGAAGCCATAGGTACGGTGCTCAGAGCTGACTGACAACAATAATACATTTAAACTTCTCTATTACTATTTTGCTTTTAATCTTCTCTATCTAGGAACAAGATTTTCTGTCTAAAATAGGATGACTGGATATTATTAAAAGGAATCTGGTCTCTCAAATACTTAATTGCCAGGCAACTTTTATGTGATAACTGAGTCCAGGTCTTTGCCTGAATGTAAGATAGATCAGAAAGTAAGTCCTGGAAAATGTGATCATTACAGAGTTGGAGAGAATAGGAGAGGAATCAGAAAGCTAAGGATGGGCAAAATGATCAGTTTTCTAAAAAGATGAAGGAGGACACTGCAAAATTTATCAGTAAACTAAGCCAAAAATAGAATTTATAATGATTATTTAAGTGATAATTTACTAATTATGTAAGTTTTCTAAAAAAGAATGCATCACCTTTGCTATCTCTTTTTCTTTTCTTTTTTTTTTTAACACTTATTACCATACTTAGAGATTCTGGAAATATAGTAAACCTGATGAAGCTGAATTTGAGCAAAATAGTAAGTTTTCCAAATATTTTTATGAGAGAAACATGGGCTTTATGCTTGTCTAATAGGATTTTAATCAATGTTTACATTGTAATACTCAAATATAATTTAGAATAAATTTCAAGATGGATATTTCAATTAAAACACTGTGTTTAGGCTGCTTCAATTTGCCGTAACTTTGTGAAGCAATAAAAGCCTATTTTATTATATTTGAGGAAGACAAAAATCTGGGAAGCTTGTTGAATATGTTTGATAACAGACTGAAAGAGATATTGGCACTCTAAAGCAACACACTAATATTCATAATATAAAGTACTTATAACTTCAAGATTCTACATTTCAGTCTAAAATATGGTACATTTAGAATGTAGGAAAGGTAGCTAAACAGCAGTTAATAAGAAAAGGTTAAAATTTCAAATTATTCAACACAATGCAGCATTATGATAAATCCTAGCAATGGTTGTTTAATTTACATTCCACATGAGAAGAGATCACCTTATTATATACCACACAGAAAGGCCATACATGAGATTTATATTTCATTCTGGATAGTATTTATTGGGAGACATAATCCAGAGCATGTTTATATTAAAGCAACAAGAACAATAAAATGAGAGACTAAAATATTTGTTTGCCTGTAAAAAGAATATTGATGAGTCAGGAAATATAATAATTGTAACAAGTATTTCCTTCGCTTCCAGATAAAGAAATATAATGGTAAATGACATTGGTTGTGCACAAAGAAATATATTCTAGAACAAAAAAGACTTCATCTCAATAACAGCGTGGCATTTTATTGTAGAATCAGTGACCATGTGTTTTATCATTAAAGGTGCAATGTTTTAATCAGACAGATATGCATGAGGTTGTATCACTTAATAAATGTGTGACCCTAGGAAAATGAGGCAACCCTATGAGCTTCAAATTCATCCTCTGTGAAAGGTGGATAACATTTCTATTGAAGTACTGAAAAGATCCATTGACAGTGTGTATAAAATAATTTAGCACAGTTTCTGTTAGAACAGAAAACAATACCTGGTAACTGTTTTAGAGTTGATGTAATTCAACGAATTTGTCTCATTAGTCATACTTATTGGTAGCACACAACAGAATGTCCTCTGACTCCATTAATTAGAATTAAGTTTGGTTTCAAGTGACTGCAAATACAACTTCTAAAATCTTAGTTGCTTAGAGGTGTAACCTGCTAAACAAAGCACTTTATTGGCTATCAGCACTTTCTTTGATCATTTTTGCTCTCATTTATCACTTGCCAAATAAATACTGGAGTAGAACACATGAACTTATTTCAGAATCTCTTACCGGGAGAATCTATCTTACAACAACTGATACTAGAAATCATCTACTAGAAATAGAACCCCCACATGGATTTAGTGGAATTGGATTACTCTCTGGGAAGATAGTAACGATCTCATGCTTCCAGTAGTTTGGTGTTCAACAGAAGGAGTGCTGAATTAACAACCCTTGCCAGTGTCCTACTAAATTTAGGACAATACTAGAGAAGAAGTGGGAACCTTGAAACCTAGGCTGGGCCATTTGGATGGATGTTTTTGAAAAATACAAACCCTCCAAATTTATCTGAGCAATTTGAAACTCCTTGCTTGCCAGAAAAAAAAGCTGCTTCCTAGCCTGGAGACTACAAAGCTTCATTTAGGTGAAAATCTTACAAGATGATGTCCACTGCTCAAGATCCTCCCCCCATATGAATGGAATTGCTTCTAGTTTATAACTAATAGTTGAGGACTTTTCAAAGCCTGATACAAGAAACAATGCCCTTACTTAGGAAGAAAGAGATTTGACTACGCTACTAGTTTGTACCATCTGGAACTATAATAGTATGCTTAGGCATGGATTTTGAGTCTGTTTGAACAAGGTCCCTGCAGCTTATTGGGAAGACAGCAAATCCAAAAACCATCCAACTAAGGACACTGCAATAGACTTTGCTTGAAAAACAAATAAAGGGACTTTTTTTTAATCATTGAGATTTTTATACTTTGATTGAAACTGTCTCATAACTAATATAAGGAGAGACTACAAATTTAAACATACTGTCATAGACTAAAGACTGGAAGTGCAAGATCTGTATTTAGTAGGCAAACATGCAGAGTTTCGAAGACACTGTCAAATTTTTAAAGGGAGTAAATGTGAATGCCTGTAGTTGGGTCATGCTCTGTTAAGGTCATACTTGGCACTATCTTCCATAATCTTATATCTGCATTTTTGCAGGTTTTATTTATCTATTTATTTCCTGAAGACATTGGAAACTGTGATCCTTTTTTTAATGTTTGCAATTATTTGCTCTTTTATGTACATGTGTTAAATATTTCCAAAATGAATACTCCCAAGTCATTCCTGATCTTCGTATTGCTTAGCATAGATATGTGCTTAATAAGTGTTCATTTAATAATGAATATATTTAGAATTTAATACAAACTTTGCTTCAAGTAGAGCACATCTTAATTACCTATCTATTGCAGATGATAAAAATATTCTTCATGGAACCAGAAATCTTCATAATGTTTTCCATTCCTGGATACTTTTTTATCCCCTCCTCCCCCCTCCCCTTAGGACTAATCAAATCAAATGCATTAGATATTTTATCATTTATTTCATGTTTGTGTTTCTTTCACTTATGAGACTTTAAGTTCTATATGGACAGATATTTACTATTTTATTCACTTTATTTAGTCAGAGACTAGAACACTGCCTCTGACAAACACTGATTGATAAACATTTCTTTAATCAATAAGTGATACCTAAATATCACATAAGAAAAAGAAAACTTGTAATATTACTCAAAATTACACTGGCAATATTGTATTCCTTTATTAGTGAAGCCACCATGGTGAAATAGATGAAAATGGATAAACCAACAGATGAAATGGTGACACTCCTACTTACAGAGTCAAGTAACTGTGCCAACTATGGCCCCAACATGCTGCACATCAACCCTGAACTCTGCACAAACAATAAGCATTTTAACACCTTTATTAAGATGTAACTGACATACAACAAACTGCATATATACACAGAATATAATGTGATGAAGTTGACATATAACCACACCTGGGAAACTAAATCACTAAATCAAGATAATAAACATCCATCACTTCCAAAAGTCTCATGTCCCTTTTTGATCCCTCCCTCCTGCACCTTTCTGTCCCATGTCTAACCCATCTCCTATCTCCAACCACTGATTTTCTTTCCATCGCTAAAATTAGTTTGCATTGAATAAGATTGGCTGGCATTTATTATTAGAGATAAGCATTTAGTAATTTTAGTAAGCATCTATTTAACTCACAAGTTGTGATATACTTAAGGGTTGACTGATCTAGGCTATATTTGTATCTGCTCCAAGAATTGCTCATATTCTTCAAAAGACAAGCAAGTTAGTCTATGTATGATCTCCTAGTGATGGCAGTGGCACAAGGGAAGAATCCCAAATATGCAAGCGATTTTCAATCTTTTGGTCAAATCATACCCACTAACATTACATCGGCCAAAGCAAGTCTTACAGTCAATCTAAAAGTCACGGCCTAAAAGAATACACTTTTCCTCTTTAGAGGAAGTAGCTGTGAGTCTACATGGCAAAGAATATTGATTCCGAGGGAGAGGGTGAGAAGTGAGGAATGGTGCTGTTCCAGACACGCAATGAGATGGAGTTGCTGACTCAACTTTGTGAATATCCTTACCTTCCATAGAATGTTCTTCTGAAGTTATACTAGTGATCAGGCAGTTAAGAACTGCCAAACAGAGCCCTCAGAAATGTTCAAAGTAACATAAATTACCAATAGTTTTGCACCTCTGTATCAAACATGACCAAATATTACATTTTCTTCAAAGAACTGTATTCCTTAAATTCAGTTGATTTCTTATTTTAAGGCTCCAATTTCTGCAGAATATTTTTGCAATATATAGAAATGAGTAAACAAAAGGATTACTAGCTGCTCTTACCTACCTTATTTCTTCACAAGCATTTTAACAGTCTGTAATTGTAGTAAAATTACTAACTCCATTTATGATTTGCCATGAGTATCAGGTCTTTTGGTGCCAGAAATAATATTTTGTGTCTATGTTATCTGTTTTTCATCTTACGTTGTACCTTCCATTAGCTTTTTATTTTTTTAAGTCCTCTTTGTTTTCTTACATCAAGCCAACAAAAAGCAGACTTGTCTTTTAAAATTACATTACCAATGTGCTAAATGGTCAAATGTAAAGTTTAATAAGCAACCAGTGACATAAAAATAAATGTCATACACTTCCAATTATAAGTAGATATTAGACATTACATACTAGACATGATAAAACATTAAGAGTGAAAAGTTTACACATTTTATATTATTTTAGAATCTATAAATATTTGAAAATATAGTAATCACCAAAAATCAGTAATCCAAACTTCACTAAAATTTTTGCTTTTACATAAACTGAAAAAGTCAGCTCATCACTATTTAAGTATTGGTTAATTGGTTTCTTCTTTTTCTTTTGTTTTGGTTTAGAATTACTATAATTCTATGACTAACAAGTATACTTAAGCATGGTGTCTTACATAAGAAAAGTAGAGTTCTAGAATAGCAACTTAAAACATAAAGCTAATTAGGATGTCCTGAAAACTAAGTCATAGATGCTCATATCACCCAGAAATCCAATTGAATTAAGGATCCAGTCAGAATTAAGGATCCAGACTATATTAAATAATATTCACTTAGTATAGCATTTAACCTAAATGAAAGGCAAAGACAAGAAACTGAAGCTTAAAGGAGGGATTGGCAGTCAGAAAATAATGTAAGTCAAGAAATTAGTTCTGGAGAAAATATTTGGAACAAAGGGGAATCTGAGAAGTTGAACCCAAATATGTAAGATTGATGTGGGTATGTGTCCATATGTATTCCCACCATATCTGAATATTAGTACAAAGCATAAGGCACTTTCAGATAATGGTGTGATTGAAAAAGTTCTTAAACTAGTACCAAATCTCACTCTGTTTTATCTCATAATCTATAGCTGCTCTGTCCAATAAGGTAACCATTAGTCACACATGGCAAGTGAGCACTTACAGGTAGTATGAATTGAGATGTACTAAGAGTAAAATATGTACTATATTTTGGAGATTTTGTACTAAAATAATGCACAATATTGCACTAAAATTTTATATTGCTAATGTATTTGAATATTTTAGATATATCTTTAATTTATAATATAGCTACAAGAAAAATTCAACTATATGTCTAGTTGTTATTATTTTCTATTTGATGATACGAGACTAGAGAGAGGCTCCACATCTTCTAAAATAAATTTTTTCCATAATTCATTTGATTTCAGATGTACTTAACAATACTGTTATTAAGAACATAAATAACATATGCATTTTAATAATGGCCCTATTTTTAAATTATTTCAACAAAACAGGAGGAAAGATAGACATTTTTTATTTGAAACAGGTGACTTCTACCAAAAATTCTCTTAATAGTTGCATACAAAATAAAAATTAAGCCATTTTATAATGGTTCTTAGAATAAGTCATTTACACACTACAATTTTCCTTAATTATTAAAATCAAGGAATTCAACTGAACAACATTTCTGACTGAGATTTTGTTAAACTACAGAAGCTGAAGAAGAGAAAGTTCTGTAATGAATCAGAAGAACTCAGAGCCAAACCTAGAAATGTAGGATTCCAATAAAGTAAAGAATAAGTTAATGCAAACATTGTATGTAATTCAATATAGGTATGAACAATTAGGCCTTATAGACGATAAGTGTCATTAGTTTTAGTTGAATTTCACTGTAAGTGATATGGCTCATTTGATCTTGAAACACACAATGTAATACAAGTTTGAAACCCATGAAAATCAATTTGGTAAAAAGCCTTTCAAAAGGATGGTTCCTGTTTTCACACGTTATAGTTGATGAATTTTTCCACCGAGGTAATATTTTACTTCCCCTGGTTTATCACAAACTTCTTTATCTATTCTCTTTCTGTAACAAATGATCTCTCACATCCTTGGAAACATATCACAAGTTGATTTTTCTTACTATGATACACATCAGTTCATAATTTGATTCCATATCCACATGCCAATGGCTAACGTTGTCCACAGCTGGGTATAAATTGGACTGGACAACTGAAACAAACAAAATTAAATCACTCAAGTAAATAAAAACATTTGTTAATAAAGAGGGCTAATATCAAGAATATTCCATTTTAAACTCAAGTCCTTTCTACATTAAGCAAATTTACTTAAAAATAAAAATAGAAAGAGCAAAAGAGCCAATTTTATACTGCAGCTAAAAGGTAAATTCAGATCTAATTCTCTGACAATGAAAGTGATCTTTCAGGCTACTAAAGTCTTTATCATTCTGCTAAAAAATGGTATTCACATAAATTTCTCAAATGGAATTAAAAAATTAAGACACAACTTATTTTTAAAACTGCTTCATATTGTGCTTTTGGGGGACATAATAATTACTATATTTACCCATTATTTATTTTACATAGGAGTAATGGCTAAGTAGATATTAAAGAGGCATTTTTTACACAGGCCAAAGGTTTAACTGTGAAGCATCTATAAGCCTCCACGGTGGAAGAATGAACTAAAATAAATCAGGACCAGGACCAGGATTAGAGGAAATGGCTGTCCCCAGCCATATTCCCAGAAGCAGCAAGCAGCAGGACGTGTTTATGCATCATATGGGCTGATGCCAGTATCTAAAACATCAGGTCTGGCAGCTAGGTATTCCACATTATTGTGAATATTTGTAAGCAGGAAGATGAGACAGTCCTGGTCTCTGGGATCTGAACCCAGTGTAAAGGAAGCCCATAGCAAACAGCAACAGAATGACTATGGCCTTCACAAGATCGGATGCCAATACAGGACCTTCTGCCATGCTTTATTTTAGCTCAGGATGTGTTGTTTTGGGTGAAAAGTGAAAAACTGAAGGTCAACTCAATCCAAAATTATTCAAAGAGAATAGTCAACCTTCAACCAATTTCTTTATCAATTCTCAGGAGATTCTGAATACAGCCTTCCGAATTCATTTGTAGAGCTACCTTGGTAAAGGTCACTGGTCTAAAGTTAGAAAACAGATTGGAATATTACTCTCATCTCTTGGTTCTCTTTTCCCTCATAGAAAATTCAAAATTAGTACCTACCTATGTTTATATTCAGAGAGTTTATAATGGCTATATGAAAAATCATGCAAAATACTTTGTCTAAGCAGTGTTTTACAAATATATAAGATTTATCCTTACTTATACTGTTGCTAGTGCGATAATGATAATTTTACTACTAGGCATCAACTAATAAACATATATAGATTTTCATGTACCTGAATAAATGTTTTATTCTATCATATCTTACTTTTTTTTATTTCTATGTAATAAGTTACCTATTTACTTTTCCTAACATTTGTGTAGTGTGGGGTGGAGAGATTCTAGTTTACTTTGTGAGTGACTCAGTCTCAGAGTCCTTAAAAAGACAGCAAAGATAATTACTCCAAAACTTTCTTAGTGCCCAGAGCCCATGCATAGGACTCAAACTGCCTATTAATGGCTACTTTCAGAGTTTAGCCCTGAAAATTTGATTAATGAGAAAGTGGTGTTTTTGAATGATTGATCTGTAATGAACACTTGATACAGAGCAAAGGCAAGATATAATTAAAGCACATAACCCATTTATGTGATGTTAGAAGAGTGCAAACAAAAGCAAACGTGGAGAATAAATAGAATAAAGAGGAAAAAAAGGAGGATAATGGGGATTGATTATTAGGGTCTAGAGAAGGGACAGGTGAGGAGACAAAGACAACTCCGGAGACAGCTTCATGAATGTAGACATACTAAGAATATTGATTTTATATGTGGCCCAACCAACTTCACTCAGCGAGAGGCAAGTTTTTTATTGCAGTCACTCAGGGCCAAGCAGAGTATCTGATGCTCACTTAGCATGGCAAATACAACTTTTAAGTTAAATCCAATGTTTCTTACACCTTGAAGATCTTTCTTGAAGAGCATTGCCCACATCATATCAATATCCAAGATTTTTGGCAACCAGAATAAATATACTTCCAGAAGAGAAAAGACCACTTGATCTAAGTATACCATGAGAGGACTTTGTGAAGAAAACTGTTTCCTTGTAATCCAAACTTTATAAAAGGATGTCTAAAAAACATGATTTATAAAACTAAATAGATAGCTTTTGGGGTTATCCAAGAGATATACATAAAGGCCAGTTCTATCAATTTTGAGGGTAATCACAACTATGCTTCCCTCTAACAAAATATTTTTCTAACAAAGGGTACATGAAATTAGTGTGAAATTATTTATGCAACTATGCCCAAAGAATATGGTAACTGTAATGCTTAGGATGAAATGTGTGAAGACATAATGGTCTCCAACACATATGGAATGTTTTCTTTACATTCACAAGGCACTTTATACCATTATCTAATTTATTCTTTCCAGACACTCTGTAAGGTAACATGTATTATTTTCACCTAACACATAAAGAAATCAAAATAAAATATTTTCCTTAAAAATTCTTAGATTTTTACATCCAGTATTTAAGCAGCTCTACATTTGGCAAAGAATGTTCATATAACTATAATCAAATAATTGAAGGAGTAGGGTATCTAATTTAAGAACTGTCAAACTTCAGTGAGCAACATCATACATGGAACTCTAAGCAGTGGACTTGTATACTTCATTCAACAGAATTTTTCACAATATCTATCAATGTCGGTGAACATGTAACATTTCTTATGGAAACTTCAACTAATACAACTGCGGACTATTGCCAGAATATTTAACAGGGACAAAAGCTGTACTTTAGTCGAAATACTAAAAAACTAAGAGCTCCCTGGATTCTGGTCAACAATATTGAAATAATAGTCTCCTATAAATCACCAGTCAAACTTGACTTTCAAGGACTGAAAGATTCCCAGTTCAGAACTTTCAGTGCTGAAACCAGGAGTCTTGAGATACCTGGAAGAAGTTGGTCACCCTTCTAGTGTAATGTGTTAATCAAATGTTTTTATCATGAAATTAACTCCAAAATATTGCCTATAATTATAATAAAAATACTGTTTTATTTTGGTCTTTGTAAGCTATTTAATATACTAATCTGGAGTTACACAATGATTTCAAACATTTGCAATGACTGCTCCAACACAATTTCCCCCAAGAGCAATCAATTTTGGGTATTCTGAATTGCTGATTAGAATACTCATGAAATATTTTCCCCAAATACAATAAATTTCTGCCACATAATTATGAGTCTTATTTGATTCAGGCAAGGGTCAACATTAATTATTTTCAGAAATATGCTAGAAAGATATAAGTATTTGACATTAGGAATCAGAATAATTGATAATAATAGCAACTCCTTATAGCACCTACCCTCAATATATTTATTTAAAAATCTTCTCCTTCCCTGGACACTCTGAGTGCTATATACCATCAGAGATTTTTTTCCTCCATTCATCTTTAAAAGAAACTTATAAATCTAAATAGTAACTTTTTGTGTTCCGTGCTTTCTGCTATCTATAGAACATGAAGTAACAAATAAGGTATTCATTCAAGTAGCATGTACAGTTCTTTTGTACACATCATTGTATTGCACACGATTTTGTGCTTCGTACATAGTAAATTATCCAATAGATAGGAAACCCTTGATACACAGCCATGGCACAATAAATGGTTCCCAAAAGACATACAAAGTACTAACGCCATTTTTTAAGAGCTTACAATTCCTGGGAAAACATCATCCATTAAAGCCAGATTTTCTCAACTTCAGCACTACTGAAGTTATGAGTCAGATAATTATTTATTGTGGTGGGATGTTCAGTGCAATATAGGACATTTATCATCAACTCTGGCCTTCACTCACTTTATGCCTGTATCCAGCCCCCAACCCATCTCCAGACACTGCCAGATGTCTCCTGGATGACAAAATCACTCCAGACTGATGACCATAAGTACACAAAGTGAGTCGCAAAGTATGAGACAAGTCAGACTAAGAATAGATGTACTTTTATCCTGAATGTGATGTGAACCCTAAGAGGGCCTCTTGACTTGGCACGGCAGTGAATGCAGAAAGGGACTAATTCATTTTTAAGACCTGGGGAGAAATATCTCAAAAACAGGGAAAATACCAATTTAGTTCAAAATTCTCTGTGAGCAGGGGGATAATTAATTATAACATCAGATCTTCTGTGGGGTCAAGTTGTAAGTTTCTTTTGAAAGGGCAATTTTTGCATATCTCAAAACTATTCTTAAAAATATTTTAGAATGGCATTGGTGTAAAGACCAATAATCTATACTGTCTCTCAATAAATCTAATAATGCTTTTCTTTCCCCAGCACTGGCAGAGTTTACTCTTTCTTCAAGTATCAGCACATAAAGTAAGCAGCCTGTTTGGTGGATTGACTGAACTTTAAAAATTAAAATTATATTCTGGGGTACAAATGCTTTAGGTAGAATGATATGAGAACTACCCACACGATTTAACACATTTTTCATTCTTTGCCTTCCTATGTTTTTTTTTTCTCTCTCTCTTATGGCTGCTTATGTATATAGCTTTATTTGTGTAAGTAATTTAAATATGACTTTGATGTAACTTTTCTGTATGATAGAGAACTGAATAAAAGACAATAATCTAGACCAAGGAAGATCAAAGCTGAGGGTCCAAAGAGGAGCCCATAGGAATTCCCAAAGCTAGGAAATGCTGTATTCATGGGCTTGGCTAATGTGAGCATGGAGCTATTAAGTTTGCTGATCCAGTCAAAATAACAATCTAAGGTACATGGAAAATTTGAGGAAAGGGAGAAAATGTGCCAGCTGGAAGGTCTGCTAAAATTCTGTTGGATGATGTGGATAAAGTGAAGGTTCCTATGGCCAGGATTCTCAACTGGCCCTGGTTGGCTAGCTCACTACACAGGTGTGAGCAATAGTCGTTACTGACTCTATATAAAGAGCTCCGCCCAGTGCTCTGGGAGACATGGTGGTATGGTTGCAAGGCTTCAGGAGAGCAGAGACAAGACTGGAATGGTGGCAGTGCTGAGGACAGAGACTGAGATGGCTATGGGGGTAGAGAGGCCCAGAGGCAGAGACCGGCTTACTGCATGCAGACTTGCTCTGAGTGGACAGGATTCTAGTGATCGACCTGCCACTGTGGAAATAAAGTTGCATATAACCCTTTCACCCCAAGAACATTCTACTGTCATTTCATTGGTCATATTGAATCCACAGTAAACTTGCCTATGGCTGAAACCCATTGGCAAGACAGAGAGCAAAGCCAGGTATAAGCCCTTTAACCCCAAGAACATTCCCTTATCATTTTTCAGTCTCACCAAATCCACAGTGAACTTGCCCAGGGTTGAAACACTCAGGCAAGACAGATAGGTCACCACAGATTTTTAGGATATATCAGTATGAGTTACATGAATATCAAAAAATTGTGTGTTTTGCAGATAATCAAAAAGAAAAGTTGTTTATGCTAAATTTATATAAATTCCTATTGTTTGTTTTTTAGAAATGGTAGACCTTATTACGTTACTGTCATGATGGACATTATGCACACTTTGGTAACAGCAGGTATGGATTGACACTTGACTACACAGGAATCCTGGCCCTTTCTTTGTCATCTGTACTACAAAGAGATGGCAACATTGGGCCTGAAAAAATCCAGTGATTTTTTAAAATATCTTTCCAAAAATGAAATACATTATTTTTTGTTCTTGCCAATTTACAAACGTTTTTTTACTATTGTATTTATTTATTAAGCAATCATTGATATAGAATCTTATGAAGGTCTCACATGAGCAACACTGTGGTTTCAACATTACCCATATTATCAAGTCCCCCCAACCCCATTGCATTTACTGTCCACCAGTGAACTAAGATGCTATAAAGTCATTACTTCTCTTCCCCGTGCTAACACTGCCTTCCCCATGACCTACCTATGTTATGTGTGCTAATTATAAAGCCCCTTAATCCGCTTCTACCCCTCCCCAGACTCATTCTCCCCAGTCCCTTTCCTTTGGTAACCACTAGTCCCTTTGTGGAGTCTGTGAGTCTGCTGCTGTTTTGTTCCTTCAGTTTTGCTTTGTTGTTATACTCTATAAATGAGTGAAGTCATTTGGTACTTGTCTTTCTACCACCTGGCTTATTTCACTGAGCATAATACCCTCTAGATCCATCCATGTTGTTACAAATGGTAGGATCTGTTTTCTTTTTATGGCTGAATAATATTCCATTGTGTATATGTACCACATCTTCTTTATCCATTCATCTACTGATGAACACTTAAAGGTTGCTTCCATTTCTTGGCTATTGTAAATAGTGCTGTGATAAACATAGGGGTGCATATGTCTTTTCGAAACTGTGATCCTGCACTCTAAGAGTAAATTATCAGGAGTGGAATTCCTGGGCCAAATGAGGAACCTCCATACTGCTTTCCACAGTGGTTGAACTAATTTATACTCCCACCAGCAATGTAGGAGGGTTCCTCTTTCTCTGCATCCTCGCCAGCATTTGTTGTTCCTTGTCTTTTGGATGTTGGCCATCCTAACTGGTATGAGGTGATATCTCATTGTGGTTTTAATTTGCATTTCCCTGATGGTTAGTGATATGGAGCATCTTTTCATGAGTCTATTGGCCATCTGAATTTCTTCTTTGGAGGTGTCTGTTCAGATCCTCCACCCATTTTTTTAATTGGGTAATTTGTTTTTTGGGTGTTGAGGCATGTGAGCTCTTTATATATTTTGGATGTTAACCCCTTATTGGATATTCCATTTACAGATATATTCTATATTGTAGGATGCCTTTTCATTCTGCTGATGGTGTCCTTTGCTGTACAGAAGCTCTTTACTTTGATGCCATCCCATTTGTTCATTTTTGCTTTTGCTTCCCTTGCCTGAGATGTATTCAGAAAAAAGTTGCCCATATTTATATTCAAGATATTTTGCCTATCTTTTCTCCTATGAGTTTTATGGGTTCATGACTTACACTCAGGTCTTTGATCCATTTGAGTTTACATTTGTGTATGGAGTTAAGACAACAATCTTGTTTCATTCTCTTCCATGTAGCTTAGTAGGTCCAGTTTTGCCACCACCAGCTGTTGAAGAGGCTGTCATTTCCTCATGTTTATATCCATGGCTAGTTTATCATATGTTAATTGGCTATATATGTGTGGGTTTGCATCTGGGCTCTCTATTCTGTTCCATTGATTTATATGTCTGTTCTTGTACCAGTACCAAATCGCCTTGATTACAGTGGCTTTGAAGTACAGCTTGAAGTTGGGGAGCATAACCCCCCCAGCTTTGCTCTTCCTTCTCAAGATTGCTTTGGCTATTCAGGGTCTTTTGTGGTTCCATATGAATTCTGGAACTATTTATTAGTTTGTTGAAGAATGCTGTTGGTATGTTGATAGAGATTACATTGACTCCATAGATTGCTTGAGGCAGGATGGCCATTTTAACAATAATAAATCTTCCTATCCTTGAGCATGGGATGTATTTCCATACATTGCTGTCTTCTTTAATTTCTTTCATGAGTGTCTTATAGTTTTCAGGATATAGGTCTTTCACCTCCTTGGCTAGGTTTATTCCTAGGTATTTTATTCCTTTTGATGCAATTGTGAATGGAATCGTTTTCCTGATTTCTTTCTGCTAGTTCATCATTAGTGTATAAGAATGCAACAGATATCTGTGTATTAATTTTGTATCCTGAAACTTTGCTAAAATTAATTATTAGTTCTATAATTTTGTGGTGGATTCTTTAGGGTTTTTATGTACAATATTATGTCATCTGCAAACAGTGACAGTTTTATTTATTCCTAACCAATCTGATGTCTTTTATTTCTTTGCATTGTGTGACTACTGTAGCTAGGACCTCCAGAACTATGTTAAATAAAAGTGTGGAGAGTGGGCATCTTTGTCTTGTTATGGTGTTGCTAATGGGTTTGTTGTATATGGCCTTTATTATCTTGAGGTACTTGCCCTCTCTACCCATTTGGTGGAAAGTTTCTAACATGAATGGATGTTGAATTATGTCAAAACCTTTTCAGCATCTATTGAGATGATCATGTGATTTTTATCCTTTGTTTTGCGGATGTGGTGTATGATGTTGATGGATTTTCAAATATTGTACCATCCTTGCATCCCTGTAATAAATCCCATTTAATAATGATGGATGATCTTTTTTATGTATTTTTTAATTCAGTTTGCTCTTTCTAATACTTATATGGAAGAGCAAAGGGGAAAACAATAGTAAAGAATAACCTAGAGTTGTGTGTGGTGGGGAGGGGGTATTGCCCTACTAGGTAATTAATATAATTATTTAAAAATGTATATTTATTCTGTATGTGTAATGTTGCATACACAGAGAGAGAGAATGAATTATACAATTCTGTTTATAAACAATGAATAACATATTTTTTTATTTACATAGACCAATATAGTACTAAGTGTAAAAACTAACACAAGTATATAACTAAGACTTACTGTAATAGACTGGAAAGGGCAGACAAGTGAGAATACACATCTTGAGGAAATCACTGAGTATGCATATTAAAATAAAGGAAATTTGATCTTCATATAGTACACAGATGCCAAATCTGGAATGACACAGATGTAGGAACTAAAGAAGTTTTTTATAAGCAGCTTTAATGAAACAAGGACAGACACATTTTTTTATTAATGTATTACTGATATACACTCTTATGAAGGTTTCACATGAAAAAACAATGTGGTTACTACCTTTACCCATATTATCAAGTCCCCACCCATACCCCAAAGCAGTCACTGTCCATCAGTGTAGTAAGATGCCACAGATTCACTATTTGCCTTCTCTATGCTACACTGTTTTCCCCGTGATCCCCACACCATGTGTACTAAACATAAGACCCCTCAATCCCCTTCTCCCACACACCCCTGGCCCTCCCACACCCCTCCCCTTTACTAACCACTAGTTCCTTCTTGGAGTCTCTGAGTCAGCTGCTATTTTGTTCATTAAGTTTTGCTTCGTTGTTATATTCCACAAATGAGGGAAATCACTTGGCATTTGTCTTTCTCCGCCTGGCTTATTTCACTGAGTATAACATGCTCTAGCTCCATCCATGTTGTTGCAAATGGTAGGATTTGTTTCTTCCTTACGGCTGAATAGTATTCCATTGTGTATATGTACCACCTCATTTTTATCCACTCATCTACTGATGGACACTTAGGTTGCTTCAATATCTTGGCTATTGTAAGAAGTGCTGCAATAACATAGGGGTGCATATTTCTTTTTGAATCTAAGTAGTTGTATTCTTTGGGTAAATTCCAAGGAGTGAGATTCCCAGGTCAAATGGTATTTCTATTTTTAGATTTTGGAGGAACCTCCATATTGCTTTCCACAATGGTTGAATTAGCTTACATTCCCACCAGTAGTGTAGGAGGGTTCCCTTTCTCAACATCCTCACCAGCATTTGTTGTTTTTAGTCTTTTCGATGCTGGCCATCCTTACTGGTGTGAGGTGATATCTCATTGTGGTTTTAATTTGCATTTCCCTGATAATTAGTGATGTGGAGCACCTTTTCATGTGTCTGTTGGCCATTTGAATTTCTTCTTTGGAGAACTGTGTCTTTATAGCCTCTGCCCATTTTTTAATTAGGTTATTTGCTTTTTGGGTGTTGAGGCATATAAGTTCTTTAAATATTTTGGATGTTAACCCCTCATCGGATATGTCATTTACAAATATATTCTCCCATACTGTAGTATGCTTTTTTGTTCTGTTGATGGTGTCCTTTGCTGTACAGAAACTTTTTAGTTTGATGTAGTCCATGAGTCCATTTTTGCTTTTGTTTCCCTTGCTTCAGAAATCGACTTCAGGAAGAAGTTGCTCATGCTTATATTTAGGAGATTTTTACCCTTGTTGTCTTCTCAGAGTTTTATGGTTTCATGACTTACATTCAGATCCTTGATCCATTTCGAGTTTACTTTTGTGTATGGGGTCAAACAATAATCCAGTTCCATTCTCTTGCATGTAGCTGTCTAGTTTTGTCAACACCAGCTGTTGAAGAGGCTGTCATTTCCCCATTGTATGTCCATGGCTCCTTTATCATATATTTAGTTGACCATATATTGTTGGGTATATATCACAGCTCTCTATTCTGTTCCATTGGTCTATGGGTCTATTCTTGTGCCAGTACCAAATTGTCCTGATTACTGTGGCTTTGTAGTAGAGCTTGATTTAGGGAGCATAATCCTCCCTGCTTGATTATTCCTTCTCAAGATTGCTTTGGCTATTCAGGGTCTTTTGTGATTCCACATGAATTTTAGAATGATTTTCTCTAGTTCGTTGAAGAATGCTCTGGTATTATGATGGGAATTGCATTGAATCTGTAGACTGCTTTAGGCAGGATGGCCATTTTGACAATATTAATTCTTCCTATCCATGAGCATGGGATGTCTTTCCATTTATTGGTATCTTCTATAATTTCTCTCATGAGTCTCTGGTAGTTTTCAGAGTATAGGTCTTTCACTTCCTTGGTTAGGTTTATTCCTTAGTATTTTATTCTTTTTGATGCAACTGTAAATGGAATTATTTTCCTGATTTCTCTCTCTGCTAGTTCATTGTTACTGTATAGGAATGCCACAGATTTCCATGTATTAATTTTGTATCCCACAACTTTGCTGAATTCAGATATTAGATCTACTAGTTTGTGAGTGGATTCTTTAGGGTTTTTATGGACAATATCATGTCATCTGCAAACAGGGACAGTTTAACTTCTTCCCTGACAGTCTGGATGCCTTTTATTTCCTTGTGTTGTCTGATTGCCGTGGCTAGGACCTCCAGTATTATGTTGAATAGAAGTGGTGAGAGTGGGCATCCTTGTCTTTTTCCTGATCTTAAAGGAAAAGCTTTCAGCTTCTCATTGTTAAATATAATGTTGGCTATGGGTTTGTCATATATGGCCTTTATTATGTTGAGCTACATGCCCTCTATACCCATTTTCTTGAGAGTTTTTATCATGACTGGATGTTGAATTTTATCGAATGCTTTTTCAGCGTCTATGGAGATGATCATGTGGTTTTTGTCCTTCTTTTTGTTGATGTGGTGGATGATGTTGATGGATTTTCAGTTGTTGTACCGTCCTTGCATTCCTGGAATAAATCCTACTTGATCATGATGGATGATCTTTTTGATGTATTTTTGAATTCTGTTTGCTAATATTTTGTTGAGTATTTTTGCACTTATGTTCGTCAAGGATATTGGTCTGTAATTTTCTTTTTCTGTGGTGTCTTTACCTGGTTTTGGTATTAGAGTGATGATGGCCTAATAGAATGAGTTTGGAAGTATTCCCTCTTCTTCTACTCTTTGGGAAACTTTAATGATGATGGGTATTAGGCCTTCACTAAATGTTTGATAAAATTCAGCAGTGAAGCCACCTGGTCAGGGATTTTTTCTTAGGTAAGTTTTTGATTACCAGTTCAATTTCATTGCTGGTAATTGGTCTGTTCAGATTTCTGTTTCTTTCTGGGTCAGCCTTGGAAGGTTTTATTTTTCTAGAAAGTTGTCCATTTCTTCTAGATTATCCAGTTTTTTAGCATATTATTTTTCATAGTATTGTCTCATAATTCTTTGTATTTCTGTGGTATCCGTACTGATTTTTCCTTTCTCATTTCTGATTCTGTTTATGTGAGTAGCCTCTTTTTTTCTTCATAAGTCTGGCTAGGGGTTTATCCATTCTGCTTATTTTCTCAAAGAACAAGCTCTTGCTTTCATTAATTCTTTCTATTGTTTTTATTCTTCTCAATTTAATTTATTTCTGCTCTAATCTTTACGATGTCCCTCCTTCTACTGACTTTGAGTCTCATTCATTGTTCTTTTTCTAGTTTCATTAATTGTGTGTTTAGACTATTCATATGGAATTCTTCTTTCCTGAGGTAGGCCTGTATTGCAATATAGTTTCCTCTTAGCGTGGCCTTTGCTGCACCCCACAGATTTTGCAGTGTTAAAATATTGCTGTCATTTGTCTCCATATATTGCTTGATCTCTGTTTTTATTTGGTCATTGATCCATTGGTTATTTAGGAGCATGGTGTGAAGCCTCCATGTGTTTTTGGGATTTTCCATTTTCTTTGCATAATTTATTTCTAGTTTCATACCTTTGTTGTCTGAGAAACTGGCTGGTACGATTTCAATCTTTTGAATTCCTGAGGCTCTTTTTGTGGCCTAGTATATGATCTATTCTTGAAAATTCCATGTGCACTTGAGAAGAATGTGTATTCTTCTGCTTTTGGGTGT
Organism: Smutsia gigantea; assembly: GCA_032199065.1. Lineage (NCBI taxonomy): Eukaryota > Metazoa > Chordata > Mammalia > Pholidota > Manidae > Smutsia > Smutsia gigantea. The sequence goes on along the minus strand of JAVSCE010012215.1, from coordinate 806,515 downwards.
AGAGTTCTGTAGATGTCTGTTAGGTCCATCTGTTCTATTGTGTTGTTTAGTGCCTCTGTCTCCTTACTTATTTTCTGTCTGGTTGATCTGTCCTTCAGAGTGAGTGGAGTGTTGAAGTCTTGTAGAATGAATGCATTTCATTCTATTTCTTCTTTTAATTCTGTTAGTGTTGGTTTCACATATGTGGATGCTCCTGTGTTGGGCGCATAGATATTTATAATGGTTATCTCTTCTTGCTGGATTGACCCTTTTATCATTATGTAATGTCCTTCTTTGTATCCTGTGACCTTCTTTGTTTTGAAGTCTATTTTGTCTGATACACGTACTGCAACACCTTCTTTTTTCTCCCTATTAGTTGCATGAAATATCTTTTTCTATCCCTTCACTTTTAGTCTGTGTATGTCTTTGGGTTTAAGTGAGTCTCTGGTAGGCAGCATATAGATGGGTCTTGTTTTTTTATCCATTCAGTGACTCCATGTCTTTTGATTGGTGCATTCAGTCCATTTACATTTAGGGTTACTATCGATAGGTATGTACTTATTGGCATGGCAGGCTTTAGATTTGTGGTTATAAAGGTTCAAGGTTATCTTCCTTACTATCTAAGAGTCTAACTTAATTCACATAATATGCTATTACAAACACAATCTAAATATTCTTTTTTCTTTCCTCCTTTTTCTTCCTCCTCCATTCTTTATATATTAGGTATCATACTCTGTACTCTTTGTCTATCCCTTGATTGACTTTGGGTAGAGCTGATTTAATTTTGCATTTGCTTAGTAATTAGCTGTTCTACTTTCTTTACTGGGTTTTATTGCCTCTGGTGACAGCTATTAAACCCTAGGAACACCTCCATCTATAGCATTCCCTCCAAAATACACTGTAGAGATGGTTTGTGGGAAGTAAATTCTCTTAGCTTTTGCTTATCTGGGAATTGTTTAATCCCTCCTTCAAATTTAAATGATAATCTTGCTGGATAAAGTATTCTTGGTTCAAGGACCTTCTGCTTCATTGCATAAAATACATCATGCCACTCCCTTCTGCCCTGTTTCTGTTCAGAAGTCTGATGACAGCCTGATGGCTTTCCTTTGTATGTGATCATATTTCTCCCTCTGGCTGCTTTTAATAGTCTGTCCTTATCCTTGATCTTTGCTGTTTTACTTACTATATGTCTTGGTGTTTTCTTCCTTGGGTCCCTTGTGTTGTGAGATCTGTGCATCTCCATGGCTTGAGAGACTATCTCCTTCCCCAAACTGGGGAAGTTTTCAGCAATTACCTCCTCAAAGATGCTTTCTATCCCTTTGTCTCTCTCTTCTTCTTCTGGTACCCCCATAATGTGAATATTGTTCCATTTGGATTGATCACACAGTTCTCTCAATATTCTTTCATTCTTAGAGATCCTTTTTTCTCTCTGTGCCTCAGCTTCTTTGTATTCCTCTTCTCTAGTTTCTATTTCATTTATCATCTCCTCCACCATATCCAACCTGCTTTTAATACCCTCCATTGTGCTCTTCAACGATTGGATCTCTGATCGGAATTCATTCTTGAGTTCTTGAATATCTTTCCGTACCTCCATGAGCATGTTAATGATTTTTATTTTGAACTCCCTTTCAGGAAGAGTCATGAGGTCGATGTCATTTAAATCTTTCTCAGAGGTTGTATTAATAAATGTACTCTGAACCAGGTTCCTTTGGTGGTTCATATTTGTATATGGCCCCCTCCAGTGCCCAGAAGCTCTACTCCCTGGAGCTGCTCAGCCCCTGAAGCAATGTTGGGGGTCACAGCAGAGTGGTATAGGTGCTTGGGGGTAGGAAAGAGCTCTTTCCTGCTACTTGGCTGCTTTGCCTATCTCCACTGCCTGAACCACTGTGCTCAGCACTCAGGTATAAGCCTCTACGCTTTTCATTTGTAGTTGCTGTAAACAGATCTTCCCTCTGGCTGGCCTAATGCCAGGGTAGGGTTTGCCAGTTTGCCAACTAGGTGGGCCTGGCTGGGAGAAAGACGCAGTAGGCTGCGTATCTCGGAGGGAGTCCTTGGAGCTGTGTAGCCAGTCAGGGAGCTTGAGCACCTGTAGATCATCTAAGGAGGAAGATTTCTTTTTCCTCCTTAAATATGAGAGTCTATATGGCAAAGCTCCCAACCTGCTGGGCAGAGTGCACCCGTACAATTTTGTCTACCTGTCCTCTCTCCTGGCCAGTAAGCTCTGTGCAATCCTTGCCCCTTTAGCAGTCCACTTGCTCAGGGCTTCCTTGTTAGGAAATCTCTCAGACTTCTAACCTTTATTTTGTCCCAGCACAGCTGAATATGGATCCCGGCTTTCCACAAGTAGCTGGAATCTCAGTCTCTCTAGGAATTCTGCCTCTCTTAGCTTTCCAACCCTGTAATCATGAGAGTATCATGCAAGCACCATGAAATGTAGGTTTTTGCTCCCAGAGCAGATCTTCGGAGTTAGGTATTCAGCAGTCCTAGGCCTCCACTCCCTCCCTGCTCAGTTTCTCTTCCTCCCACGGGTGAGTTGGGGTGGGGGAAGGGCTTGGGTCCTGCTGGGCCACAGCTTTGTTATGTTACCCTGTTCTGTGAGTTCTGCTCTTTTCTCCAGGTTTATGCAATCTGGTGCAGTCCTCTTTCCTGTTGCTCTTTCAGGATTAGTTGTATTAATTATATTTTCACATTACATGAGGTTTTAGGAGGAAGCCTGTGTCTCACCTCTCATGCTGCCATCTTTAGATCTCTGGAGTGTCGAGGACAGACATTTTTTAAATGAATGGAAAGACAGAATTTTTCAGAAAAAAGAACCAAGTGTTTTAGAAGTGAAAAATAGTGTTTTTGGGTAGGGAGATCCTCACTGGTGGGCTCAATAGCAGAACCCAGTCAACAGAGGAGAGAATAAATATAGAGGTAAATCAATGGAAATTATTTATTTTAAGGAACAGTGAGGAAAAAAATTTTTTAAGTAAACTGAACCTCAGAGACCTATGAGATATTTTAACATACATATATTTAGATTCCCTGAAAAATAGAAGAAAACTTTCCAACTTTGGAAAAAACAGACATTTCAAAATCAAGAACTTCAGCAAACCCCAAACAGGATACACAAAGAAAACCATGGAGAGTCATTATAATGAGACTATGGAACACCAAAAACAAATAAAAATATCTTGAAAGCAAGCAGAGAGAAAACATACTTTACATTAGAGAAACAATGACTCAAACCTCAGCCAAGTTTCTCAGCAAATACCAATGAGGTCAGATGACAGCTGAATAACATTTTAATGTCCTGAAAGAAAAGTACTGTCAAGCTAGAATTAATATCCAGTAAAAATATCCTCCATCTTCCATACTCTTATCTTTCATTCTCAAATGAAAGATAGGAAATTTTCCAGTAGATCTGTTCTAAAAGAAATGTAAAGGGAAATCTATCAGAAGGACAGTAATAGTGTAGAGAAACATGAAACTTCAAAAATGAAGAATGGGCAGTAGAAATTGTACATATTTGGGTAAATATAAACACTAAGTTTCTCCACTTAAGTTCTCTAAAACACTGTAAGGTTCAAAAGCAAAAATTACAGCATTATCTAAAGGGGTTTCAAGGTATGGAAATATAATATACATGACAACTATGAAACACCGGGAAGAGAAAGGGAATTATGTGGTTGTAAGATATCTACATTTTACTTGAAGTAGTAAAATATTAACTTTAAGTAGACTGTAAAAGTTATATAACATGTTGTAAACTCAGAATAACCATAGTTTACAAATAAATACAATTTTTAAAATCTGATAGACAAAATGGAATATTAAAAAAATCAACTAATTGAAAAGAAGGCAGGAAGAACCTTTAAAGCCTTCAGTTTTTCAAAACATAAGGGGAAAACCAGAAAACGTCAACAACAAAAAAATGACAGACCTAAAGTAGACCTCAGTTTAATTTTTTGTTTGCTTTGTTTTTCCTATTCTGTTTTCAAAGTGCAAATAAATTCAATCATTTGCAGTTAATGTTATCTGATCAAAACAACTGAGAGGCAATTACATGAGATTGTGAGGTCACTTTAGTGAAACTGAGTTGAGTTTATATTGATTCTCTCAAATACACCAAACATTTTTATAAAAGTCTCACTTTTCCCTGGGTAGTTACTCTGAACATCCTAGCCCACACTGAAATCCCACATTTATACACTAATACAAATCTTAAAATTTATATCATATGCTTTTGAAAGAGCAATAATCAGATTTATAGAATTTTTTGTTAATCCTCTACCATGACCATGGCAACACAGGTTAAGAGATTATGGATCAGACTGTCTTGAATACACTAGTCATGTGACCTCAGGCAAATATTTAAATTGTCAAAGCCTAGTTTTCTGATCTCTAAAATCGAGAAAATAATAGTTTCTATCTCATTTCTTATTTAAAAAGATGGAATTGGATAATACATATAAAATAATCAGTACAGCAAATGGAACATAGAAAGTGTTCAGTAGATGTCATTTATAAATTTTATGATATAAGAACTAGGGAGCAGTTAGTCTAAAACACACCTAGGAAGTGACTGGAACCAAGTTTGTAGCCAAAGTTTTCTTAGCTTCAGAGATCACATTCAGTTTATCATTTTCTGCTAGCTCCTCAGACTGAATCATTATTTGCTGTAACAGTTTTCAGGCACTACAGTAGCTTTGTAGTTTAAGCACTAACTGCAAAACTGTATGGATGGGGTTAAAAAATCTCAGTTCCACACCTATGGTTGTGCAACTTTGATTAAATTAACATTGATCTTCAGTTTTTTCACCTGCAAAATGTGGATCATGTCAACTAAATTTTTAGTGGGGATATATATATATATATATATGTAGGAATAGTACCTCGCACTTATTTAGTATGTGTAAAAAGAATGGCAGCTATTACTATTATTATTCACCTTTTTCTTTTAGGTATGTGATCAATGTTTACAACAGTGTAACATATTAATTAAAAGAAATTTTGTCTCATACATTTTGAGAGTCCCTCATAACTCTTAATACTGGTAAGTACACAGCATTTTCTCACTAAATATTTACTGATCTGTACCCAATAACTTGACTCACTAATAATGGATTTACTAATACTACATAGGGACCTCAGTTCTAAAATATTTCATTCTACTTCTTAACTCTAAGGATATCGTAGGGTAGTGTTAAAGACATTTTGTAAATATATACCTCTATCACATTGAGCCTTAAAATAAATATTGTTTTTTTTAAATAAAAATTGGCATCAGTGCAATTTTACAATTCTGTCATCCTTCAGTAATATTCACCCTCTTCTTCCCTGAGATCACATTACCTCAATGCTCCAAAATTAGCTAATACATTTCTCCAAAAATTTCAGATTTTAAACAGTGAGATGAGCTTAGGAACAAAAAAAAAAATGTTTTTCTTGAGAATTTAGATGAGTAATAGGTAAGTTTAAGCAAATAATTATCTTCTTAGTTTGTCCTACATACATACACATGCACAGATGCAAACACACACACACAAAAGGAAAGTTTTGTTTTGTTTCTAAGAAATCAGTCATAGTCTGTTCTTTCCCCAAGAAACAGTCCCTGTGAGAGCTCTTAGAAGTGAAGATGGTGAAAAGGAAAAACTAAAGGTATGCCTCACAACAGAAACTAGATACATTAAAAGTACTGAATGAATTATGCCATCAGTGGTTATTTCTTACGGGTGGAATCAGAGCTTCCCAAAAGCTTAACAAGGAACTGCCAAAAGTGCTGAACCTTGGCAAGCTTACATACCAACACTCTGGAGGAAAACACCGAGAAACACTGAAAGAAATGCCTTAAGCTGTAAAATAACCTTCTACCCAGGCAACAATCCTGTTCTTTCATTTAAGATGGAAAAGTAAAATAAAATCATCTTTTCAGTTTATTATTGCATTCACTTGTAGAAAGCAAGGAAATAACAGGGGCTTAGAGAGTTCCAGTACTGGTCTCATTAAAATAACATTTAGGTAGACGAAAAAGCCTTCATTCAGCATGAAAAATGAATATAGTCACAACCTAGAAAAATAGTAACTGTCCATTTTACTTGGAAGAAGAGAAATATATGCTCATAAAATGGTGGCTTGTAAACAATATAAGGGAAAAGAAAAAACACTAAAAACCTAGGCTACAAGCCCATCAAACACTAAAAGGAAAGAAATATGTCTAATTTTGTTATAACTTCCAAAAACACACAATTGCTTTTCCATATTCTTAGACAGTAAATAGACAAAGCAAAAACATTTATATGAATAAGAATAGGTTAGTCAGTGGCAAAGTCACACCCAAAAGTAAGGTAAACAATGGTGGAATATCAGGGAGAACTACAAGTAAATAGAGACTTTTTTTCATTAAGCTTCCCAACATTTTCCAGAACTACAGAATGATATCTTAGATAGAGCCTTTTATCAAAAGTACCTGAGACAATTGTCCTCACATTGACCTGACCATACAAAATACTCTTCTCTTTCTACAAATCTATCAGTAGCTTTATGAACTATTGCTTGGTCCTTTTGAAAGTTGGCATATGCAATCAACAAATCTTAAAGAAAGGTCAACAGAGCGATAAAATAAAATTACACATACTTTGTTAAAATCCAATGGACCAGCATCTTAAGTTAAAAATAAAGACATATGTTATTTTTACTCTTGGGAGTATATCTCAACATATCCCCAGTTCATGCTTCCACAAATAGGATAGACTGTGGAACAGACTTGCAACTAAGGGACGTTACTTTTTTGTTCTTCTCCCACTTCTAGCATTATAAAGCTCTTGTATGGGTTGCTATGTCGGCTTCTGTTTCGGCAATACATATTCACTGAATCCATTTTTCTCCCATGATAAGTTTCCATATTAAAAGCAACAGTCTTAAAAAACAAAAATAAAAACAAAAACCCACCCACCAAAAAAAATTTTTTTAATAAAGAAATAAAAGCAATAGTCTTAAAAAAATCTCTACCTATATTACTCGGCACTAGAATGGCATTTTTAAAAATACTTCAAATAATCATCAGCCCTTTAGTTTGATGATACCTAAATATGCTCGTCCCTCTAGTGATTCTTATTGGTAAGTATTTACCACAGGATAAGCCTTTAAGCACATTTTCAATGAAGAATTATTGAGAGGTGTTCCTTCAACAAGTAAAGTGACACAAAAAAATAAATGAGAAAATTAGGACATTGCCTTTATTCCCTGATGAATTCATCAAAAACTATTTACTGATTGACAGAATACACAGTGCATTAGGAACTTGCAATATAAATATGGAGAAGGTATGATAAAAGTATGGAATTAGTTCATTTTCTTTGAGAGGGCAACAGACATGCAAGGAAATATTTTTCCAAGTCGAGGACTGAATGTAAATAGTAGCTATAGGAGAAATTAATTGCATTGGGTCTGAAAAGGCTTTCAGAAGGTAAATAAAATACTCATGGAGAAATAGTATAACAATATTCTTAGGGAAGGATATTGGAGAGCATCCCAGTGTCCTGAATAAAATTTTAAAGTATGCACCAGCACTAATATATGAACTATAAATGGGTCATTTCTGAAAGACTCATAATTCTTGGAGCTACCAGAATTTCAAATATAAAGATGTTCTTTTTATAGATATCCAGTTGTCTAGTTAAATTAGCACAGTGCAACCAGAAATACATCATATAAATGATTTAATAATTTCCATTTGAGTATCTGTGAGGATTTTTTATTAAACTGTCAGCAACTGCTGTTTGCCAAGCAATAATTAATACTTTTATTTAATCCTCTGGTGGGGTATGTTAGTGTCCATAGAATATAGCACTGACTGCTATTTTCATTATATGAAAATGTCTTTAGAAGCAGGCATTTTCACACTGTCATAATTACATCATGGCATAATTTTAATATGGTTAGATTAATGGAATTTAATGCATTGTATATGAAAGGAAATAATTCAATGAAGTTGCAATTAAACATAAAATCAGGAAGATCTGGAACATAAGTAAGGAAGATGAATCCTATCATTTGCCACCAAACCTACATCCATTTGTTAATTTGCTAATGAACTGTCAAAAAGTACTGAAGAGTGGTTCTGTGCTTGATTGTCATTTCTGGAATTACTTTATCAAAGAAGTACTTGGTGTCTTTTATATGATTCAGGGAAATTGGCTGGGATATAAACATTTATTTTATATGCACAAGCACTTCATGATGGCATAGATCAGCAGGAGTAATTTAAATATTAATAGATAGGTATAGCAAGTTTCAAAAAATGGCAAAGAGTACTAGAGACTGGCTATTACATTCTCTTCTGGATTCAAACAGTTTTCGTTTAGAACAGTATTTAGTGGTTTAGAAAAGTTGTTTCATTTTTTCCATTAAAAAATTGTCTATAGGTACCTGGAAACCAAGTCATCATGTCACTGGAATGACTGTCCTGTGCGATCTAGTAAATGCAGATTTCCCCTTCACATTAAAGGGTAAGTATTTTCTGTTTAAAAATTTTAAATACAATAATAAAAGGGAGTAAATAAATTATGCAGTTATAAGGTATTGTTCAGCTCCATGATCAAGAATTAGAGTTATGAAATATATTTTATAGGCTACATCCACAAAATACCAAGTACATGAAGCTAACCTTCTCTAATATTTTCCAGAAGAGCAGATCAAGATTAAAAGTTTTCTTTTTTCTTTTTAAGTGTGTGTTGTATACTTGAAACCAATATAATATTTTGTATCAACTATACTTCAATTTAAAAAGTGTACTTTAAAAGAAGAGTTTTCTTAATTATGATATCTCTTCACTCATGGTTGAGGGATTATAATTTCAACTATCCAAACATTTATTGAACATCTATGAAGTTTCCCTCCTTCCCCCATACCACACTATTTATTTTGTTGTTATGTAACAGAAAAGAGTGTAATAGGAAACTCCAAAAATCCATCCCTTCACTAAAGCAAAGATTAAACTAGCAAAACTGTCAGAATCAATTTTTCAGAACTCTAGAACCTAATAAAAAAACACAGCCACCAGAGGAATGCTTAATGAAGAAACAAGCTTTTAGATTTTGTTAAGAGAGTTTTGTGGCACTTTAACTTACCTACCAGGGAGCCCATATACCCCAGTGAGAGACGCAGCCCAGGTTCCTGGTGAGGCTTGCTAGTACTATGAGGGTTTGTGGGGGGGTAGGGGGACATACCTCAAACTTTTTCAGGCCAGGGCAGATTTGGCAAAAGTCTTAAAGCCAGATAAATTACCCACAACCACCTGAGGCCAAGGGTATGAGTGGAGCAAGCAGCACACACACTACAAAGCCTGAGAAAGAAGAGATGGTAAGAAAACATGTGGGGGAATGAAGACTGAGAAACTAACCTGTATGTTGGGGAATACAGAAGGCCCAACATATGTGCAGGGCTGGAAAAATACTATAAAAAGACCTGAAATCTAAATTTTCACCTTGAACGGACTCTCAGGTTCCTCACAAGCAGTAAGGGAAGGATGAGGCAGACGTGTAAATAGCTAGACTTAGTTGTAGGTGAGTGTCCCCATAGAGAGGCAGTCTGCAAGGACTGGGAGATTTTTTTTTTTCTTCAGCTCCAGAAATACAATGAAATCTCTGCCAAATCACTAGCTGACCACTAAGATAACAGAACAGAAATTTCATGAACACATGTGACAAAGAATATAATCTTTATAAAAATAGTTTCGAAAAGTCACTAAAAAAACAACTGCAACAAAATAACCAACAACACACACTTTGGAAAAGGAATAATTTGATTTTCAGAGTTATCACATTATGGTATTCAAATGTCTAGTTTTCAATAAAAAGTGCAAGACATGCAAAAAAGTATGACCAGTCTCAAGGAAAAAAAATTGATAAACAGAACTGTGCTTATAGAAATACAGACATTGCACTTACTACAGAAAAATGTTAAATGAACTGTCATAAATATATCAAAGTGCTAAAAGAAAACATGGACAAAGAAATAAAGCAAAAGAGAAGAAATAAATAAAAACTAGAGCAGAAATCAATGAAATCAAAATAAGAAAAACAATGGAGAAAACTAATAAACCAAAATCTGGTTCTTTCAAAAGATCAACAAATTAAAACCTAATTAATTTGTTAAATGAAAGAAATTTTTAAAGAATTCTCTAGCAGTCCAACCAGTTTAAGAACAGAGAAAAATTATCAATATCAGAAAAAAAAAGAAATCATCACTGTTGATCCCGTGGACATTGACATGATCATAAGGGAATACTCATACAACTCTGTACCCACAAATTTGATAACTTATACGAAATGGACAAATTTTTCAAAAGACACAAATTACCAAAACTCACACAAAAAGAAATAGATACTATGAGTAGGCTTATATCTGTCAAAGAAATTGAAGCAATCGTTATTAACCTTCAAAAAAGAAAAAAGCAGGACCGGATAATTTCAATAGTGTATTTTTCAAAATATCCAAGGAAAAGAAATACCAATTCACCATAACCTCTTCTAGAAAACTGAAACAGAGTAAAAACTTCCTAACTCATTCTATTAGACCCAAATTACCCTAATATCAAGGATATAGAGAAAACCACAAAGCAATATCGCTCATGAACACAGAGGCAAAATAACCCAAATAAATTATTAGCAAATCAAACAACAATGTATAAAAAGTATTATATACTATGACCAAGTGGGATTTATCCCAGATATTCAACTTTGGTTAAATGTTCAAAAAATAAAAATATTTAACACATCACCAGCCTAAAGAAAAGTTGTGCAATGATATCAATTGATGCTGAAGAAATATCTGACAAAATACAACACTTATTCATGACAAAAAAAAAATCTCTCAGCAAACTAGAATAAGGAATATCATCAAAAATTCACAGCTAACAGTGAAAAAATGTAAGTTATCCTGCTAAGACAAGGTAAGGAAGTCCTCTCCACCAAACCAATTTAATCATGGACTGGAAGTCCTAGCTCGTGCAATAATACAAGAAAAGGAAATGACAGTACATTTGTTCACAGATGGTATGACTGTCCATCTCAAGGACTGAGAAAGTTTCAAGGAAAAAAACAAAAAAGCTTGCAGAACAAGCAAAAATAACAAGGCTGCAGGGTACATGGTCAGTACACAAAACTTACTGTTTTATTATGTACCATCCAATGAATAACTGGACTTTGAAATTTTAGAAATTACCCTTCACAATAGCACAAAAAATGAAATACTCAAATATAATTATAACAAAGTGTAAACAGGATCTATATGTAAAAACTGAAAAATAGGTGAAGAATCTCAAAGAAGATCTAAGATACCAAATAAACATCTTTCATGTTCATGAATTGGAAGAGTCACTATTATTAAAATATTTCTTTCTAACTTATCTGTGGATTCAATGAAATTCCAATCAAAATCCCAGAAATCTATTCTGTAAATACTGACAATGTGATTCTGAAGTTTATATGGAAAAGCAAAAGACATAGAATAGCCAATACAATACTAATAAGCAAGAACAAACAAGGAAGATTCACCTTACTGATAAAGCTACAATAATCCAGACACTGTAGTACTGGTGAAATAAAAATAGGCACACAGGTCACTATAATAGAATAGAGAACCAAGAAATGACACCCTACAAATATAGTCAACTGATTCTTGACAAAGGAACAAAGATAATTTAATGGAGAAAGAAGTTCTGTCAACAAATTAAGCTAGAGGAATTGGGTCTTTATATGTAGAAAAATGATTCTAGACACAGACCTTACACATTTTATAAAAATTAATTTTAGAAGGATCATAGACCTAAATGTAAAATGCAACACTATAAAAATTGTAAAAGAAAACATGGAGAATACAAATCTATGTAACCACACTTTGATAATGAGTTCTTAGATACAGAATCAACAGCATCATCCATGAAAGAAAAAAAGCAAAGATAAATTTTTTTTTATAAAATTTAAATTTTCTGTTCTGTGAAAGAGACACTTAATGAGAGACTGAAAATGCAAACCACAGGCTGAGGAAAAGTATTTTCAAAACAGGTATCTGATAAAGGACTTTAATCCAAAAACATACAAAGACTCTTAAGACACACAATAACAAAAACAAAACAAAATTAAAAGAATAAAAAATCTGGCCAGACACCTCACCAAAGACATTCATATTGAAAATAAGCATAGAAAATATGCTCAGTATCAAATGTCATTAAGCAATTGCAAATCAATGCAACAATGAGATACCACTAAGACCTATTAGATTGACTAAAATGCAATAAACTAATAATGCCAAATACTAACAAGGATTCTGACCAACAGAAACTCTCCTTCATTGCTTCTGGGAATGCGAAATGGTACAACCAACTTTTGAAGACCACTTAGTCTACAAAGCTAAACGATCTTATATGCAGCAATCATGCTCCTAGATATTTACTCAACTGAGATGAAAACTAATGTACCAAAAAAACTTACACATAAATATTTGTAACAGCTTTATTCATAATTGAAAAAAAATGTGGACGCACCACAATTTCCTTCAAAACAGTGAATGGATAAACAAATTGTGGTGCATCTCTATAATGAGCATTACTCAATGATAAAAAGAATCATAATATAAAGCCCAAGAAGAAACGTATGAACTTTAATTGTACATTTCTATATAAAAAAATGTCAATTTGAAAAGGCAACATATTATATAATTCCACTCATATGACATTCTGGAAAAGGAAAAACTATAGAGACTGTCAAAAGATGAATGGATGCCAGGGTTTTAGGGAAGTAGGGAGAGCATAATAGGTGAAGCACAGTGGTTTTTTAGGGTGCTGAAACTGTTCTTTATGAAACATAATGGTAGATAAATAACAGTAACTATTTATAAAAATGCTTAAAATGTTACAGCACAAAGAGTGAACAGTGATGTACATAAATTTTAAAATAACCATTTAATAAGTCAAAAGATCCCAGGATTAAATACAGCAAGCTATAAAACAATCAAAGTGTATTGTGACTGTATGAAACAACATATAATTTTTTATTGTTATGTTGACCTAAGGGAGAAAGGATACTGATCTAAGTACCTTTGGAAATGAGTGGAGTTTGTAAAACTAAATGCAAAAGGAAGTGTACATAAGCACTATACTATAGTTTATGAAGCTGTTTCCCACTGAGGTATGGGTTAACCATTCTGACACCACTATTCATGTACAGCAAAACTTAACAATTAAATAAATGGATTAAAGTAGAGGAGCCAAAACATACAACCCCATTCTAGTCATAAAGAAATACCAGGTATATATATTAACCGAGGGACAGTCTATAAAATACCTCAAAACTACCAAGGTGATCAAAAACAAGGAACGTCTAAGAAATTCTCATGGCATAAAGGAAACACGATGACTAAGTGCAATGTAATATACTCAGTAGGATATTCCTAACATTGTAGCTGTTAGGAATGGAAATGATGTCCATGATAATGAAGACTAACATTTTGTTGGAAGTTCATGGTTTCAACTTCTATCATTCAGGTTTTCAGTTCTGTGGTTAAGTCTCTTCAGTTGTCCCAAGTAAAAATGTAGGTATAGCTTGAAAGAGTTAAGATATTAATGCAGTTTTCATTATCACCTCAGTCTTTAAATGTCACATGAATAAATCTACTGAAAAACTAGCTGAAATCCTGAAAGTAGAGAACAAAATGACAGACTAATATTCAGAATAAAAACATTGTAGTAGAGAAAAAGTAATGCATATTGATCTAGATAAGGAAGTGTTATTTCAGAGAAGATAAGACATGCAAATGGTAACTTTTAAAAGACTTTCTATAGAAAGTAGATATTTTTAGAGTTTGACTTAGTATAAAGAAAGTAAAGCATACAAAACTGAGAAGTTGCCAAATGTTCTCAAATGAGAAACATTTCCTTGCATTTCAGTTTTGCCTGAGGATGGTTCTGATGGGACAGTAGAAGTATAAATGAGGCAATTCATTTATTAATGATAAAATAATAGTAACATGATGAAATACATCTATATTCATATGGTATCATTTATTACAATTTTATTTGTTAAAAGCCTTTGGAAAGTGTAAGAAAAACGGACGTGAGTATTTGAGTATATTTTAAGTGTTTTGCTGAGTAATCAAAGTAACACACACAAAAAATTTGCATTTTTTTGGAAGATAAAACCAAATTACATTATATAACGTAATTATATACTTCAAAACTGAAATAAGCTTAATTTTCTGTATTAAGTGTCCCTTGTCCAAGTTAATGACAGTATATTGCGATAACCATCAGGTCAATTAATTAAACAGTAATTACTGACTGATCTTAGGTGGAAGAGCAGTATCATCCTTAATCAAATTCTGGGCAGGAGTTTGTGAGGAAATTGTGAGTAGCAAAGGATGAAATCTCAAGTGGATGAGCACATATGGTAAATAAAAAATTGTTGGGCCTGTTTCCATGAAAACTTCTTGGGCACCATAAGGGTATATTGCTTCTTCCAATGATTGAGCATAGTCAGTGTAAAGAAAACAAGCAATTTTGTGGATCCTTGTTAGCCCAATTTTTCATCCTGTCAGTCTTGTTATATGGAAGGGAAGGGAAGATGGTCTGAAACAAAATACAAATTACTCAGTCTTTGGCCTGTGTGAATTGTTGAATAAGAATAGCAAACATTGGAGACTACTGCATAAGGTGTTGTTCCTTCTTGCTTTTGCCAAGGAAGGTCAAGCCCCATTCACCAGAGGGCTATAAAGTATAAGAGGACAACATGCTATAATTTGAAGCTTCAGTTTAAAAACCACAAGAAGAAATATCTCATGACCTTAAGAAAATGGGAGAAGTATACTCCAAGCACCTTGGATTTTTAAAGCTCTTTTTTAGAAAATCAATAGCAATATCAGGCAGTACTATACTAAGAGAAATTTCTGAAGCATTTATGGAATCCTATACCTTTCAGTGAGAGTTTCGATTTTAAGTCCCTGTCCCATTGATGCAATGTATTAATTTTTCTCCCTGTTGCTTATGAGGTCCTTTTGTCTTTATAAAAATACCACTATAATGTGTCCATCTGTTCATGGAAAAAGGGTTAATATACAAGCTTTAGTCCAGAAAAATCTTCACTATCTAAAAATATAAAAGATAACCTATACTTTCACGCTTTATGGCCACTCTGTATATTTATGACACATACAGCACTGTGTAGTTGATCTAGTGAAGAAATCATTACTTTTATGATTGCTCCAGGAAAAACAGCAAGAAAGACACCACAGGAAAAGAGTATAGATATTAATTAGACAAACTTGTCAATCTAAGCCCTGCCCTTCTCTTTACCAGTGGCCACAACTAAAGTATTATATAATTTTGAGGCAAAAATAATAATAATTTTGTATTTATAGCTCAGAGTTATAATTTTGACACCCTTATGCATAAAAGATTTACAAGCCGCTGGCCTAAAGCTCTGTTATTCTTTTCTTTTCCTTTTGATAAATCCCAACCTACAGGATACATTTCTCTGGGGCTTATTTATTCTTAGTTTTGAATAACTAAGAGATGCTGACTAAGCTCTGTCCTATTCCCTGCCTCATATCTCTGTTTCCTATTTTCTCATAACCAAACTAAGAGACTACAATATAACTTCTACTAACTGCCAGAGGTTAAGGACAGTCTCATTTTTTAACTGACCATCTTGCTCTGCTGTTTTTCCTCTAGGACTTTCAATATTGTGCCGACATTTGTTATCTCTAGAAAGAGGTGTGATACGAAGATAAAGATGATGTACATATGCAATGACCACAGCTTTAAAACATAGTTTTGGCACTTATGGGTTTTTATTTTGCCTATGGAGTCAGCTGAATTATTATTTTTTTCATATTGAGTTATTTTTATTTCTACTTTAACATAGTGATTCAATACATACAATTTTGAAGGACTAAACAATAGTTTATAGGACATCTGATAGTCTTAAAGAAATGCCTTTATATTTAGGCATACAGAAATTTTTTAGGTTTTCTCATTAATTTGAAAGTTGAATTTAATGAAAGCAAAAGTACATTTAAAGTATATTTTCATTTTAAATGGTATAATGTTTTAAAATGATAAAAAAATAAAAGTAGAAAATAAAACTTTGTTCATAACCATCGCAACTGGAAATGATAATATTAAATGATACATTTTCTTGACATATTTATCTTATTTGTATATGTGACACAAAGTTGGAAACATGTTGAGTATACATTTTTGAAAGTGGATATTTTCTTTTAACAAAACACTGAGTCCCCATGTAATTAAAATAGTTTCTAAACCTTGTTTTAGTGACTAATAATAAATGTATATTGCTGTAACATAAGTTGTGCTATCACCTATCTCTAAGCACTTAGTTTGCTCTTAAGCTTTTACCTTAAAAAATAATGCTGCAAAAAATAATAATAATAATGCTGCAACTTTCTGTTTCCAGTTCCTCATGTAAGGAGCTTGGGAGTTGCCACTCTATCTACCCTAGCATTAAGTAAAAAGCTGAACAAACTGAAAAATCAGTAACTATTCTTGGATCCCTAAGAGAATGGAGGAAACAGAGCAACCACTGGAGAGACAAGAAGGTGAACACAGAGTGCAGGTAGGATTACATGAGCAGAAACCACTAAGAGAGCCAGGGTAGGCAAACTGGAACTGTAATTGATGAACTGCTGCAGACTCAGCAGGAACAAGTCTAAGACTTAAAATTCCCCAGGGACTGTCATAGAGTGCCCTCCCCAATACTGGGGACTAGTAAGAAATATAGCAGTACAAATTTAATACACAATAATCAATCACTTTCCTATATACTACAATGAACAAATTGAATTTGAAATGAAAAACACATACCATTTACATTAGCACCAAAAAATAAAATATTTAAGAGATAAATATAACAATGTATGTATAAGATATCTATATGAGGAAAATGACAAAACTCTGATGGATGAAATCAAAGAACTAAACAGAGAACTACTCTATGTTCATAGACAGGAAGACTCAATATTGCCAAGTTCTTCTCAACTTGATCTATAGAGTCAGTGCAATCCAACCAAATTACAACAAATTAATTTGTGGAGATCAACAAACTAAGTCTAAAGTTTGTATAGACAGGCAAAAAAAAACAGAATAAGCCAACACAATACTGAAGAATAACTAAGACTGATGCTATCTGATTTCAGTCTCGTATAAAGCTACAGTAATCAAGACAGAGTGGTATTGGCTATAGAACAAATAGATAAATAGAACAGGATAGAAAACCCAGAAACAGACCCCTGTAAATAGAGTCAAATGACCTTTATGCAAGCCAACTGGGCAAAGATAGTCTTTTCAACAAATGGTGGACACCTGGACATCCACATGCATATAAACAAGTAAATCTAGATACATACTTACTCTCTTCACAAAAATTTACTCAAAATGGATCACAAATCTAAATGTAGAATGTAAAACTATAAATGTCATGGAAGACAACATGGAAGAAAACTCAGATGAGCTTGGGTATGGCAGTGACTCCGTTGGTACAGTGCCAAAGGCACGATCCACCAGAGAAATAACTGATAAGTGGGGCTTCATTAAACCTAAAAACTTATGCTCTGTAAGAGACAATGTCAAGGAAGTGAGAGGAAAAAATCCATATGGGGAAAAATATACATGAAGGACCCATATGATAAAGTGCTGTTACCTAAAATATACAAAGAACTCTTAGAACTCAACAATAAGGCAACAAACAACCCAGTTAAAAAATGGGCAAAAGACTTTAACAGACATTTCACCAAAGGAGAAATACAGATGGCATATGAGCTTATGAAAAGATGCTCTACATTGTATGTCATCAGAGAAATGTAAATTAAAATAACACTACATACCTATTGGAATGGCCAAAACATCAAACACTAGCAACAGCAAATGCGGATGACGATGCGGAGCAACATGAGCTCTCACTCATCTCTGGAGGGAAGCTGAAATGGTGTAGCCACTTCAGAAGACAGTCAAGCAGTTTCTTAAAAAACAAAACATATTCTTACTGTATGATCCAGCAATCACGCCACCTGGTAGCTACCTGAAGGGGTTGAAAAATTATGTCCACTCAAAAATCTGTATACAGATGTTTATAGCATCTTTATATATAATTGCCAAAACCTGGAAGTAATCAAGATGTCTGTCAGTAGGTGAATGGATAAATAAACTGTGTTACATCCAGACAATAGAATACTACTCAGAACTAAAAAGAAATGAGCTCTTAGGTCACAAGAAGACATGGAGGACTTTAAGTGCAGATTTCTAAGGGAAATAAGCCAATCTGAAAAGAATACCTACTGTATGATTCCAACCATATGACATTCTGGAAAAGGCAAAACTATATGAAGACAGTAAAAAGATCAGTGGTTGCCAGAGATTGGAAGATGCTAGGAGGGATAAATATAGGCAAAGCAAAATAATTTTTAGGCAGTAAAAATACTCTGCATCATACCATACAGATGGATATATGGCATTATATATATTTTTGAAACCCATAGAATATATAACATCAGAGTGAACCTTAATATAATACTTTTGGTGATTATGATGTGTAAATGTATGTTCATTAACTGTAACAAATGTTTTGCTCTGGTTCAGGGATGTTGATCATGGAGGAGATTATGTATATGTGGGAGCAGGGGGTATATGGGAAATTTCTGTGAAATTTAATTTGCTCTCTCAAATTTTCTGTGGAACTTAAACTGCTTTAAAAAGAAATCAAGTCTTAAAAAAGTAATAATGCTGCAATAAATTTTATTTACATAAAATTTTACCCAACTATTTTGCTACAGTTTTATTATAGATGAAATTATGTCCCCCTCAAAATTCATTATGTGGAAGCCCTTTCCCCTAGTACTTCAGAATGTGACTATATTTGGAGATAGGACTTTTAAAGAGGAGATTAAGTTAAGATGAGGCCATAATGCTGAGCCCTAAACAAATCTGATTGGTGTCTTTATAAGAAGAAAAACGTGCACAGAGGAAAAGCCATGTGAAGACACAAGAAGGCAGCCATATGCAATCTAAAGAAAGAAGCCTCAGAAGAAACTAAACCTGCTGACACCTAGTTTCCAGAACTAAATGAAAAACAAATTTCCATTGTTCAAGCCACCTGGTCTGTGGTATTTTGTGTAGGCAGCCTTATCAAACTAACACAGATGCATTTCCACAAGTGGTATCACTGCATCAAACCTGTTAACTTGTGAAACTTTGGATTTATTGCCATTTTGCTCTCCCAAAAGAGTATGAAGTTTCCTGGTTTATTATGTGCTCACAAAAATAGTTGCTTACATATTAAAAAGAACAAAAAAGGTAGGAAGGAAGGGAGGGAAGGAGAAAAGAAGGAAGGGCAAAGACATTGGTTTAAAATAATTTCTAACTATTGTCATACATCTGTGAAGCAAGATGTTCATCTAATATATTTGTTTCATTTATAATAGAGCCCAAAATAATTTCTTTTCTAATAATGAAAACATGGGATAACTACACGTGACTCACATACAGAATATAGGGCAAGGAGTCATACAGATTTCTCTTCCTGATAATTACAATCTACAGAATTAACAGAGAACACTAGAAAAGTGATAGATATTATGTGACCCTTTGATAGGAATCTCAGCAGGCAATCAAGTAAGATTTGCCTGTTCAAGAATTATGATAAATGAGCTTATATAAAATGACACCTTACTTTATACTGCACTTAACTATGATTAGTCCTTCCCCAATACTATGAGAATTTGAAGAATTATTATACCTACATTTTTTGCACAGAAACCTATGATTTGAGGCAGTAAAGAAGTAAAGGGAAAATAACTAGCCAAGAATAAAACTTTGAAGGTAGAAAATATTTTTGAAAATATAAAACTCCGAATTGTTACAATATAAAGGATATTGCTATTTCTCATTTCCTTAACATGTTTCTCAAATGTTATTGCTTTAATAATTTAGAACTAAACCTGGTACTTAACTGTTATGCTGACAATGTAATACAATCTCTTCACAAAATCAATAATGGAGTAGATATATTTAAATGAGTCTTTGAATTTCAAGAGGTGTGCTTGAGAGAGAATCTTTTTCTGGCCAAAAAACTGATAAAGGCTCTTAATATATTTAATATGGGATAATGAGTTTTGTTATACAATATTAGATCTAGTTTCACTAGAAAATGATACATTATTAACAATATACTAGTCCTAAGGCATGTAAATTATATAATTTTGTGTTATGATAAGGCAATTTAATTATTATTCTTAAAGTGACAATTATACTCAAGAATTTTGTATTATTTTTGTCATTCAGTAAAGTTGAAATAATGTTTCCAAAGACAAATACTCATTTACAGTATAACTTATGTTACTGCATTTAGTTTTAATTCTACATCAGCAGGATAAAATTGTGTCAATTGCCTTTTCGTACCTTCGGCTCAGAATACGTTCATACTAAAGCTATACATCACATGCTGTTTATAACCATATAAAAATTTTGTTTTATCAGTGTTTACATGAAATATTTTTACTTTGTAGATTTTATGTGAAAAAGGGCCCATCACCAAACACATTTGGGAAATTCTAGATAAAGCAATTAACTAGATTTTTTTTTCTGGACAGAATTCTCAGAATCTTTAAAACGTTAAAATGCACTGGAAATCCCCAAGGAAGGCAGAGTTTTCAGTATTTGCCAAAGGTCAGAATATTAATGTTATCAAATGAGATTTGGTTCTAAACCTACCTTATTTTACCACTGTTAAACACACCCTCCCCTCCCACCCATACACACACACATCAAAGTATATTCTATTGAGATTACCTAGAAAATAGGTCTAAATTCTACCAATTCTGTTTTCATCCCCAGTGTTATTATTCTGGTCTAGCCCTACTTAACTTTACCAGCTGTACTATTACAACAGCTCTACAAACATCCTCCTCCTGTTGAAATCAATTCTTACCACAAATTATCTTTCTAAAATCAGATATCATCAAGTAGGCTTTGAAGCCTTCAAGGAAAAGTCTCACTATAGCAATTCGCATCACTGCAAGATGGCCTCTATCATCTTTAACAGCAGCATCTGCCCTTAATCAACCCCGTATTTTGGTCCCTTCACATCTGTTTACACATAATTCTCTAACTATACAATAAACATTCATGCATTTGTGCTTTTGTTCTAGGACATCACTACCTCCCTTGTCTCCTTAAGTTCAATAGTTAGCTGAAATGTAACCTTTGATGCCTTCATTTTCACCCCACCTATTGAATTAATTGATTTTACAAAGGCCTTCTTGTAGTATTTTATACTTACATTTATCATAAAAAGTACCAAAGATACATATGTCTCTCTTAATACACTGCAGGAGTTTATCAGACAGCAGACAGATTATTTCAGGGAAAAGGGAGATCTTTAAAAAGCATCTAGTTCATTATGATGTTTTACTAGTTCTATTGCAAGAACACATCCCTTTATTTTAAATTCTAGTTTCACCAGTGTTATCTCCTATACTTTGAGATAACGTTGCTATCTATAGAAGGCAAACTCAGGCTGAATAATTGGATTAGGAAGACCTGGGTTTTGGAAGTAGGGGAATGAAGAATAAACAGGAATGGAGTTACAATCATACTAATTTAGTTATTTATTAGGGGCTTACTGTGTGCTAGCCAATTTGCTAAGCCCTTTATTTAATTATCATACTTATGAAACATAGAAAACACTAATAAAAGATGAAGAGAGCATCCTACTTAGACTTCATAATTCTGCAATTCAGGTCCTATATTCACATAACATATGAATTTTTGAGCTTTCACTGTGTCAGGGACAATGAAGAGAAATAGTGATACAGAAATGAATAAGTACTTTTCATAGAGTACACAAACTAATGCTATGTGAAGGCTGTTGTCTAAGAGTTCCATGAAAAATGCGATGCATGACCATAGAAGCAAACTCTTAAATGGGTTGCGTCTCCCTCCAAAAATATGTTGATGTCCTAAACACCAGTATCTCATAATGGAACCCTATTTGGCAATAAAATAGCTACATGCAATTAATTAAGGTCAGGTCATACTGGAATAAGGTGGCCTCCTAACACAATATGACAAGTGTCCTTGTAAGAACAGAATAATCATGAAAAATCATGCGACAAATGTGGCAAAAAGTGAAGTGTGCCAGCTGAAAGCCCAGGAATACCAGAGACTTCCAGAAATCACCAGAGGATAGAAAGAGGCAAAGAAGGATTTTCCCTTACAAGTTTCAGAAGAATGACCCTGCCCACACTTTGATTTCAGACTTCAAAACCTCCACAACTGAGACAATAAATTTCTGTTCTTTCAAGCCACTCAGTGTGGTACTATATTATGACAGTCTTAGAAAACTAATACACTAGAGACTTCCGGGAAGATGGTGGCATGAGAAGGGCAGTAAGAAATCTCCTCCCAAAACTATATATATCTATGAAAATACAGCAAATACAACTATTATTAAAAGAGAGACCAGAATACGCAGGAAAGCGCACAGCGTGCAGCTACCCCTGAGAGGACATGACACCCCACAAGGCGGAGCTAGAAAGGGCCCGGCAGAGCGGCGCGGCCACGTCTGTGGTAATGGAGCAACAGTGCCACCTACAGCATCCCCACAAAATCTACTCCCGGTGGGCGTTTTTCTTTTTTCGTTGTGGTTTGTTTTCTTTTTTGTTGTTTTTTTTCTTCTCTTTCATTTTCTTTTCTTTTCTTTCTTTTATTTTTCGTTTTTTTCTTTCTTTCTTTCTTTCTTTTTCTTTTTAAAGTCTTAAAGAGCCCAGCTGACATACGTGACAACGACCAGTGACCACTTCTATACCATGAAAAGACAGAGGAATATGATCCAGACTAAGATCAACCAGACAATCCCAGAAAGGGAGCCAGAAGGGATGGAAATGTACAATCTTCCTGTAAAAGAATTCAGAATAAAAGTCATAAATATGTTCATGGATCTACAGAAAAATGTGCAAGAGCTGAAGGTGGAAGTGAGGGAAGTGAGGAAAGACAATGCAGAAATTAAAACAAGCGATCAACAGGCTTAACAACAGACTGGATGAGATGCAAGACACTGTTAATGGAATAGAAATCAGAACAGGAATACAGAGAAGCTGAGGCAGAGAGAGATAAAAGGATTTCTAGGAATGAAAAATATTAAAAGAACTGTGTGACCAATCCAAACGGAACAATATTCGCATTATAGGAGTACCAGAGGAAGAAGAGAGAGAAAAAGGAATAGAAAGTGTCTTTGAAGAAATAATTGCTGAAAACATTCCCATGCTGGGGAAGAAAAAAATCTCACAGTCCACAGAGGCCCACAGATCTCCCAACACCGGGGACCCAAGGAAGACAACACCAAGACACATAATAATTAAAATGGCAAAGATCAAAGAAAAAGACAGAGTATTAAAGGAAGCTAGAGAGAGAAAAAAGATCACCTACAAAGGAAAACACATCAGATTATCATCAGACTTCTCAACAGAAACCTTACAGGCCAGAAGAGAATGGCATGATATATTTAACATAATAAAACAGAAGGGCGTCGAACCAAGAATATTGTATCCAGCACAATTATCATTGAAATATGATGGACGGATTAAACAATTTACAGACAAACGAAAGTTGAGAGAGTTTGCTTCTCATAAACCACCACTACAGGATATCTTAAATGGACTGCTCTAGAGGGGAGCACCCGTAAGGCTGAAAAGATGTCAACAGAGAAAATAAAATCATAGCAAAGAATGAAGACCATCTAAATACTAACTAAAGGCAAAGAATAAAACACCTAGTATATAAAGAATGGAGGAGGAACAATAAGAAGTGATAGAAATAAACAAACATCAGACGGTGTTTACAATAACTTAACAAGAAACTTAAGTCAGATTGTTAGATAGTAAAGAAGTAAACCCTCAACGTTTGGTAACCACGAATCTAAAGCCAGCAATGACAATAAGTACATATCTATCAATAATCACCCTTAATGCAAATGGACTGAATGCACCAATCAAAAGACACAGAGTAACAGAATGGGTAAAAGAGCAAGACCCATCCATATGCTGCTTACAAGAGACTCACCTCAAACCCAAAGTTTATACACAGACTAAAAGTGAAGGGATGGAAAAACATATTTCATGCAAAGAACAAGGAAAAAAAAGCAGGTGTTGCAGTACTTGTATCAGACAAAATAGACTTCAAAACGAAGAAGGTAACAAGACATAAAGAAGGACATTACATAATGATAAAAGAATCAATCCAACAAGAAGATATAACCATTATAAATATATATGCACCCAACACAGGAGCGCCAGCATATGTGAAACAAATACTAACAGAATAAAAGGAGGAAATAGACAGCAATGCATTCATTTTAGGAGACTTCAACACACCACTCATTCCAAAGGACAGAATAACTAAAATAAAGACACAGAGGCACTGAACAACACACTAGAACAGATGGACCTAATAGACATCTACAGAACTCTGCACCCAAAAGCAACAGGATATACACATTCTTCTCCAGTGCAAATGGAACATTTTCCAGAATAGATCACATACTAGGCCACAAAAAGAACCTCAGTAAAGTCAAAAAGACTGAAATTCTACCAACCAACTTCTCAGATCACAAAGGTATAAAACTAGAAATAAATTTTAGAAAGAAGTCGAAAAGGCTCACAAATACATCGAGACTTAACAACACTCTTCTAATTAATCAATGGGTTCACGACCAAATCAAAACAGAAATCAAAGAATATATGGAGACTAATAACAACAACAACACAAAGCCACAACTTCTGTGGGACGCAGCAAAGGCAGTTCTAAGAGGAAAGTATATTGCAATCCAGGCCGACTTAAAGAAGGAAGAACATTTCCAAATGAATAGTCTAAAGACACAATTACTGAAATTGGAAAAAGAAGAACAAATGAGGCCCAAAGTCACCAAAAGGAGGGACATAATAAAGATCAGAGAAGAAATAAATAAAATTGAGAAGAATAAAATAATAGAAAAAATCAATGAAACCAAGAGCTGGTTCTTTGAAAAAATAAACAAAATAGATAAACCCCTAGCCAGACTTATTAAGAGAAAAAGAGAATCTACACACATAAACACAATCAGAAATGAGAAAGGAAAAATCACGATGGACCCCACAGAAATACAAAGAATTATAACAGAATATTATGAGAATCTATATGCTAACAGCTGGAAAACATAGAAGAAATAGACAACTTCTTAGAAAAATACAACCTTCCAAGACTGACCAAGCAAGAAAAAGGAAAACTAAACAGACCAATCACCAGCAACGAAATTGAATCAGTAATCAAAAAACTATCCAACAACAAACCCCCAGACCAGATGGATTCACCTCTGAATTCTACCAGACATATAGAGAAGAAATAACACCCATTATCCTTAAAGTTTTCCAAAAAATAGAAGAGGAGGGAATACTTCCAAACTGATTCTATGAAGCCAGCAGCACTCTAATACCAAAACGTGGCAAACATCTCACCAAAAAAGAAAATTACAGACCAATATCCCTGATGAACATAGACGCAAAAATACTCAACAAAATATTAGCAAACCGAATTCAAAAATACATCAAGAGGATCATACACCATGATAAAGTGGGATACACCTCATGGATGCAAGGATGGTACAACATTCGAAAATCCTTCAACATCATCCACCACATCAACAAAAAGAAGAACAAAAACCACATGATCATCTCCATAGATGCTGAAAAAGCATTTGACAAAATTCAGCATCCATTCCTGATTAAAACTCTCAACAAAATGGGTATAGAGGGCAAGTACCTCAACATCATAAAGGCCATATATGACAAAGCCAAAGCTAACATCATACTTAACAGCGAGAAGCTGAAGCTTTTCATCTAAGATCGGGAACAAGACAGGGATGCCCACTCTCTCCACTGTTACTCAACATAGTACTGGAGGTCCTAGCCATGGTAATCAGACAAAACAAAGACACACAAGGCATCCAGATTGGTAAAGAAGAAGTCAAATTGTCACAATTTGCAGATGACATGATACTGTACATTAAAAACCCTAAAGACTCCCCTCCAAAACTACTAGAACTAATATATGAATTCAGCAAAGGTGCAGGGTACAAAATTAACACACAGAAATCTGTTGCTTTCCTATACACTAATGATGAACTAACAGAAAGAGAAATCAGAAAAACAATTCCATTCACAATTGCATCAAAAAGAATAAAATACCAAGGAATAAACCTAACGAAGGAAGTGAAAGACCTATACTCTGAAAACTACAAGACACTCCTAAGAGAAATGAAAGAGGACACTAACAAATGGAAATGCATCCCATGCTCTTAGCTAGGAAGAATAAATATTGTCAAAATGGCTATACTACCTAAAGCAATCTAAAGATTCAACGCAATCCCTATCAAACTACCAACAGCTTTCTTCAATGAACTCGAACAAATGTTTCGAAAATTCACATGGAACCACAAAAGACCCCGAATAGCCAAAGCAATCCTGAGAAGGAGGAATAAAACAGGGGGAATTATGCTCTCTGACTTCAAGCTCTACTACAAAGCCACAGTAATCAAGACAATTAGGTATTGGCACAAAAGCAGACCCACAGACCAGTGGAACAGAATAGAATATCCAAACATTAACCCAAACATATACAGTCAATTAATATTTGATAAAGTAGCCTTGGATATACAATGGGGAGATGACAGCCTCTTCAGCAGCTGGTGTTGGAAAAACTGGACAGCTACATGTAAGAGAATGAAATTGGACTACTGTCTGGCCCCATACACAAAGGTAAACTCAAGGTGGATCAAAGAGCTGAATGTAAGTCATGAAACCATAAAACTCTTAGAAAAAAACTTAGGCAAAAATCTCTTGGAGATAAACATGAACAACTTCTTCATGAACATATCTCTCCGGGCAAGGGAAACAAAAGCAAAAATGAACAAGTGGGACTATATCAAGCTGAAAAGCTTCTGTACAGCAAAGGACACCATCAGTAAAACAAAAAGACGTCCTACAGTATGGGAGAATATATTCATAATTGACGTATCCGATAAGGGGTTGACATCCAAAATATATAAAGAACTCACGCACCTCAACAAACAAAAAGCAAATAATCCAATTAAGAAATGGGCAGAGGACATGAATAGACACTTCTCCAAAGAAGAAATTCAGATGGCGAACAGGCACATGAAAAGATGCTCCACATCACTAATCATCAGAGAAATGCAGATTAAACCACAATGAGATACCACCTCACACCAGTGAAGATTGCCAACATCCATAACACAGACATCAACAAATGTGGTGAGGATGTGGAGAAATGGGAACCCTCCTACACTGCTGGTGGGAATGCAAATGAGTTCAACCATTGTGGAAAGCAGTATGGAGGTTCCTCAAAAAACTCAAAATAGAAATACCATTTGACCCAGGAATTCCACTCCTAGGAATTTACCCTAAGAATGCAGCAGCCCAATTTGAAAAGGACAGATGCACCCCATGTTTATTGCAGCACTATTTACAATAGCCAAGAAATGGAAGCAACCTAAGTGTCCATCAGTAGATGAATGGATAAAGAAGATGTGGTACATATACACAATGGAATATTATTCAGCCATAAGAAGAAAACAAATCCTACCATTTGCAACAACATGGATGGAGCTAGAGGGTATTATGCTCAGTGAAATAAGCCAAGCCGAAAAAGACAAGGATCAAATGATTTCACTCATATGTGGAGTATAAGAACAAAGAAAAAAACTGAAGGAACAAAACAGCAGCAGACTCACAGAACCCAAGAACGGACTAATAGTTACCAAAGGGAAAGGGACTGGGGAAAATGGGCGGGAAGGGAGGGATAACAGGGAAAAAGGGGCATTACGATTAGCAGATGTAATGTTGGGGGGGTGGCATGGGGAGGGCTGTACAACTCAGAGAAGACAAGTAGTGATTCTGTAGCATCTTACTACGCTGATGGACAGTGACTGTAGTGGGGTTGGTGGGGGGGACCTGATGAAGGGGGTAGTTTAATAGCCATAATATTGCACATGTAATTGTAGATTAATGATACCAAAAGCAGTTATAAAAAAAAACTAATACACTAAACTCACATAAAGACAATATAAGATTTCCATATTTGAGCTACTTTATGAAGTAGCCCTTAAAGTCGTAGCACGTTTCCATGGAAAATGGATATTCTGATCAGAAAATAGATGAAAGGCAATTTGTGGATCAAATAATTGATTAGTTTGACAAAGTTTTGTTCCCTTAAAGATATTAAAATTATTCTTTATTTTCTGGATAGAGCAACCCTACAATTGTATATGAACTTCAATTCAGGAGATAAGAGCTCTACTGGGATATGAAATAAAGAACTTGTGTTGTGCTTTCTGTTGTATATCAGTCATTTTTCAGGCAATCTAATTTAACAATGAAATTACTTTACAGTAATTGACTTTAAAGATTTTCTCTCATCAAAATCTCATTGGTTACAACATAACAATATTTCCTTTAACTGGACCATTATATTGCAACCAAAAATTAGTTTGGGCACTGAAAGAATATTTACTTTCAAGGACTCATCATCATGTATGCCAACAATTACGTATCAAAGGTTCTACATATTAAAGTACTCAGCAATTGAACAATATTAAGTCCTGTGCTAGAAACTTTTCCCCAAAAGGCCTGCCTTTCCAATTTCCTCAGAAATCATAGGTCAGTTCAGATAATTTTGTTCTGCCTTTGGTTTTTTTGGAAGTGTTTTTAGTTGTATTTTTCTCTCCCTAAAAATGTGTTTTTCTGTACAGGAATTCTGGTGTTTTTTTTACCCATAATTGGTAAGAAGTTTTTAAAGGAAGATGACAACAGAAGCAGGACAGAATGAAGATACAGGATGCACATTTCTAGGAGGAAGTTGATTTTGTTGCTTCATATCACAACCCACGTTGAAGATTTTATCTTCTTCATCAAGAGACTCCAGGCATTGGTCCATTTTGGATGACATACTCCTCAAT
Source organism: Smutsia gigantea (assembly GCA_032199065.1). Lineage (NCBI taxonomy): Eukaryota > Metazoa > Chordata > Mammalia > Pholidota > Manidae > Smutsia > Smutsia gigantea. The sequence continues at coordinate 777,479 of JAVSCE010012215.1, read as the reverse complement.
TCTTTGTAGTTTTTAGTTTAATAATCTGATTAACTTTGAAAAACACCATTATCCACATTGTTCATTGCTTTTGATTATCTGGCTAATATATTTACCAGAGCACTACAAACCTTACTCCTCTTCTCAAATATTCACACTGATTTGTGCCACTAATAAGGAGTCTATCTTAGTGATCAGAATTTCAGTAGCACATTTTCTTTCCTACAGTTTCAGCTATATGAGAACATTTAAAAACTGCTTGATAAGGTTCAATCTGCAGAAAATTGACAGATTTTTGCTTTCTAGACTAAAAAGCCTTTGCTTTATTTACCTTGCCATCAGTCAACACAAACACATATATAGTAAGTGTTCATGGGCACTTATCGCTTGATGGCTTTCACACAATTTTTAGTATCCAACAGACATTTTGTGGGTTTTTTCTTAATTGTCTTTTCAGTAACCTTTTGCTTTTCAGTTTTTGTTTTGCTTTTTCATTTTAGAAATTTCCTTACATTACTGGATAGCATGAGGAAACTTCGTCTGTCAATTCTTAAACCATCAGGTAACCATGATGAAACAGGAAACAGATGATTTCAGTGGTATCATGTTAGCATCCATTTGGGAATAACATTTAAAAACATCTTGCTTAAAAATGTCATGTGTTCTTTCATCTCCTCAAAGTGCCAAAGGTGAAATTAGAACTTGGCACATTTAAGTAAATGTAATTGAAAAAGTGTGATTCATTTCCATCTAATCACAGCATAAGGAAAACACATCTCTTGCTTAATTTCTGGATCTTGCTTCCTTTCATTTTAATTTACATAAGTAGAATCAAAACGTATTTACTAGTTTATATCTGGATTCCCTTACTCATCACAGTGCTTTGGAGATATATCCAGTATGTTGCATGTATCATACACTATTCCTTTTTATTGCTGAGTAGCATTCACAATCTGATGATTATTTACGTTATTTCAAGTTCAGGGTTATTATGAATAAAACTGATATGGTTATGCATGCACATGTCTGGTTTATTTTGAGGGATAAGGAGGATGAAGGAAAAATGAGGAGACAGTGTATATTCGCCATTACAGAAACCACAATATTATGTTCCAAAGTGGCTGTGCCAGCTTGCATTCCAAAAACAATGTATGAAAGGTCCAACTGCTAAACATTGTTGCCAATATTTGACATTGTCAGTCTTTTAAATTTTAGCCATTCTAGTGATATGTACTAATGTCTCACTGTGGATTTAACAGCCATTTCTCTAGTGAATAAAGATGTTAAATATCTTTTCATCTACATATTTCCAATCCATATAAAACCTTGGGTGAAATTTTGTTTAAATCCATTCCCTGTTGTTTGTTTTTTATTATGGAGTTGAGAATGTTCTTTACATATTTGAATATAAGACTTCTTACAGAGAGTTTGACAATCATTTTCTTCCAGTATGTGGATGGCCATTTCATTTTCTTAACATGTCTTTTTAAAGAAGATTTTAATTTTGGTAAAGCATAATTTATCAATTTTTCTTTCTTTAGTTCATGCTTTTAATAAATATTTGCTTAACTCAGTCATTTATATTTTTATATTTGTCTTTTAGTATTTTATAGTTTTAATTCTGTATTTTAGGTCTACAACCCACTTAGAGTTAACTGTTCTAACTGGTATGAAGTATGAGTCAAGGTCAGTGGTTGTTTTTGTTTTTTTTATATGGATATACAATTTTTCCAAACCTATTTGTTGAAAAGATTGTTTCAACCATTGATTTCTCCTGTCATCTTTGTATCCTTATTCATCAAGAGATTCCAGGGATCCTTTCAGTTCTATCTGTTTCTGTATCATACATTTTGAGTCTCTGTGATTAGTTGCATACTAATTTACATTGTTAGGTCTTCTTGCAGAATTAACCCACCTATCATCATAAAATGAAGCTTTTTATTCCCTCCTGTGAAATGTACATGGGCTGATACGAATACAGCCACCTCAGCTTTCTTTTGATAATTAGCTGGCATCATATATTTTCCTATCATTTTTCCTTTCACTTATCTCTGTGATTATTTTTTAAATTGCATCTGTTGTAGACACCATATTTTGGGTCTTGCTTTTTTATCCAACGTGAACACTCTCTCTTTTCCATTTGAATAGTCAATCAATTATGTTTAAAATGATTATATTTATGAAAGGGTTTAAATCACCAGATTGCTATTTGTCTTTTTGTCTCATTATATTACTTGATCTGTTTTCCTTTTCTCCTGCTTTCACTTTTTCCAAGTTATGTTATATAAAAGTACTTTTTGCAACTCCATTATGGCATAATTGATATACAATAAATTGCACTAACTTGAAGTATACAATGTGATCACTTTTAACTCATGCAAATACTCATGAAACAACTGTCACAATCAAAGATAAATATTTATGTATATACTTAATATATGTAAATATGTATTTTAAACCCCCAAATTTTCTTTTTTCCCTTTTGTAGTTCCAACCTCTGGTCCCTCCTGGCCATACTCTAACCTCAAGAAACCACTGAATTTGTCATAGATTAGTTTAGATTATCTGGAATTTGATATAAATGCAACCATACCTTTTTTGAATCACTGAGTTTTTCTAATTCCATTTTATCTCCATCACTGACTATTTACCTATACCTCTGTTTATTTGTTAATTGTGGTCAATCTAGAGTTTAACCTATCACTGTGGACCTTTAAATAATATTATGCCACTTTATACACAGCATCATAAGAAGGATAATATTATATTTCCTTCTTGCTCTTTGTAATATTTTCTCATACATTTTACTTCTCCATTTTTTATATAACCACAATGCACTACTGTTATATATAAACATTGAGTATTTTTAACACACTTAAAATATGAAAAGAAAACATTTACATCTGCCTTCGTATTTATAAGTCTGTTGTCTTCTTCATTGTGCAGATCCAAATTTTCACCTGGTATAATTTTCCTTCTGTCTGAAGGACTTCCTTTAAAATTTCTTTTAGTACTGATCTGCTAGTAACACATTATTTCCACTTTTCTATTTCTGAATTGTGTAAATCTTCAAATTCATCTTCATTTTTGAAAAACTGGAAAAAATGACTTTTTCTCTCAGTATTTAAACAATATAAATTGATTGGCTCCTGTCTACATTGCTTCTGACAAGAAATCTAATGTCTTTCTTACTTTTGTTTCTATAAAATGTTTCTTTCTAGGATAGTTGTTGTTTTCACTGGTTTTCAACACCTTGATAGTAATCTGCCTTGGTGTCACTTTTTCATGTTTCCCTTGTTTGGGTTCTTTCAGCATTTTGGATTTGTGGGCTTACAGTTTTCATAAAATTGCATAAGACTGTGAGTATTATTTCTTTAAATGGTTTCTCTTCAACCCACCTCTACCCCTTTCCTGAAAGTCCAGATACATAAATATTAGACCGTTCTGTTTTCCTATAGCTCACTAATGTTTTCTGTTCACTTTTTTCTAGCATTCTTTTATATCTGCTTCATTTTGGATACTTTCTAATGCTGCACTTCAAGTTCTCTAACTTTTTAGAAAATGTAAATTATCTAATCTGCTTTTAAACCCATACAATGTATTTTCATATATAAGTAGTGCAATTTTTCTAGCTGTTTTAGTTACATTTTTTTATATTTTGCAATTCTCACTTCATCATATTTAGTGTTTTTTTCTACCTTCTTGAATATCTGAAATATTTTTATAAAAACATTCAAATGTCCTTATTTTAAATTTTATCAGTTGTGACCTTTACAATTCTGACTGATCTTTCTCCTGGTTATGAATTACATTTTTCTGCTCTTATAATGCCTGAAAATGTTTAATAGAATAACAGATACTTGGAATTTTAAGTTTCTGGGGATTTTTTTCCTTTGTATATTATTTTAATTTGATTTGGGTCCTCTTTTGGGATATAGTCAAGTTCAATGGAATTAGTCTGATGCCTTAAACTTGATTAGTGTAGTCTAAACTTGACTAGTGTTGGTGCAGAACAGTCTTTATTTAGTCTACAGCTAATTTGCTCCTTTTTCTAAGGATTCTAGCAGTCTGTGTTAAATTCCTAGGATTTCCATCAAAAGTTACCACAAATTAGGTGGCTTAAAACAACAGAAACATATTCTCTCACAGTTCTAGAGCCTAGAAGTAAAAACAATCAGGTGTCATAAGGGCCATGCTCCTCTCCTCTAGCTTTTGATGATTGCTGGCAATCCTTACCATTCCTTAGCTTACAGCTGCACAACTCCAATCTTTCCCTCCACTGTCACATAGTCGCTCTTCCTCAATGTGTTTCTGCTCTCACATGACAGTCTCCTTTATGTTTGTCTCTGTGTCTAGTCTCTTCTTCTTACAAGGACACATACTAAATTAAGGACCCATTGTACTCCTGTATGACCTCTTTTAACTTATTATCTTACTGTATTTATTTGCAAACATCCAGATAAAGTCACATTCACAGGTACCAGAGGCTTCTGAAGGACACAAGTGATCCCACTACATAGTTGTTCTACGCACTGCGAGGTTTTGGACTATGACCAGTGTGATATGGGCAAATTCGGGTATCTCTTATACACAGAGATTGTTGTCACTATTCCTTCCTAGGGTTTTTTGCCTGGCATTGGTAGTTTCCTAGAACACCTGCATAGATCAGTAACTCAGCTAAAGGCTTAAGAAAATTCCTCTGCAAATCCAGGGTTCCTTCTGTGCTGCTTCCTTCCCTCTCTCCTGTGTCTCTCAAATTCTAGCTGCTTTGGCTTCAGGAACACCAAACTCTGCTTCTCTTAATTCAGTGAAATTGCCAGTCTCTATTTGACTTCTCACTTTCTGGAATGCAGTCTAAAAAATCTTTTCCAAGCAGTAGGCTAGAACACTCAAAGAGGTTAATTCACTTATTTTCAATATCTCACCTTTGCTTCCTACTGGATGCTCAGCACATCAAAGCCCATTCTCTCCCTGCCTCTCTCTCAGCACCCTCACTTATGATCCCCCACACCGGTCACACAGCACACCCTGCAGGCGCCAAATGCGCCGTGTACCTCCCTGGGAAACCCCTACACCTAACTCACCTGTACCAGGCTCTGGCCTCAGCCCGCAGACATCCCCCATGGTGCTCAAAAGCGGAGAACTTGTCCAGGTGGAAGGACTTGGGTGAAGCGCCCAACTTATCAATAGCAGGGAATTGGCAGTTCGGCTGGGGCAGAGACAGCAATGCCCCTAGGTGCTTCTTCAAGCTAAAGCCTTGAGGAACAGGCAGCACTTGTCTCGGGGACAAATTCTAGACACCTCACAGCTGCCGGTAGAAACAACTGGCCCCAGGGTGTGCGACAGCATGGCACGCTTACAGGCTGGACTGGGGCCCCAGGCTTCCAGGTCTGCAGCCAGCGTCACGGATCTGGGGCCTCCGGCCTCCTGGGGGACTGCAGCTACGGAGCTAGACCTTGCGAAGTTCACTGGTCCGCCCTGGACTCGGGGGGCCGGTCCCTGCACTGCCTCTGGGCCAGAGCCCGGTTTCCTCGCGCAGGCCGGCACCTGGGCTGACGGGCCACTGCACTGCGAGTCTCTGTGTGCGGAGGTGACCTCAGTGAGGGCCGGGGTTTGCCTGACAGGCTGGGTGAGCCAGACTCCTCACGCACTCGTCCGGGCCTCCGGGTCTCGGCACGCGCCGGCGCCCGGGCGGTTTGCATCCAGGATCCGCGTGCGTTCGCGTGGCGCTCCGCACATCCCGCGAGACCCGGCGGCCGCGCTCAGGCCCTGACTCTGAGGGCCTTCGCGCTGCCTCTGGCTCAGGCCGCCCAGCGCGTCCTCTCCAGCCCCGCCATCAGGATCTGCACCTCCCGCCCGGTACTCCCGGAGCCCCACTGCGGACCCTGCGGGCTCCACGTGCGTCCTGTTTGCCTTCCTGGAAAGCCGCACGCGGCCCTGAACCAGGCCCAGCACAGCTGTGCCAATGGCATTCCCTGTGATGCTCAGCAGAGAGTGTTTCCTGATAGAGGAACTTGGTAAACGGTCCAGCTCCCTCATAACAAGGTGAAAAAAGAAAAATCTGGCTGTCACCAAACGTCTCAAAACTTATTTCATACGTTTTTTTTTTCTGGTTTTGTAATTGTCTAAGGCAAGAGGGCATCCCTGTTACTCTTCTAGTTACTCTTCGTGAGTCCACATAATGGCATTTAAGAGAGATTTGCTTTCTATTGCTTTATAGCGTATTTATTACTAAACTTACATTTTGAATCATCTATAATCTGCAAATAAATGTTATCTGTGCTTTGTTTTTATATGACTTCTTTTAACATTTACTATAAATACTTGCTGGACATATATTAGACACATGTATCCCTACTTTATGCATTAAATGAGACAATTTTGTGAAAAAATATTTTAATACCACTTTGTAAAAATATTAGAGAATTCAGTGTTGGGATATGCTGACATTTACTGGATAATTTCTTATCAATAAAATAATTTATCCCAATATATTTAACATAATAAAACTGAGCATATTAATTCGGAATCCTCATATTCACCAATGCTGGCAACACCCCTTACCTACAGAAGATGAAGTTAATGACTCTCCTGTCATGTGAACATATAACCATAATATTGGCAAATGAATATAACAGGTTTAGATTGTCACGTATGTATGGCTGAGCAATATGTGTTACAGGATAAAATGAAAATAAATATGATCAGATAAATTTATAATATTGAAATGTTACCTTAAGTGTAGAGTATATGACTGTTACTCTGCTAAAACCTGGGAAATTATGTTGCTGAAAAGATTTGACCCAAAAGGACAGATTTGACAACATCCACTACAAAAATGAAAATGAAAAATACTTATTTAACATAGCATGTCAGCATTGCTCACATTACTCTCAAAGGTGTCACTTATTACTGTTACAAGAGATTAATACAAATTTTTTTATATATACATATGTATATATTTGGCAATGTCAGAAAAATAACACTAAATATGACACATTGTTGTCAGAATACCCTTCTGAAAAAGAAAGAATTGCTTTGGACAATTCTTAGGACAAGTAGCACAAAGAGAGTAGCATTGTCTTGTCTAGAAATTTGACATTTGTGACATTATCCAGGAATTTCAGGATATTTTTGGAAAATACTTTTATGAGCAAAGTATCAGAGAAAAAAATAGCTAAATTTCAATGTTATTAGATTGTTAAACTAATATACTTCTCAGAGGTTCTTTAACAACCCTTTAATAAAGATCTCCCAGGTATTCATTTCTTTATGTTGTGGGCAAAATAGGTGGAGATAAAGAGGTGCAAACTTCCAGTTAAATTATAAGTCACAGGGATGAAAAGCACAGCATGGGGAATGTAGTCAATAATATTGCAATAACTTTATATGGTGGCAGATGGTAACTATATCTATTATGGTGAGCATTTGGTTATGTATATAATTGTTGAATCACTATGTTGTACACCTGAAACTAAAATAATATTGTATGTCAACTATACTTCAATAATTTTTTAAATTTATAAAACAATAAATCATAACCTGGCTTGTTACCTACCATTAACTACACATGCATATAAACTTGTGTTTCTAAATCCAAATTGAATTGTAGAACTGGATTTATTAGCAAAATTATCATCTTGTCATTAGAGAAACAATATCTTCTAAATATTGTGCTCAATATGTAAGATTTTCTGGTTTTATTTCCCTGGCATTCTCCAAATAGTTCAACTTGATATATGTTATTTCACCATTGCTGGTGCTTTCTTCCAAATCTACTTTTAAAACTTTGTGGATGAGTAAATGGGGAATTGGAGGAAGGTGGTTATAGGTACAAACTTCCAGTTTTAAGATAAATAAGTACTAGGGATGCAATGACTATAGCTAACACTGCTGCATGGATACATAGGAAATTTGTTGAGAGTAAATCCTAAGAGTTCTCATCACAGGAGAAAAATTTGTTTTTGTGTCTCCTTTTCTTTTGTTGTACCTATATGAGAAGATGGATGTTAGCTGAACCTATTGTAATCATTTCACAATATATGTAAATCAAGCCATCATGCTGTACACCTTAAACTCATACACTGATGTATGTCAATTAGTTCTCAAAACTGGAAAAAAGAGAATTAAAAACTCAGTGATGTAAAACTGATGAACAGAGATACATTTCTTTTTTAGACTAATCTTGCATTATCCTAGTTGGTATCTTTTTAGATATTTAACCTACTTTCATTGATAGTTTACAGTAGGATGGCCAAAAATATCCCGACTATAACATTTTAAATTTGTTTTAAACCTTCTCATCATTCTTGTGCTAACATATTGAATTAATATATTTATTGGGTTTATTCACATTTCACCTTTCATCATTCACTGAATAGCTATTATATATGAAGTTTATAAATTCCACATAGCAAATGTGAAGGCTACTTTTATAAAGCAGAAATACAGAAAATTTTGCTCAAATAATTAGCTTTCCCAGAGTTCTTGTAATTTACTACCCCCAAAAATCCCTATTGATACTTATAGTACCTTTGTTCTTATACTGAAGGAAACACATCCAATTATTTTGCTCCTCTGTAGTTTCCCACAGTTCAATAAGCAATAAACCCGAAATCTTATTTAATAATTTTCCTTCCAAATGAAAAGGTCACAGAAACTGTACAAGTATGAAAAGGATATACTATTAAGTTTTATTCTTCTGCAGCTAATCATTCTGTTATAAAATGTGACCAGAAATTTTCCATGAGCTTTTATGAGACTGAGAATTCAGACTGTGGCTCTACATGTGAGAAATATGGCAAGGGTAATTTCCAATCTATGTATCTCATGTCTTGCCACTGATTTTTAACAATAACATATTATTTAAACTTGTACTTTATTAAGTAGCACAATCCAGCATTATAGAATTTATTTTCTATCCCAAATTGCTTCTTAGTGCTTATATGAGAGGTCTGAAATGCTGTGGACCCTTAGCACATAACCTGCTGGGAAGGCTCACTAGAGTGTTGGCTGAGGGATAAGGTAATTGTAAGTGCCAGTCCCACTCCTATCATACTTTGCTTACTTCCCTTGTGTTCATTTAATTCACTGGCTTTATTTCTCAATCTGCTACATAATATTTTTGCTCACCTGTATCGGTTTGCCTCCTCACCCTACCCTCAACTGCTCAGTCAGAGACATAATTGCAGCCACCATTCACTTCAGTCCAGATAGAAGTCTTTGACTCTGGGCCTGCTTTCATGATTTAGTAATGACTTGGAGGACTTCCAGGGTGTGATGCATCTGCTATGTCTCAAATCTGCCTCTTCTTCTGAATGCTAATACTTTAGCAGAGAATATAAAGTTTGAAGCTTAAGGTTATTTAATAAATTAAGCAGCACTGCAAGAAAGAGAAGATGATGAACCGCAGGGTAAGTGGAAAGCCTGATTCCTATGGGCAGTGCTTTGGAGTGACCTGCCCAACCATCTCTTACTGGAGTTAGATTAATTAAATCTTATCTTTGGATATAAAATGCGTAAATGTGATGGAGAGAGGGGAAGCCATATCTCCAATTTTTACATAGTGAACTTGCAATTGTGGTGGCAGTTTTGGAGAACAAAGAATCACAGAAGAAAAAAGATTGGGTGAGGGGAGTAAAGATAATGAGTATAATTTTAGAAGTATTGACTCTATGATATAAAGGATCATATGACAAGCAGTTACACTGGAGATGTTTAGAGTCTACAGCTCTAAAAAGTAGTTCAGATTGGACTATGGTCCTACTTAGTAGTCATTTCCCCATCTTGTTTTATCAACAGAGGCCTGATTTTTTCTCTTTGCCAGGGAATTCAGGGGGCAAATCCTGATGATTTGGAATCTGTTAGTCTATTCCCATTCTCTTTGACAGCAATAAATGCTACATTAAAAGTTTAGATACAGTGTCTAGATGAGTGTCTGAATTAAATAGTATCGTCCAAAGTATTGTGAATCTTAAATACTCACTTTTATGAGCAAGTTGTTAGGCCTGCTGTTCTCCACGTATCATAGTCTTATTAATGATTCATCTTTCCCTTAAGGGTCTGACTCAAAGGTGGTCTCTTCTGTTGTACACTTCCACATGTCCCCTCCCCCTGTGGCTGAATATTGCCCATATAACATTGCCCATTTGTAATAGGCTGAATCATGGCCCCAAACACGTATGTGTCCTAAATTAGCAGGGTGGTCCCAATGCAAACAAAAGAGTACTTACAAGAGGAATGCAGTAGATAGAAGTAAGTAGGAGAACATGTGACAAAGGGACAAAAAGTTGGAGTGATGAAAATAATGGGATCATGAATCAAAAGAATGAAAGAAGCCCTCTAGAAGCTGAAAAAGCAAGGAAACAGGTTTCCCCCAAAAGTCTCCAGAAGGAATACAGCCTTATGAACCCTCTAGCTTTAGAATGCCAACCTCCACAACTGTAAAAGAATACATTTGTATTGATTTAAGCTACTAAGTTTGTGGTCAATATGTTGTAGCAGAAAAAGGAAACAAATACACCATTATAAATCATTTTCTTTGTACCATTACATGTTACCATAATTACTGTCTGTGGCCCCACTCAATTCAAGCTACTACATAGGATATTACCTTATTCACCATTTTCTGTAGACAAACCACATTTTCTAATACAAGCTAGTCCCAAAACTGTCTTTCAATAAATGGAGAAATAAATCAATGTCTATTTGATAAGATCATCTGGTATTACATACTTGGGGGCACCATTGGATTATGTATAAGGGCAGCTAATTCAATGGAAGACACAGAGGATGCAGAATATACTAGCTCTAAATCCCAAGTGGTTAGAAACAACAGCAGGAATCATTTAATTATATTCTTAGCTTTCTCTATAGACTTAGATCTCTATTTGCTAGCCCTGTGATGTCCATACCTTGGTGTGTCCCTGAGGAAGGAAGGGAAGCATTAACTGATGAATGAGCATACCAGAGAAGAAAAGGAGGAGACAAAAAGAAAAGTTTGCTCTTTCCTTGTTTTGTCTGTGACAGACTTTTTAATTTTGTTAATTAATAACAAAGTACACTTTTGCAGCAAGAAGAGCAGAAATGAAATTCTAATGCAGAAACTAACTTTATTTCTTTTCCTGCTAAAAATGCACTTGAAATGGTGGAGAGGAAATTAACTGTATTTGTTGAAGTCATCATTCATTGGTGCTTGTCTTGCTTCAGAAGTATAGTCTAGCTGATCTTCATGTAGTGCTTTGGCATTCTAAGTAAGAAGTACCATTTTATTCTAAATTCAAAGAATCTTTCTTTGCATATCTCCATTCAATTCTATAATAAATCATAAAAAATTATAACTTCATAGAACAAGCATGTGTTCTGGTGGACTTTGAAATAAGCAGTAATGGTAGACAAACTTGAGATTTTTATTTTAGAAAGGTTTAAAAAGCTCCTACTAAGACAGAGAGACACAGAAACAGAGAGACAGAGATAAATAGACCAAATTGTGAAAGCTTTCCCTAGCTGTCAAAAAAATCACAGGACAATTTAGGAATATAGACTAAGCATTAGAACACTAAAAAAAAATTTAGCCACAACCATATAACACATAATTCATATAATTCATATCATAGTGAAAGAATATGCAGTTACTATTCTAATCTAGTCACTCTTCACAGTAACCTCTAAAGAAGTAAACTCTTCATTTTTACATTTGAGTATGACTCCTTAGTTGTTCCTTTCAATTAAATCAATTGAAAATTTTTAGAATTTACAAAGTATGAAAAAATAGATATTGAGTATTATTACACTTTTAAGTTAAGTTCCTTAAATGGACCTCCTTCTAATTATGAGGGTTGTTTTTAGCGTTGAAAACGTGATCTTTGGAAAGTAAATATCTAATTCATTTCCACCACTTACCTAATAGGTTACCTGGGTAACCTCAGATTCCTCACTTGTAGAATTGTAAATGGAATATCCTTTCATAAAGCTATGGGCTGTCATAAACATCTTTGTCAAGTGCCAATCAATTTTAGTTTTAATGTTGCTATGTATTGAAGAAAAATTATATATTTCAACATCAGCCATTTTTCTACTACCAGACTTATAAAGCAACAATTTGAATACTTGAAAGATTTAAAATACTCAGTTATATGAAAATATTTTTAGCCATTATCTAAAAGTAAAAGTGAAAGGGCAAAAATTAACTTAAACAAACATGGATGGAGCTAGGGGGTATTATGCTCAGTGAAATAAGCCAGGCGGAGAAAGACATGTACCAAATGATCTCGCTCATCTGTGGAGTATAAGAACAAAGCAAAAACTGAAGGAACAAAACAGCAGCAGACTCACAGAACCCAAGAATGGACTAATAGTTGCCAAAGGGAAAGGGACTTGAGGGAGAGAGGGGAGTAGGGAGGGAGAAGGGGAATAGGGGCATTACCATTAGCACACATAATGTAGGGGGGGGGCACGGGAAAGGCAGTATAGCACAGAGAAGGTAAGTAGTGATTCTATAGCATCTTACTATGCTGATGGACAGTGACTATAATGGGGTATGTGGTGGGGACTTGATAATGGGGGGAATCTAGTAACCACAATGTTTCTCATGTGATTATATATTAATGATACCAAAATTTTAAAAATTGACTTAAACATCCTAGGAACTAAAACATACACCATAGCAAAAAATCCCTGGTAGCACTTATGTTAAGTCTATATCTCTCTATGAGAAAAAAAAATCAAAACCCCATCCACTTTCTTCTATTTGTCTACCTTTTTTAAACGCTATAAATGTTACTTCTATTTTCAGAAAAATAAAAGTTTGGAGATGTTTTTCCTCTTACATTACATTTTCATCAAAATACATTTTTTCAATATTGAAGACAATGACTTCTTTTGACATTACTGAAAAAAAATTATTATGATCTTCAGGATCATTCCCTAAAGAGACTATTTCTGGGTTCTTAAAGGGTGAGTTTCACAGGAAGGAAGACAATGTGTATTTATATCATAAGGTCTTCCTGGATTCCTATTAGAAAAATCAATAAGTTTAGAAGGTGACCTCTAGTAAAAGGGACTATTACTGCACTTGCCTTAGGAGTGGTAGTAACAGTATCATTAAATCGAAACCTGAAGCATTTGCTCTGGCACTATAAAAATGAATCTCCCTTACTTGAATGCCTTTGAAGCACACTCACATTCCTTTTCCTTGAATTGTTTATCTTTGTATAAGAACTTTTTCTTTTAGGATTAATAAAATGCATCTGTTATGTCAAGTAACAAGACTTTTGGACAAAAAAAATATGCAGAATTTAGATCCAGAACATCTGAGAAGAAAGACCTATTTCCTAAATGAGTTATGTGATCCTGTCAGTTAACACACTCCTGAGGAATACTGTAGATTTGAGCACTGCTTTAGGGATCTCATAGATAATACCCATATCATCAAAGAGAATATCTTGAACACCATATTAGCTACAAATTGAATCTGTCCTCCAATTGTTTCCCATTCAGCAAAATGTCGCAGAGGGATAAAGGTCTTGGCATTCAGTGTAGCTCTGAGATACTCAAGGGGAGAATAGAATAGACTGTAGTGATGAGCAAATTCCATGACATATGCTTAAGAAGATAGACCTAGTTATCCCTCATAACTGTGTATGAAGAATGGCATGAATCAGTGAACATGAACTATTTCAACCACCCGTGTCTCATGGGATTCTCTCTGGCTCCCTATACATATACTATTAATGAGAAATATATCTTTGCCTTCTAAAGGTAAAAAAATGGTCATACTAATATGTGATTCTTTTCAAATTTTAAAACATATAAAAGATAACAAAAGTACAAAGTACAGAGTAAAAAAAGTGTACAAAGTATAGTTTCAGTTCAATGGATATAGAGCTTCAGTTTTGTAAGAAATATATTCTATATCTGTTGCACAGCAATGTGCATATACTTAACACTAATGTACTATGTACACACAATGTTAAGATAGTGAAGTTTAGGTTACATGTTTTTGATCACAGTAAAAAGATCATAAAAGTACAGAGACTATTATAACAAACACCACTGTAGCTATTCTTGTAGCTACTACTGGGATGTAATAAATGTTAGAAATGTCCCATATGTACTTCAGATTTTCTAAAGAAATAAAATGTACTTGAAATTGCTGACTTCCCCTTGTTATCCAGTGTCATATCCCTTCTACCTTCTTCAAAGATAAATACAATCCCAAAGTAGGTATCCATATTTTTCATCCATGTTTTTATAATTTTATTCTAAAAGTGTGTAAACTGAAGTACTAAATGAGATACACATTATACATTACAGTATATACTAATTTTTTAATTCAATAACATAACATCTTTGAAGAAAAAAGAAAGATAAATAAAAACAAATACAATCTCCAGTTATAAATTACAAGGACATGCTGTTTTAATTTTCTAGATTTTTAAAAATCTGTCTTTGGTTCTAGTTCATGGATAATTGCCATGTTACTTTAAAAAATTATTGGCCAGTGTGTTAATTTCCTGAGGTTCTGCAACAAAATATCACAAACTGGGTAGTTGAAGAAGAGGAATTTATTGTGTCAACAGTTCAAAGTTGAGATGTTAAAATTTCAAGTTTAAGGCGGTGGCAAGGATAACTTCTTTTAAGGGTTGTGAGAAAGAATCTGTCCCACTAATCTGCCTCTCTCCTAGCATCTGATGGTTTATCTAAAATCTTTGGTGTTGCTTGGTGTGGGGTAAATTGCAGAATTTCCAGAATCTCTAGCCTGGCCTTAGTATATTTACATATCAATAGGTATTTACTGCTGCAGCCTCCCACAACCTCCTGGCAAGAGGTAGAGAGATAATGGTCATTCTATCCTCCCCTCCATTCCTGGTACATTATTGGTCTGGCATCTACCAGTCACCAAGGACCTGCCAATGGAGTTCCTCCTGGAAGGGGTGGGTGGGCAGTAGAGCACCAAGTGGGCAGAGCCCAAGCAGCAACTGGAGGAAACAGATGGGGTGAATTCCAGCAAGCTGTGAGCAGTCAAAAAAGGTTTCTCCCAACCTACCCTTTCTGTTGACTTATTTCGGTTTCACTGGTTTCACAGGGGATTCACCAAGGGCTGGGAACACCCTTCCCCCAGAGCTACACTTGGCTTAGACATTGATTTACTTCACAGTTACATAAGAGAAATTAGCTCAAGGCTGACAGTTAGTGAGCTTACATATCAAATACTAAGGCATATACTCTTCAAGAGAATCATCTTTAAAAGTCCCAAAGTTTTTATGCTTGCCACAGGACATTTACAAGTTTGGGAAGGGCAGTTTTTAATCTATCATTTATCCATCAATCCATCCATCCATCCATCCATCTATCCATCCACAAAATATTTCTGAAGCATTTACTCTACAAATACAAATACATAATAGAATAAACTATTCCAAGACAGTTTTTCTCCACTCAAGGGGCAGAGGCTGGATATGTGATAATAATGCTCAAGATGGAGATAGCAGGAAGCAGAGAGCCATTTCTACCTATATCTTACTGTCTTCAAAAATCTTACAAATGTCAGGGATTATACTTTGGCAATAAAACCAGATGGATAAATAACAGCCACACATTTTATGATCTATTGGTCAATAAAGAACTTCTAATTAAGGAGCTCATAAGTTTGACTCAGTTAAGAATTAAAGTAATAATTATCCAAGAAATTAACATTAAATACTTTTAAACTACAAAAATTGAATAGGTTTTTGAAATGTCACTTTTTAAAATTAAAGCATAAAAATTTAATGTTAAAGTCATATTTTCTCTTTCTCCTTTGTGTCAAATGCTGAAGTCTGTATAGGAATGAGGTTTTCATACACACTTTTGTGTAATGAGAAGGAAGACTATTTTCTTTTTTTCCATTTTTCAAAATTTTATTTATTATTATTGTTTACCAATGGGGAGATGCAGTTTATTTACACCAGCAGCCAACGGGGTATGGGAGCTTCACAATTAACAATCTATATGGAATGGACTACTTATGCAAAAATAAGAATCCTCAAAACAATGGACCATGGTGAGCTTCACTATACTTCCCTAATGACCCCTGCAGGGAATGGCCCTGGCATGCAGTAGTGGGAACTAACGTGAGGAAGAAAAAGTCACAAGCCACAGAAACTTGTAAAGAACCCCCCCTTTTCCTACACACACAGACACAGACACACACTCATTTACATAATAGGTTACAAGGTGATCAACATACTTGATTGAGGAGGGAAGGATAGGAATTCTGCTATTAGTGGGAAGAAAGGGAAAGGGAGAGTCCCTAATCACTGTCAACTATATGGTAGAAAGCATTCTCTCCCCCCAAAAACAAAGGAGTTAGTTTGTCCCCTCAGGGGACCTCTTGGACCTAGCTGGTCTCATAATCATATATGATAGGGGACTACTGCCCTAATAATGGAGGGCAAAAACACAACAAAAATCAAGAGGGGGGAGTTACGAGTCAACAACTACTCAAAACTACTTTCCACTTCTTCCTTTAACCAGGATAAAAGTCCAGAAAGGAAACAGTAATGTCACAATCTGAGCTCCCTCTCTGAAGGAAGAGCAGAACACGGTGTTACCTTCAGCTTGGTAGGGAAGGCAATTCTCAATTGTAGAAATGCTATCACCAAATTGCCAAAACAGTATGTACCTAGATGAATTCTTAGATGACTGGATGATTTTAATTTCACTTAGGTAATTTTATGTCATTTATTTCACAAAAGTTTTTATTGAAGGCTTTAAAAAATGTAGCCTTTCATGTCAGGTTTCAGAGGCACAGTGAGATTTTTTTGACAATGAACTAAGTTATAAAAACCCTACACAGATATTGTCACAGAGGTGAAGATTAATGCACAAACTTTAAGTAATCAAATTGAAATTATTTTATCACAATTGAAAATAATCACCAATAGCTCTCCATTCTTAACATGGCAATTAAATTACAGCATACTTAATGTAACTAAAATGGATCTTGATCAAACTTAGACATTGTATCTAACTTGCACATCATAAGGAACAAAAATACTCACAAGATATGTCTGCTACATGGATGAGCTTGGAACTTGAATCATGATAATTCTGAGACGTGATTTCTTTATCTGTAAAATGAAACAATTAAACCTAAGGATATCCAAACTCCTTCCCAGATCCTTTGTTTAGGGGAAAGCCCAGCTCAGATTACATTCATTCAGCTTCATTACTTATCCAAACAACCAACCATCCTTGCATCTATCCTCTGAGACATTCATCAGAAATTTAAATGTTTACTATGCCAGGCACCATGCAAGAAGCAGAATAAAATTTTGAACAATACAAATGATGTCCCTTCCACTATGGAAGCCATTTCCATAAGAACACAGGCTGTCAGTTACACTTGTGATTTTTATTACTTTATTCCTCCAAAGTGTTGGAACACCTATTCCATTAGCAATCATTTCCATCTGCAAATAGAGTCATTGCTTTTAATTTTAATTGGAATTTAGGCACTGCCCACTCCTAATATCTGTTCTACTCAAGAAAGAAATTTGTAATGAGTTACTAGATCAAAAACACTGTTTCACCAACAACCTGTATCAATTATTGCTATTTAACATCATCCCACTTGTTGCCTGGATTCCTCACTCTTAGCTTGATGTGATCACAGGAAACTCTTCACTTTCTACAGTCATACTTGATTTTCTTAGGTAACTCCTCTTTGTTGCTCTTCTCTTCTAATGGAACTTCCTTGCTTGATTTTGGAATCTTTAACCTCTTGGGCCTCTATTTCCAAGGACTGCCTGACTCTGATCAGTCCTATTGGTTCTGCCCTATCTAAGCATACTCAAAATAATCATGAGCCCTGATATCATGCTTAGCCAATATTCTCCTAGTTACTCAGGCAGTTCAGATAACCTGGACAATGTAACACCAAAGGTATGACTACTGATGATCAAACATTTAATCCTGACCCCTTATGGAAGTGATATAAAGAAGCCAAAACGAAAATATTTTGTGGAATTATTTAGATAACCCATCCCCAGACTATTAAGAATGAGGTCACTTTTGGCTTAGTGTGTCCAATCATTATTTATATTAATCAGGTTGGATGTTGTTCAACTCTCCATTCCATTTTATGGGAAGAGGAATATAGACCAAATGGCCAAAGTGTTCCTGAACCAAAGACATTATACGGCCTTTAAGTTAGTTTGTCATCCGCAATTTTATTTGAAGCTTTGTTGTTAAGAGCCAGGAAAACCTGTTTTTAAAAGTGTTCCTCTGTTGAATATTATCAGAATGGCTTGGCAAGTACTATAATTTTTTGAGGGTCAGTTTCTCCATCTTAAAATAAGAGTAGAAGCATTTAGTTCATAAAGTTATTTTTATGAGTTTATGGCCCAGTATATTTAGATCACTCATTAGACGGCTCTGGAAGGTGTAGTTCATGTTAATATTGCCATGTTATCATCCCTACCATCATTAGGCAGACACTTTATGAGTCTAAAACACTGAGGATTAATCTTTAGTTCTGCCCACTTTAAGGCAGGGGTCAGAAAACTATGCCTCACAGGCCAAATGTAGCCCTCTACCTGTTTTAGAAATAAAACTCTATTGAAACACAGCTATACTCATTTATATATCCTGGCTGCTTTGGCACTATAATGGCAGAGTTGAGTAGCTGTGACAGAGGGCTTATAGTGTGCAAAGCCAAAAATATTTACTATCTGGAGCTTTCAGACAAAGCTTAAGAAACCCTGATTTAGAGAGTAAGAAGTTCCCAGTATAGGCTGGTGTGTCACCAAATTCTCTACTAGTACCAATAGTGAGGAAGAGTGAAAACCCCACAATCTGTTTCTGAGGAAAGGAAGTATTTTTTTGGAAAATTGTATTAATGGATCAGAAGAGAAATATTCTGCTACTGATACTAATAATCTTTACCTTATAAAAACAGCAGGATTACTTCTCATCATGTATATAATTATATTGAATCTTTTTCAAAAGAAAGAAAAATAAAAACAAAGAAACATATATGATAAGGATTTTGACAAGTGCATTTACTGGATAATAATGAGCTAACATGAAGGACATGAGCATATATCTATTAAAGAGGAATAATTTGTGTTTCTTCTATATCTTTTGTTAGTTTTATCCCCAAATATTTCATATTACTAATGTCACTATGACAAAGTCTTTTTTTATTTTAATTTTCAATTACTGTTGCAAGTATATAGGTATACATTGTTATGAGTATAGGTATCATGTTTTACAATTGAACTAAACTCATTACTTCTGTAACTTTATTGTAGATTCCATTGGAATAAATATATAGATGATCATTTCATGAGAAACCAGTTTTTCTTATTTCTTTTCTATATGAATTCCTTTTACTTCTCATTATTTCCTTATTCCATTCACTAAGACATCCTAGGCAATACTGAGTAGAAGTGGCAGAAGTAGAGATCTTTGTCTTCTTTCTGATGTTTGGGGAAAATCATTGAGTCTTTTACCATTAAATGTGTTAGTTGTAGGTATACTTTTTATATGTCCATTATCAGTTTAAGGAAGTTCCATTCTGTTACTATTTTGCTTGTTGATATGGTGAATAATATTAATTTACATTTCATTGATCGCATTCATTGGATAAATCCCACTTGATTATGATGCACTATTCCTTTATATACTATGGGATATAATTAACATTTCATTTTGATGTTACAATGGTATATGGATATATAGATCTCCACTTGTAATGTCTTTGGTTTTGGTAGCAGAGTAATGTTAGTCTCATAAATTAGTTGTGAAGTCTTCCCTTCTTTTCAGTTTTCCAGAATTTTTGTAGAATTGATATTGCTTCTTTAATGTTTGACAGAACTTAATAGTAAGGCCATCTATGCCAAGAGTTTGTGGAAAGGTGTCTACTACAAATTCAGTATCTTTAATAGATATAGTGCTATTCAGTCTATTTATTTTCAGGTGAGCCTGGTAGTTTGTATCTTTCATGTAATTTATCAATTTCATGTAAGTTTTTAATGTATTGGGACAAAGTTTTTCATAATATTCCTTTAATATTGTGGGAAAATTGAAGTTCTTATGACCAGGATCCTCACCTCCCCCTAAACTACCTGATGATGTAATTAGCCTGATGATGTAATGAGCGAATGCTTCCACACCCACAGGCAATGAGCTATTATTGAATGAGACACTATATAAAGAGCTCTGCCCAGTGCTCTGGAAGGAGGCAGAGACAAAGGAGGATTACAGATCTGCAGGTTGTTAGATTCAAATTTAATTCTAGTGCTCGACCTATTGCCAGGAGAACAAGCCAGGTAATAAACCCTTTTACCCCAAGAATGTTCCATTGTCATTCCTTGGTCTCACTGAATCCATAGTGAACTTGCCTGGGGCTGAACCCCATTGACAAGACAGTTGGTGACATTGGCCGGATTCACTGTTGACCGAGAAACAGAACAGGCTGCCTTTATGGAAGGGATGCTTCAGAGGGCTTCCCCTATGAATGGGAAGACAGTCGAGTGTTCCCCAGTGGGTATGTGGTCTGAGGTAGCTTGCCTCCTAGAGGGCTGGGCCCCACCCAAGGGCTGGAGGCAGGTGGAGGTGACAGCTGAGGCAGTAGAGATGGCCCTTGGTATAATAAGGAGGTCATTTGAGAAACAGAGTGCCCATGAGGCAGCGGGAACTGTGGGTTGGCTGTTTCTCACAATATTAAAAAGTCTACAGATGAGAAGAACATGCTCCTGAGACACAAGAAATGGCAGCATAAGAACATGAGATGTGAACTGCTGTGGATTCATTGAAGACTAAAATGGCGTTGATATGAGAGGAGTCAGCACAAGAATGCCAGGTGTGAGGTACTGTGGAGGAAGTAAAAGATTTATTAAAAAATGAGATGGTGTTGCTGATAAGTACTATGGAAGAGATAAAGGTCATGAAAGAGAAGGACATACCCCTGCAAAAAGCACCAGAAGAGGCAAGTGCAAGAATATGAGCTGCAAAGTGCAGTGGAGGAGGTAAAAGATTCCTTACAGAATAAAATAGCAGTGCTGCCAGGTGCTCTGAAGGAGGCAAAGGCCATGGAGGAGAAGGATGTACCCCTGCTTAGATGGCGGCTCTATGTTGAGCTTCAACAGGTGTTATGGGAGTTAGGCATGAAAAATGCCATCTATAGTCCAGATAATTATGGCCCAGATGAGGAGCCTTTTACTGCCAGGATGAGAAATATTGTACTTCAAACAGCTTCAACATCCCTCTTTGGGCCTTTAGTGGCCATTCTTGTCCCTCACTTAAGGAAGCCCGTAAGTGAGACTACTCATACAGTAGCAGACTTGGGAGAGGCTGAAGCAATGAGAGCATGGAAAGAAATAAGGTCTGCCACTCAGAGGAAGAATTTAAAAGAGCCCCATAAAGGTTACCAGGACCCAGGTGTGGATTGATTTAATATGGACAGAAGCAGACAGAAGGAAATTAGATGGGAAGTCAAATAAAATATTACTGGAGCTGTGGCAACAACTGAAACCAGAGCAGCAGTTCCAGCCACTAAGAACAAAGAGGCAGAGGCCAGAGACAGAGGTACAGACCTGTCTGTACGTTTGCAAGACTTCCTACTGGAAAGCAAGCCAACCTTACATGAACCCACACAGGAAGATGATTGAGGGACATGTTTTGATTGAGGGCAAATTCAAGGTACCTGCCCTGAGGGACCAGGGCAGGGACTGGCCACATGTTGAAATATTTATCCATTGATTTCCAGTGAATATACATATTCTGGCTCTGGAAGACACAGGGCGTGAATGTTCACTGATTTATGGCAACCCTGAGTGGTTTCCTGGGACCCCCACTATTATAGATGGATATGGGGGTAAGTCTATCAGAGTAAAACAAGCCCAAATCCCTTTGGGAATAGGTGTGTTTACCCCAAAAGGAGTATATCTCTCCCATCTCTGAATATATTTTGGGGATAGATATCTGGCAGGGCCTATGGTTACAAACCACTGCAGATGAGTTCAAACTGAGGATATGTGTGGTGAAGGCAGTTCTGAGGAGACATGCTAAACACTCATCCATAGTTTTGCCCGTGCCTCAGTGGGTGAATAATACCAAACAATACAAATTGCCCGGAGGGCATAAAAATATTACAGAAACCCTCCCAGAACTGGAAAAGGTGGGTATTATAAAGCCCACCCATAGTCCTTTCAATTCTCCAGTGTGGCCAGTAAAAAATCCAGATGGCTCCTGGTGTATGACTATGGATTACAGAAAACTGAATAAAGTCTTACCCCCTTGCATGCTGCAATCCCCTCTATTGCAGACCTGATGGATACCCTCAGTCATGAATTAGGAACAAACCATTATATTGTAGAACTTGCTAATGGCTTCTTTTCAATTGACATAAAGCAGAAAAGTCAGGAACAGTTTGCCTTCAGGTGGAGGATGGCAATGGACTTTCACTGTACTTTCACAGGGATACTTCCACAGTCCCATCTCTGTCATGGACTTGTAGCCCAGGACTTGGTAGCATGGGAGAAACTGAATAAAGCTGAAGTGTCTTGCCAGTGGGTTTCAGCCCTGGGCAAGTTCACTGTGGATTCGATGAGACCAAGGAATGACAATGGAACATTCTTGGGTGAAATGGTTTATTACCTAGCTTGTTCTCCCAGCGATAGGTCAAGCACTAGTATCAAGTTTGCATCCAACAGTCTGTAGGTCTGTAATCCTACTTTGTCTCCGCCTCTGCCCAGAACACTGAGCAGAGCTTTTTATATAGTGTCTCAGTCAATAATAGCTTATTGCTTACAGTTGTGAAAGCAGTAGCCTAGCAGTAGGCCAGCTACATCAAGTGTGTAATGTAATAGTTTAGGGTCAGGTGAGGATCCTGGCCATAGGAACTTTCATTTTCCCTACACTCCACCCCTCCAGGATTCTCACCTCACAATCTATGCACCCTAAATCTTCTGTGATGGTCCCTGTGAGAGAAAGCTGGAGCATTGTAACCAGATTTCACAAGAGCAACAGAGGATAACAACATACAGATAATAACAAAAATGATGATACAACAAAATTTTGATACAGGTAATAAAAATTATAATAATCCTCAAGCCTGAGGAGGTTATTTCAGCTATAATAAAAACCAGTTCTACTCAGATGAGTTCATGATTCACACTTAGTAGTAGTATGGATAGGGAGCTTCATGCACTCCAGTCAGTAGCAGTTTTTTGCTAGGAGTTGGGTGTCTAATCCACAAAGATCTTAAGGGCAATAAGACATATCTTTTAATGTTATCAACATGGGCAAATCTTGTCTATTTAAAAATTTCCCCACACAGAGTATAAACCCTTTTACCCCAAGAATATCCTGTTGCCATTTCTCCATCTCAATCCATAGGGAACTTGCCTGGGCTGAAACCATCAGGCAAGACACCTAGTAATTTTTAATAGGATGTCAGTCATTGGGTATTTTACCTTATTGGTTGCTGAGTATTTTTGAATTCCTATATTCACAATATTTTTTCTTAAACATAGTTACACTAGTTTTCCTTTAGAGTCTTGCTTTTAAGAGTTTTTAAGCAAGACTGGAGTTGTTCTCTGTCTAGGGCTAATCATTTCCCACTATGAAGGCAAGACCCTTTTTTATACTCTAACACATGTCTTGTAACTAATGAGGTTTCCCACACTAGCTGTTGAAAATAGGCACTATTCCAAGTCCTGCATCTCTGAGGATTTATAGCTGTATTCTTTTTTGGAGATTCTTTCCATAACCTTGGGTAGTCTTATTTAATGAACATGTTAAACAGTACTTAGCTAAACACTTGAGGGGTTCTTTGAAGATCTCTGGAATTGGATCTTTATAGAACTTTCTCCTTTCTACTCTGCTGCACAAACTGTAGTTGCCTTGTTCTCCCCAGGCTCTTGGCTCTGTGATTTCTCTACTCAAGGAGTTGGCCTGCATTTGTCTGGGTTCCTTCTCCTTTTACTTTGGCCTAGAAACTCTCTCATGGCAGTTCTCTGGGTAAACATAGGGCTTACCTCATGTGTTTCTCATTTAGCTAGGTAATGATAAAGCTTGGATCATTTATTTCTCATCTCATCTCTAAGGAAACACTGTCTTTTGTTATCTGAGAGACAGCATCTTGAGAAACATCAGTTCATATACCTTGTGCATTTGTTCAGTTTTTAAGGCAGCTCAGTATATTCAGTCCCTAATATTCCATCTGCCCAGAAGTGGAAGCTGTATATTTTATTTGTCAATGCTTTGTTGCTGAGTGTAGGGAAAATGGAAGTTCCATGGCCAGGATTCTTGACCCTGGTCTGCTTGCCCACTGCACACGTGCAGTGCTCATAGGTGCATGCTTGCACACATGTGGGCAATGAGTTATTATTGACTCTGTATAAATGCTATGCCCAGTGTTCTGGGGCTGAGGCATAGGAGAGGCCCAGAGGCAGAGACTGGCTTGCGGCATGCAGATCTGCCCTAAAGTGGACGGGATTTTAGCACTTGACCTGCCACCATGAGAATAAAGCTGGGTATACTTTTTGCTTCCAACATTCCATTGTCATTTTCAATCTCACCAAATCCAGAGTGAATTTGCACAGGGCTGAAACCCTCAGGTGAGACACTAAGAGAAACTTTCGAAATGATTCCATTTAAAGTATGAAAACATTGAGAGAAACTTCATTTTAAAAATATTTCAGATTATCAGCTTCCCTTACTCCATTGTATTACTAAGGGATAAGAGGAGGTAATTAATTTAATGAGTTAATATTTTTCTATTTCCCAGTACTCAACTATAATTAATCTTGCAATGAGTATAAAAGAAATCATGTATTCTACAACTACTTGTCAGATTACATAATCAGATTCATTTTTGATAATATGAAAAATTATAAAAATCTTCTGTGTTGTTTCCTACCTAAGCATATTTTTATATAGCCCATAAACTTTATGAAAAGCAATTATTATGTTAATTGTATTCAATTAAATAAAGTACAATTATCTATTTTTGAGTATTTTATATTAAGATAATATACAGATACTGTTGTTTAATTGCTACTGACTTTTTGTCTATGTGCATTGTTGCTAGACTAATTCTAGTATTCAAATATGGTAAATGTATTTTAATATATCAAATGAATTCAGATATTAAAGCTATTAACAATAATCCAATTATTTCCTTTGGAAATTAAAAAAAAATCACTTCTAAATAATGAAGTTTATACTTTCAAAAGTTGTATTAGCTGAATAATTAATTTTACTATTACACTTACAGTATATTATAAATATTTTTTTGAGAAAGTGCAATTTTTTGTAACATGAGATAAGAAACCAAAGGAAAAGTAAAACATCTTTATTTCTTGAGGTTTTTTGATATTATTGTTGCTGTTTCTCTTACCTGTATTATCTACCAGAAAACTCAGCCAAATAGCTGTCTCGACTAAAAAGTGAAAAATTCAAACACATTCATCTTCAATAAAAAAAACAGATTCCACTGGACATTTGACCTCTCATGTTCCCTTTACATGGAAGGTGATTAGGTTATCTCTAAGAACTAAAAAAAGAATCATGTGGTTTATTAACAAGCCTTAGCGGAATGGAAAAAAACATCACATAAACAATTTCCTGTACTGTCTGATAATAGATAAATATTTTTATAATTAAGCTCTTGTGTTTTAATGTAGAGTTCTATTCCACCGGCTTGTAACAACTTTTCCCTACTTGCAGAAAGGACTTTATTCAGCAAGGGTGGAAGAAGAACAAATCATTTTCATAAAAGTTACCCAGATTTAGTTTCAAATCCTCTAGACAATCTTCCCACCCCACTGCCAGCCATAGGCCATGCCAATCCAGCTGGCTATTTGATGTTAAGATAAAGAATGACACATTATGATCAGGAATGATCACAGCAAAAATTTCAAAATATGTCTACATAATCCCCCAGTACTTTCTTCAAGATCACTACCCAGGAAGCAGTTTAGTGAAGATTATCTCATTCTAGAGACAGCTGCATTTAATAATTAAACTGCCTTACTGAGGTGTATGGACCAGGAAAAGGTGAGAGAAGTAGAGTCAGACCATCAGTTCATTGTTGAGTAGCTTCTGCCATGAATCAAATCAACACGTTGTACACATTAAACTTACATACACTGTGTTATGTATCAATTACATCTCAACTAAAAAAAGACATCTTTCAACTCATTACACTTACCTCATTTTTCAGATTTAGGGCCTCAATTTCCTCCTCTGTAAAATCAGTTCCTTAGTAATTTATACTAACTTCTGCTGGACTTAACATCATGCATTTTAATAACAACAGTAAATCAAAATCATTGACTATTTTTGAAATAATAGGAAATTCTAAGTTAAATTTAAATCTTAGGTGTCCAGTGCTATCACAAATGAGAGAGACATTTATCTTAATTATGAAGCCTGATAAATGATTCAACTCAGAACATGAGCTCTTTGTTTCTAAATCAGGTGTTCACAAGAGTTACTTAAACTGACTAAAACTCAACATTACATTTTTGTAATAACTTTAGTTCTGTGCCCATAGTAATGGTTTGAACCTAAGATAATGTTATAAATATCTAGTGGCTTTGTGTTGTTTTGTTGCATATTGTAACAGTGTTGCTTTGTGAACAAATCACGCGTCTGAAGCACTTGATCTTCTGAGGACAGATCAGAGCACCGTCTTATTTCATCAGATCTATCATTCTCTTCTTGAATGTAATCATATATCAAATCACACACAGTTAATGCTTTTTTTCTTTTTATGTAAACTTTAATAAGCATCATTAGGAAACAAACAGGTGATAACCTGGGTGTAGATTGAAACATTTCACCAATAGCAGTACATTTGAAACAAGGTGAAGAGTTAGTGTGGACAAGCTCAGTGAGGGTATTGAAAGATAAAACCTTTGGCTACTTTTGCCATCTTTAATAGAAGTATGCAATCAAACAAGAAAAGGAAGACATACTAAATTGGTACTAGTTAAGTCTATTGCTTGTGTGTGATGTTCATATCTAGCTTCTGTTCTTAGACAAACTGTAGAAATGTAATTAAGAGAGTTAATGGTCTAAATATCTTAAAACAACTCAAATGTTAAAGAAATTCAAGATGCATAGCTCGGAGGCTGGAAGATACAACACTGGGTTTGAAGAACAGGGGTGTCTTTGAATTACGGAGGAATTTCCCTTTGTGCCTTTTGAAGACAGAAATGGACTTCATTAGTTACATGAGTTATGTGAGAATAATTTCTGACACCAAAAAAGAACAAAAAACTCTGATTCTTACTTTCCTTTTCTATAAGCACTTACTAGTTTCTTTATGTAAATTATGACACTTAATATTCCAACAAAAATATATATTTTTTTATAGATAAAAAGTTGTAGTTCAGAATGGTACAGAATGTAGTTCAGAAGGTAACTCGACAAAAGTCACATAGCATCTCATTACTGGAATTGAGTCTGTACTACCTATTCCATGTTTCACTGTACCAGGCTACCTCCCTCTAGGGGAAGGCTATATAGATAATATTTTTTCCTATTAGGTCTATAAGAAAAATAAAAACCTTTGGGTTACTTCAGTTTTCAATAAAACTCCCTCTGCACCTAGTTTTAGTTGTTTGAAAATATCTCCCAAGTACACATATTCATAGATCAAAATTTAAGAATTCAAAAATATTACAGTGTGTCAGTAGAAAAAAATAACCTTCCCTCTGTCTTTGCTTTTCTACATTTATTCATTCACGCTTCACAGAGTAATGCAGTTTCCCAGGCCAGATATTTGGGATTCATTCTATTTATTTCTCTATCTCTGTTGCATCCTTTCTATCCATCTTCCAGTCAGGCCCTCATCATTTCTTACCTAAATTTCTTGAACAGCCTTCTAACTGAGCTCTCTTTTTCTGTTCTAGCCTCCGCAATTTATGATTCACACTGATGCCATGATGGTCATTCTGTAACACACATTAATCCTCTGCATATAACCTTTCCATGTTAATCATAGCTTTCACAATGAGATTCAAAGATATGTATTTATCACATATGACATTCATGATCATTTTCCTTTATCTTTGGACTCATCTTCCATCATTCCTTCAAACACATTCTTTTCTCCGTTTTAGCATTAGTTCCTGATTTTTTGGAAGGCATGTGTTTCACAACTTTATATTTTTTTATTCAATTTATTTGCTCCCTTGCCTTGCCTCCTTTGCATTGTCTCTCATAATCCTTATTCTTCTTATAAACATCAATTTACTTATTTCTCTCTGTCAGTGGATCCTGAGTCCCTTGAGGATATCTACCACCAAGGACTTCGATACATGTGGTCACTTTTCAAATATTTGAAGAGTCAAGAAAAAAAAAGACAGAAGAAAAATAAGTATTTATATAGGGCTTTATATTCTGTCATTTGTTTTCAACTTGAATAATTGTACTTTGAAAGAGATTCAAGCAAAGTATCATCACAATTCTGAAACAGAAACAAAGGTATTATACTAAGATTCATGAAGGTGGTGGATATTGACTTAAACCTAGAAAAGAGAGAATTTTTAGTAGTGTGAGTGAAATTCTAGGGCATAGGTAAAGGCTAATATCAGGAAAGTATATATTGTGATCAGAAAATGGAAATCTAAAATATATTTTATTGGGCATTTAAATAGGCAATCTTGGAAGATACTGGTAGAGAACTTAGATCTACAACTTGTCTTAGAAACAAGTGGGAAAATGTGTAATCCTGAAAGCAACAGGAAGTCAGTGAAGATTACTTTTGACTTATTTGAGACCTAATTATATCTCTAAGAAGGTGATGAAAATTTTTATGCCTCAAAATGAGATTTATCAATATTCAAACTTCCTTATTAATATTAATAATATTTAAATTAATAATATTTCAAGTTATTACTTGCACATAAATTTATAAGATAGTTGTGTGTTTACTGAGCCTCACTAATAAGCTACAAGCAACTTGGAAATTTTTTTATTTATCTTTTCTCTCCAGATCACATAGCACATTGTCTTTGCAGAGAAGGTAACCAATGATAAATGTTTGCAGCATTAAACATTCTCCATGGTTTGATAGTCATCAAAATATTGGTAATCAAGAAAATGTACTTAACTCAGAAATGAAATTAAATCTTTTTTACTCCTCTTTAAAAATTTCTCAAGGCACTTTGGAATCTTAGCGTTATCCGAGTAATCATTATAAAGATCAGTGCTTACTCTTTCAAAAAAGGCATATATGGGACTTTTTTCCTGTTTTCAATTCTTAACACCTTCAGTGCTCAGCAAGACACAACTCCAGAGTCAGACCTACACTTACTGTCTCCATTCAGATTTACCTTACTATACTATATATTTAATCCATTTAAGATGTTTGTGTATTTATGATTGTACTACACCATTCCAAGAGTTTTCTATTGAAAGTGCCATTATGCTGTATCTATAGGTATCTTTTGTGCTTATCCCACCTTTGTGCACTGTTGTTTCTAGCTGGTTGTAGGCTGCAAGGATAGTAATTTTTTGCATCAAAGTTATGCAGGGAAGTTGGTAGCTATTTTACAGTTACCATAATTCTTGAACTTTCAAATCTTTCTTTTTGGTTGTGTTGTACACAGGATGACATAACACGAGCAGACACAAACAGGACACAAGAGATCATTTGATATTTTCAGATGAAGCCTAAATCTAAAACATTCAAATAGTTCTCCACATGCAGCTTATATACTCTTCCAGGGGTAAGTGCTGCTTCATTAACTTGCTTCATTACATAATTGCCATTAACAACTAATGAAATTAAAGAATCAAGCCAATAAAAATTTATTGAGCACCTTTTATTATTATGTAAAGCACTTTCTTGGGCAATTAGAGTAGGGTTTTCAAATATGTAGATACATGTATTCTCCTTTGTTATAAGTTATAATTATTTTCAAATGACTACTATTATGTCTCTAAATATTTTTATCTACTTCCACAATTTCTTGTGGTGAAAGCTTGGATACTTGAGAGTTCAGTTTAGTTTGTTGAAGACATAACAGCAAACAAAGTGACAGATAGACTTCCTGTTTCACTATTTATTCATTGTGTCTCCAACAAAATATCAACAGGCCAGCAAGTATGAATGAACCACCCAAGACGATATGCAGAACATATGCTAAGATACTTTATAGAAAGTGCATGAAGTTGTCTATGCCCTCAAGGTGCCTACAGTAAATCTGATTTACTTGTTATTTGTTTGAACTAGAATGGAACACTTAATTTGGGGCGACCTATTACTTGTTTGAACTAGGTGGCATCAGGTTCAACATCCTGATTTTATAGATGATCTAACTCTCTCTCATTTATAGATGGGAGTGGTGGCAGAAAAATGCGAGTGAAATTAATGGCTGAAGGGTAGTCTGCTAGACATTAAGCTTCCAGCCTAGAGTCTAGATCTGTGCTTAAGTTCCCTTATCAATCCCCTTCTAAGTCTCAGTTCAGAAGAAAGTATTGTCAATGAACTTCTGGCAGCTCCACAATACCCTGTGTATAGTGCATACTGAAACACACACACACACATACACGCAGACTCTATTCTTTACCCACACAAAAATGAAACAGTTCAAGGGAAATTGAATCAAAGTATACTCTGTATGATATAAATACATGCTATTGTCA
This sequence comes from Smutsia gigantea, assembly GCA_032199065.1. Classification (NCBI taxonomy): domain Eukaryota; kingdom Metazoa; phylum Chordata; class Mammalia; order Pholidota; family Manidae; genus Smutsia; species Smutsia gigantea. The sequence goes on along the minus strand of JAVSCE010012215.1, from coordinate 746,849 downwards.
AAGAATAGCCTGGAGGATCTGGGGAAGAGTGTAGGCTTCCTTTCAGATATAAATTCCAACAGAGTCATCTGGCAGCTAAAACAATATTCTTGAGAGTACTGCATGTTTGCATGACATTTAGTTTGAATTCAGTAAAAATGGAACTTGTTGAAAGAAGTTACTCTGTCATGTTTAGAAGCCCAGTGGGTGATAGAGTCTGATATGAACAGTTAGAGTGGCTGGCTGTTAGGAGAATTTCCAAACTGAGCTAAATTATTGCTATCATCTGCTTCCTAAACTCATTTGCAGTCACCAGCTGTCAAGAGGAGGTTTTACATTTAACAATAGGAAACAGGCATCTGGACACCAGATTTCTTGTACTTCTTACAGACATTTATAATATATTTTAAGAAAAGAGAAGAATCAATTCAGTTTTAGCTGTAAAATTGTTTCAAAATATTTATTATGGATTTCTTTATATATATTTATATGTGAATCTGTGTATATGTGATATGTGTGTACACATGTGTGTGCCTATAATTTTAGTTTCAGATTACTCTTCCAGCCCAATTCATAATTCTTCATTGGTCCTGGGATATTGAAACTTAAAAAAAAATACATAGAGATTGTTATATATAAATGACTATAGTATAGTATACTTATTGATAAACTTCCATTCTTGGATAATGAGTTAGTCAGCAGTTGTGAATTTTTTATGTAATTGAAAGTAAAACCCTTCATGTCCACTATAACAATTTAAATTTTTGAATGGAAAATACATTATAACAGATCTTTGATGTTTTTAGGGAATAGATCTTAATACCATTGTAAATCCTATTATTTATTACCACTTTGGTAAATTATTAGCTTATAAAATGTGCTAAGGTATACAGTAAATTCATTTTTTTCTGTACATAACAAAGAAAAACAGTATAATGCTGAGTTGTGAATGTGGACAGTGTCTGGGCCTTTCTCTGGCTCTGTCTCTCCCTTCACATATTAGTCTTATTTACATTGTGTGTTTCAGCAAAATGCCAAGTAAGTAAATGGTATTGAACTTTAAGCTCACCCTTAAATAATAAATTCCACAAATATTAAACCTAAAGGACTAACTCTGTCTGTTTCTAGTTTCTTTTCAATCATTTCTTATTTTTGAACCATGACTGGATGTTTGAGGTCACCAGGATATAATCTTTAAATAAGTGAACCATTGTTACTCCAAACACATTATAGGCTGAAAATTGTCAAACAAGCTACTTGTGGAAAAGAAGGGCAATGGAGTACAGTATAACTGCTTTATATATACAACCAGCTTTAAAGAAATTTATCATAACATAAACTGATAGGCATATGTATTATTTAAATTGTGGTAATCTAAAACAATATTTTTGAGTCTTCTGCAGCAGCCAAAAATAAGTTTAAAAAATGCTTTGTAATGCATCAATGAAGTTACCATATATTTATTATGAATAGTGATTAGAGTTTCATAACCACATGGTGGTTAATAGAATGGTTTTTAGAGTCAAACGCACATGATTTCAGTTCTCAATTCAATTCTGATTTCAGTACTCCCTGACTATAACAAAATATGTTAATTAAATTCCCAGTTTCCTTATATAAAAATGGGGATGTAATTGTTCTTCGAACATATGGAGAGTGGAAAGTGTTTGGAGAGTGTTTGGTGAATTATCAATACCCTCAACACTCCAAAATCTGTTTACAAAATTGTCTGTGTCTACCAAATTTTGGTCATTTCAGAGGAAATTATTAAATAGTAGTAGAGAAGGATACTAACCTCAGGCTGACCAAGGAGGTAAAATTATATGCAAGATACAATTTACCATATGCTTAGAAAATACATGTGAATAAAATAGTAAAAATATAGCATCTGTCATTCTGCATGACTGCCATATTCTCCTTCTTTCTTGAATAGTAATTTGCTATTTGTAACTTGGTAAGAGCTTTAGTTCTTAGACCACAGACATACTAAGACTTCACTGAAAAGGAGACCAAAGAAAAAAGAGCAGGTATATATAATTTCCCTACAATATTTTATTTTGTTTTTAAATTGTTTTAAATGATCACCACAATAAGTCTAGTTAACATCTTTACTATACATAGTTACAGTTTTTTTCTTGTGATGAGGTCTTTTAAGATCCACTTTCTTAGCAACTTGCAAATATGCAATACACTATTATTAACTATAGCTACCATGCTGTATATTATATCCTCATGACTTCTCTATTTTATAACTGGAAATTTGTACTTTTTGATCCCATTCGCCCATTTTCCCCTTCCTACCCCCTGCCTCTGACAACCACCAGTCTGTTCATTGTATCTATTTTGGTTTCTTTCTTTTGTTTTTTAAATTCTACTATAAATGATATCATACAGCACTTGTCTCTTTCTAATTTCACTTAGCATAATGAGTTTAAGATCCATATCCAAGTTGTTGCAAATGGCAAGATTTCCTTCTTTGTTATGGCTGAATAGTATTCCATCATACATATATACTAGATCTTCTTTATCCATCCATCCACTGATGAGCACCAACGTGGTTTCCATATCTTGGCTATTGTAAATAATGCAGTGAACAGGGGTGCATGTATCTTTTTAAAGCACTGCTTTCATTTTCTTTGGATAAATACACAGAAGTAGAGTTGTTGGATCCTATGGTAGTTCTATTTTTAATATTTTGAGGAACCTCTATACTGTTTTCTATAGTGGCTGCACCAATTTAAATTCTCACAAACAGTGCACAAGGGTTCCCTTTTCTCCACATCCTCCCATACTTATTTTTTTTCTTTTTGACAATAACCATTGTAATAGGTATAAGGTGATATCTCATGGTTTTGATTGGCATTTTCCAGATGATTAGTGATGTTGAGCACCTTTTAATGTACTTGTTAGCCATTTGTCTGTCTTCTTTGGAAAAAGTGTCCATTCAGATCCTCAGCCCATTTGTGAATTGGATTGTTGGGCTGTTTTCTGTGTTTTTTTTCACTATTGAGTTGTATGAGGTTTTTTTTTATGTATTTTGGGATATTAACCCCTTATCAGATATATGATTTTTCAAATATTTTTTCCCATTCTGTAGGTTGCCTTTTCATTTTGTTGATGGTTTCCTTTGCCGTACAGAAGCTTTTTAGTTGGAGGTACTCCCACTTGTTTATTTTTGCTTTTCTTGCCTTTGTTTTTGGTGTCAAATACAAAAAAAATCATCGCCAAGATGGATGTCACAGAACTTTTCTCCTATATTTTCTTCTAGGAATTTTATGGTTTTGGGTCTTATGTTCAAGTCTTTAATCCATTTGTGTTGATTTTTATGTATAGAATATATTGGCCCAGTTTCATTCTTTTGCATGTGGATATTGTTTTTCCAGAACCATTTATTGAAGAGACTGTCCTTTCCCCACTGTATATTCTTGGCTTCTTTGTCATAAATTAATTGGCCATGTATGCAGGGATTTATTTCTGGGCTCTCTACTATGTTTAATTGGTCCATTTGTCTATTTTTATGGCAGTACCATACTGTTTTGATTACTATAATTTTTATATAGTTTGAAATCAGGGCACATGATGCCTCCAGCTTTGTTTAGTTTTCTCAAGATTGCTTTGGCTATTCAGGATCTTTTGTGGTCCTACAATCTTTTCTGTAAAGAATGTGTCAATACTAACTCTCTGTTCCTTACCATGACAGCTAATGATGCCAATCAATGTTCCAAAGTGATCATTAATCCCAAATAATTCCTGTCATATAAAATTTAATTAACAATTGATTTTCCATTATCCTCACTTGCCAACAATTGGAAGTACAATATATCATATTCATAGATGATGAAAAACTACCTGAAAAATAGGTATTATTTTTAGTAGCATCATTTAAGGTGTGCAGAATCCATAAATATTCCAAATAAACAATAAAGGTCAGAAGAACCTCTAGGGTCAGCCCATTTCCTTTCTTGGGTTCACTCTAGAGGTTGCTGCCAAACCATCGATGATCACAGAATACTGAAAGAAGATGTGAATCCTAGGCAAAGTCTTGACATCCTGCTAAGGTCACCAAGCTAGCATTACTTTCTATTTGACATGCAAGATATTCCCATTGTGATATGTTAAAGTTAATCAATAGTTAATTTAAGTAAAAAGTAGTTAGAGTTTTACTTTCATTAAACCCATAAAGTGGAAAAAGCAAATTTCATCATCAACAAGGCATTATGTAAATATTGAAATCCTTCTTTGGTTCATAAACAGGTAATTAATGAATGCCTGAGTATTTGGCAATGGAGGTGAGAGTGGGGTGTCTTAAAAAGCTATCAGGATTGAAGGATTAAACATGTTTGGTAAAAATTATGATGCTCTACAGGAGAGAGGAAGTTATTCCACATTGTAAGACAGAGATATGTGAAAGAGAGAAAAGGGGGATGCTGATAAAGATGACAAAAATGATATTTTATCTTAATTTTCATTATTTCAACAAATCTATGATGTAGGCATTGCTAGCTATTCCCATTTAACAGATAAAATAACTTTGTCTCAGAGAGTTTAAGTATTTCTGAACAAAACTGGCTAAATCTAAAAATGAACTCAGGATTCTAACTGAGGTTTACTGCTCTTTTCCATACACTAAAATTTACCATTATGATCCTGGCTGAAAGAAGAGTTTCAGTATGACTGTGATAGACAAAAAGGTTTAGGAAATAAAACTGCAACACATCTATATATCTTTATAAACTATATATTTAACAATTTACACTCAAGAAGATTATCTGGAAATTTCAGAATTAATTAATTAACTTGCTTACTGACTGACAGGTCACTGCTCTGTTTCAATTGTTTACTTCAATAGACCACTTTTTACTCATCCCCTGAGATATACAGTATTCCTGGTCTTTTGTAAAGTAAGTCATTTTGCCAGCTGAACTCACTTTTAAGCAGCAGCTAAGTACCTGAACATTTGGAGGTCAGTGTTGTCTTTATGCCTCACTGTTATTTTAGCCCCTACAAGTAAATTAATAATATATAATGGAAATTAAATAGTCTTGGAAGTTAGGTAGACCTGGGTCTGAATCCCAGTTGAGACAGTCACTCTATGTGTGACTTAGAATAAGTAATTTGTCAAGATTAGACTGTGAATGCAAAGTGTATAGCGTAGTCATTCACAATGATATGGTTGGCATTATCTTTCTACTGGCAAAGATACTCAGTTTTAGTCTGACACTCTAACTCCCAGTAAGACAAAGCTCCTGCTTATAGCCTCACCATGGTTAGCTGGAATCCTCATACTCTTTACATCTATTTGCAGAGTAATTCTCTGGGTAGCTGAATTCTGGTTCCTATATGGCCTGCAATGTTATGGTCTCATGTTGAATGTGGACTTCTCACCGTGAACAATGGATGAATTGGATGGCTCTGGGCTGCCTGAAAAATTTCTAACATGATGTTAAATTGAAGCTTCTCAGTTATAGCAAGTTATTTGACATAGGGAAGTCTTATTACCCTTATCTGTACACTGAAAACAATACTATTAACTGAAACGTTGTTTTAAAGTTTATAACCCAAATATTTATCACAATGTCTGACATGCATAGACTATTCAAAATATGGTAGCTAAAATTGTAATTATTTTATTGTCATACATGAATGAATATTGTAATATTTCTCAGTGAGTTCAGGTATAACACACTGCTTTTTTCTTCAAGCCTTAGATGATTTAGCTACCATTGTAGAGGCAATTTCAACATTTCAGTAAGTTTCCTTAGGCCCTTACTCCACTTGGTTTTACTTTGTCCTTCTTACTCACATATTTGTGGAACTGCCAGACTATCTTACATTGTATTTTCTCTGAATGAAGCCATGCACCTTACACATTTGGAATTGTTCTATAAGTCTGATGGTGCAAAACAGACTTCTGATACAAAGCTCCAGCACAGTGAAACTTTCCCCACCCTGGACCAACCTTAACTTGTTAAAAATAATTTAATTGTAAATGATGTCTTAGATCTTTCATTGAAACTCAACCTTTGTTTAAGTTTAAATCATGTAAAAGGCTCAAAATATTAAAACCATGAAGTTCTAATATATTCACCTTCATGTATTCTTAAATTTTCTGTTCTTTTGTAGCTGACTGAATTCAATCTCTAGAGTTCTGAGAGAAGTCTCATCCTGAGAAAACATAGGGGTGAAGCAATACCCGTCTGTATATGTAGTTCTTTGATAGGGCTTATGGTAAAATATCTGAATTATTTTAGTTTGTTCCACAAAGACCTAGATTTTGAGGCAAAGGAGTATATTCCTTAGCCCCTTTTATGTTTCTGTTTGTCAGAATGCTTGATCAAAAGCACTGATAACCTAGTGTCAGGTGTTTTCCTCAATTCATGCTGTATTAACAAAGAAGAATTTAGAATGAAATGCCTGAGAAGAGTTCCTCTATTCATTCTGGAGGGCATATTTTTATGACTGTATATTTTGGTACTCTATTTAGGTTACCAGCCTATGATTGCAAGTAGAAAATGAAACAGTGATAACATTTAAATCCAATTGATTTAAAGTGATGGAAGTAATTATTTAATGTATATCTTTAGGTCTTCTTTACATAGCTGAGAGAATGAAACTTTATTGTTTCAAATTAATGTAATTTGAAGATCTAAGCAATTATCCTTATACATCACTAATTAATCAAGATCATGATTAACTTTGCTGTCCTAAGTATAACAAATCCCACTATTTAGTGGGATTTAATGTTAAGATACAGAGACTCCAAAATCTTTGGATTTAGTGGGTATCACCGACAAAAAGAGTGGCTCTGTACAAACCCATACAGTGATCCAGCTGCTCAGTGAAGTTGTAATTTATGTCAATCAAATTATTTTGATTTTATGTAACACAATACTGTCTATTAAGAAAAATTTACCTAACACAAAACCCTTTATATCTTTTAGTATTTGTCCCCATCCCATGGCCACCAAACATGTAATTTCAAGGGCATGATGCCAAGTGAGTTGAATTGTAAATTGTATTTACACTGCTGTCACAGAGGTGGTATCACTTAAGAAACAAAGCATCCTCTGTGCATTGTCAAGATTATCCTAAAATATTTTAATTTTAAATAATGTCAAGTCTTTAGGAACATATTCCTATATTTTTAGGTATATGCATATTTCTCAATAAAATACACTGCTTAACACATAGGTTAACATTTCTTCTGTTATGGATTGAACTGTGTTCTGCAAATAAAGATATGATGAATTCCTAACTCCCAGTATCTCAGAATGAGACTCTATTTGGAAATAGGATCTTTACAGAGGTAAGTAACCAAGTTAAAAATGAAGTCATTAGGTAATGCGGTCATTACCTAATCTCATATGATAATGTCCCTATAAAAAGGAACAACGTGGACATAGCCACAGGCATATATAGAGGAAGGTGATGAAGAGACGCAGGAAGAATACTATGTGAAGATGGAGTCAGAGAATAGAATTATGTTCTGGCAAACCAGTAAATGACTGGGGCTACCAGAAGCTGGAAGATCCAAGGAATGATCCTTTCCTAAAATTTTAGAGGAAGTATTTCTCCATCAATACCTTGATTTCATACTTCTAGTCTCCCAAATTGTAACACAAAAAATTTCTGTTGTTGAATCTCTCACCTGGCCTTAGTGCATCTCCATACCAATAGGTGTTTCCAAGGAGTGGAGAGAAGTAGGTCATCTCCGTATCAATCGGTGATTACAAGGGTGAGTGAGGGCATATCTGGACCTGAGAGGTTGGGTGGGGCCCCCTTTTCTTCAGCTGGGTCTCAGAGATACAACAGCTAGCAGAAGTGGACTGCTTGTAAGCAATAAAAGAGTTTCTCCCCCCCCAAACAAAATTTCTGTTGTTCTAATCTGTATAGTTTGTATACTTTTATTTCTTCAGCCATAGGATACTAATAGACCTTCCTTCTCTCACTTCCTTATTTTATTGTTTAACACCTCAGGAATATGTCTATTTCTTCACAACTAGAGTCACTGATAAATTATAGAATAATATTCCTTTCTAAGGGTAAGGTTATGTTCTGTTTTACATATATTACCTCATTCAATTCCTACAACAATTCCATGAAGTAAATACTATTATTTTGCCTTTTATAGATGAGGATGCAAAATCACACAAAGGTTAAATGATGTCTCAAAGAAATACAAAACTTTCTTAGGTAAGTTATATTTGTCTGTTTAACTCTCATATTAATGTGACTTCACTTTGCCCAATATGTTCTAAATCATTAAAATTTGTTTTACTTGGCAGCCAGGTTGCTTAATCAAAGTAGTTACTTCTCAGGGATGAATAACTACATATGGGGAGTTCTGCCATCTTGTTACAGTTCACATTCCCCACTTCCTCAGAAAAAAGTGGTCACTGGACAGAACTGAAGAAGAAAAGGAACAGCCACTCTTGACTATCCAAGAGGCTGTTTCTTCCTGCTCCTTCCTGTGTTTTGGTATGTCCTGGACCGAATGGTAAGGCAAATGGTAAAAAATTCCTCAAGACTTACTTAGTGGTTAAGTGCATGTCTTCCTATGCATTTTTGTTAAATTTCACCAGTTCAGGATAGTGTGCCAAACTGTTTTCTACATTGGATTTATTCATTTCAAGAGATGCTAGAATTATATGCCATAACACACCAACGTGGTCGAAAGCACCCTTTATACAATCATACATTAATAATGGCTTAACACCTATAGAGACTTACTCCAATTAATAATGCCATTCAATATAGGTTCACAAATTATTTGAAAAAGTTTGTAAAAACTGCAAGAAGTCTGAGATTTTTGCCCTACTTACAAACAAGAATTTAGTGTGCCAGTGTGTCATGAATGTTACCAGAAGACCTAAGACTCCTTGTTCAGAGACAAGGGATTTCACTAAAAATAACAGTAGTCAGAGTACTAACATTTTCTCATGCTTGTTCCCTAGGCCCTAATTCTCACAGGGCTACAAGGGATGGGCTAGATGACAGGTGCATACTGAGTGGATTTCATTACAAGAGACACCAAAGTTAGAGAAGCTGAATAATTTCTAAGGGAGACTGAAGATGTCTTCCCTTTGCTTTGGAGGGAGATGCTATCTCTATCTTCCAAGACTGCAAGCAAGCATTTCATTTGCTGTAAATGACAATATCATCTCTGTCTTCCATGGATAGTCTCTATGCAAACATCCTTGAAAAGATAGTCAAGAAAAAAAGCAGAGTTCTTCTGCTCGCAAGACATACACAAATACAGGAAAACCATGGAGTTGTCTCCCAAAAAAAGCATGCAATTAATTCACCTTGAGTAATCATAGAATTATTTAGTTGACTTATGGAGATGTAGTAATATATTTGATCAATTCCATTAACAACCCTGGGATACATATTAATGATGCCAGTGAAGAAACACAGATAACAAGAGTAAGAACAGAAAGCAAAAAGATTACAAAATAGACAGCAGATGACAAAAGAAGAGTGAATTAAAGGAACATCAGCTTGATACCACTGGGTCTTCCACTTCTGGCCAAGATAGAGTGAAAGGGACAGGAATTACCCTTTCACCTGAGATAAATAAACAACTAGACAAATACAAGAAACAACTGTTATCAGACCTTGTACATCAGACTATGTAGGACACAGATCCCCGAAGAGGGAAAAAGTAATGAAGTGGTCCCTATCATTGCCTCAACCTACTGCCTCAAGGCAGTCTCCAGGCTGTGGCTCAGTGACATGGATAACCAACCCAGAGTCCTCCAGAGTTAAGGAGATGGAGCTGGAAGTCCGGGGAGGCTAAGGGAGCTAGGGCAGAATACTGGAGAGAGACACCAGCTCTAGAGATGTGATAAAGTCCATCTTGTGTCTTTAGATAAGTATTGAGCAATGCGTGTGAAGAGACTACTGGACTCCAGAGAAAGAACCACCTGAAAAGAGCAGAGGGAATATCAACAAGTCACACAGGGCTAAGAACAGTTCCTTTTACTACCAGCCAGACTAGAGAAAACATCTGTGACTTTGGGCTAGGCAAAGTGTTCTTATGTATAACACCAAATGCACAGATCATAAAGAAGAAACAATCAATTAGAATGCATTGAACTCAAGAATTTCGGTTAAAAAATTAAGAAAAAAAAAGGCACAGACTGGAATAAATTATTTTCAGGTAATATACTTAATAAAGAACATGTATCTACAATATACAAAGAGACACAAAATGAAGACAAATAACTAATTGCTTATAAATAGGCAAGGTTTGGGTTGGCACTTTACCAAGTAAGATATGTGGTGGGAAATATGCACATAAAAGCTGCTCAACATTATTAGGCAAATTAATTAAAAACTAATTAAAACCACACTGACATATATATAAGAATATAACCCTTCTATAAGAATGTCTAAAATTAATGAGCCTGATCATACCAAGTGTTGAGGACAATGAACAACTCGAATTCTCTTTTACTACCATAGGATTGTAAAATGGTACAAACATTTTGAAAAGCAGTTTGTCAATTTTCTTCAAAAGCTTCTGACACTTCCATATGATTAAACCTGTACACTTACAGAGATTTGCCCTTGATAAATGAAAGCACATGTTCACACAAATAACTGTGTGGAAAGATCCCAGTATTTTTATTCATAAGAACTAAAAACCAGAAACAACCAAATATCTATTAATAACTGATGGAATTAGCGAACTGTGGCATTTCTATACAGTGAATTAAAAATAGAATACAATAAAATTGAAGGAACAAATATATACAACATGGTATATCTCAAGCTAAGCTATTTGAAAGAAGCCAAACAAAAAAAGCGTATTTAGTATATGAGTCCAATTGTACAAAATCCTAGAAAATACAAACAAACCGACATAACAGAAAGCAACATCAGTAGTTTCTTGGGAGTAGGGTAAGGAGCTGTAGGGAAGGATGAGGAAGAAATATGACAAAATATTTTATGCTGATATGTTCATCATCCTGATTTGATCTTGATTTCATGGGTGAATATGTGACAATGAATCCAACTGTATACACTTTAAATATGTGTAGTTAATTGTATTTTAATAAAATCATAAAATTTTGGCAAATGATTCATACAAATGGTATTAATTAATTAGAAAATAGCAAAGCTAAGTGTAAAAAGGGTTTATCTTGTAAGATTTAAAACTAAAATTTCTCCATTATATTTCACTTTTAAATGATCCCAGTTTGCATATATATATATATATATTTTTTATGTATATATATTTGTATATGTATATTTTTACACTAATTCCAGACAAAAAAAATGTTTGTTTTCTGCCTAAAGTCTTTAAAATGGGATTGCAATGGTGATTTTAAGGGAAAAGATGTAATACACATAGATATAATTATGGAATTTTCCAAGCAATTTGAAAATCTTAAGAAGGTAGTAAATATGTACAACTTTGTCCTATGTAAGGTTACATCAGAGAACATTTGTTTACACATATAATAAATGAGTAGATTAAAACTCTTCATAGTGTACTGGGCCTGAGGCCAGAAAAAGTATTGCTTCTATGACTCACCTATTGCACTTAGACTGATGTGGTGTTGTTATCAACCCCCTTAAAAATAGGTAATAAGTTTTGCTGTGTTCTGTTTTAACAAATGACACCTGACATATTCAAGGACAAGATCACCCAGATCCAGGTCCCTGGAGTTGCCTGGAAAACTGGGTTATCTTGGAGTGGAGCAGATGACATGACCCAAGACTCCGCTACATGCAGTGGTTAAGAAGCCCAAGTGCAGCAAAATAATAAATGCTGACTGGCTTCAGTTATCAATAACAGGTGGTAGAACTACCCAAAGATGGGCAGAGCAAAGAGACAAGGCATCTGGCAAAAAAATAACTTAATATATAATCAGAACTGTCTGACCAAAAAGAGTAAGTTCCAGTCAAGACCAAAGAGATGAGCCTGTAAGAATTTTACAGTGGCCCAATTGCAGGCCCGATTTTGAGGCAAGGGGACTGTGCATAAGTTCATACAGAAGACATCATGGTTAACTCAGTGCTGGCTTGATGCTAATACCTTTAATGTCAGAGCTTTTCATTTCTCTTATCTCTGGGAGGAATAGTTCCTAGAAGTGAGATAGGGTGGAGACTTAAAGTGGGATCAGACGACCCACAGTTTGGGGAATTAAGGCAGAAAGTTAGTGTCATAATTCTGAAATTTCAATCGAAGAGAATTTCTTGGAGGAATTTGTAAAAATTCAGACTCCTGACCTTAACTCATACACCCTTCTGCAATCTGACTCATTAGATTTAGACCAGGGCCCAAGAATTGTATTACAGAATATGCCTGTCACTGTCTGAAGACCACACTTTAGCCAAAATGTGTTTGGAGGCAGACTTTGTGATCCAGTCTCAACAGTGCCATACCTTTGCTGTGGGAGTAACACCAGAACATGTTACTTACCCTAAATTTCAGTAAAAATGGGTTATTAACCTATCTCAAAAAATTGTTGAGGATTAAACATAAAATGTTAAGAGTAGAGCATGGCACAGTATAAACACTAAAGAATGAGTTATAATAAATAAGCTCTTTTTCATCACCACAAAGCTGAACACCAAGCAAAAACTGACAGTTGGTAGTGAGATAATTATGAAAAATTCCAACCTCATTCTGATTGATAGGGCAAATGCCATCATTTAGTTTAAAAATATTATCACACATTACAGAGCATTTTATAAACAATGGATCAAGGTGGGTTAGTACTGTGGGTTAATTGGAGGAACACATAGAGAGCTCTTAGACAAACGACACCTTATGGACATTGGGTTGATAGCCAAAGTTGTAACTACAATTACTTTTTACAAGAATAATTCTATTAAAAAATAACTTATAAGGAAGTGAATTCTGAAGAAAAGGGTATAAAGAAATCTGAATAGGTTTGATGATTAACCTCATAAAGGAAACATAAATTCTAGATATTTTATATAAACTAAATTAGTATTTTGAGTATCCTTTTTTATGCATTTCTAAAAGAATGATGATCAATCTTAAGCCAGCATGTATCTGCTATGCTGATATTAACAGCTAAAGTCAAAATAATTGCACGACTAGATAAGAGAAAATATTTTTAAAAATAAAAATGGAATTATTACACTGAGTATATTTGCCAAACTTTAACACCTCAGATAACTTCAATTGCTTTTTAATTAGAATTCATGATGAAAGTTTTATTTCAATCATGTGTCATTGTCATTGATGAAGTCAAATGTAATTTCTTTTTAACAAAGGTGGCTTTCATAGCCAGCAATTTCTTATCTAAATTCAAAATAAAAGAATGGTGGGTTTTTTGGGACATTTAAAAAATAAAGCTCCACTGAAATGCCATTGAAGACTAGAGGTCCTTTCTTCCTCTATTCTTTGTAACATAATTGCTACTTTAATACTTACTCCAAATTATCTGCATTAAAATATTGGAGAACTAATGTGGTATCTCCCTCATTGTGTTACTCCCTCATGTTCCCAAATTCTACAAAGTAGTAAACAACACATATTTTGCCAAATAATGACAACAGTAAAAATCAAGCACTATTGGTCATTATGAAACAAGGACAAAAGGTTCACTTTGTCAAATATATGACTCACACTTTCTGAAGTAAAAAATGTAATGAATATAAATATGTGTAGGTAGAATAAGGCAGACTGTATTTTTTTAAGTAGATTTTATTTTTAGAGCAGTTTTAATTTCACAAGTAAAACCGAATGGAAGGTACAGAGGTTATATTTTTTCCCCAAATAACATAAGAAATTGACATACTCAAAGGCAAATATCACCACTGTGTATTAATTGAAAAAGAAAAAAGAAAATCCTTTAAGCAACATTAGTGGAGGTCAGATTTGTAAGTTGCATGAATGCATTATAATTTTACTCCAAATAGTCTTTATTCTTTAGAGACTCCAACATGGAAAACTGCTTACTTTACGAGTATATTTTGATGTTGTTTCTGAGATCTGAAATCCAAGAGAGTAATCCATTTTTTAAAGTTGCCATTTGGTTTGGACCTTAAAATTCTGATAAATGTGGGTTTCCGTAGATGTATTCCATTTGGAAAACTACACAATTATTTAAGGAGCACATCCTTTATAGTTAATTTTATGTAATGCTTAGCTTTTTTTTTGCTTTTAAAAACTACTTCCAGAACTTTCCTCTCTCCTTTTTCCAAAATCCTTTTCCTTTCTCCACGTTCTTGGGTCATACATTGTAATTATCCCTGCTTTTTTAGTCATCTACATAAATACCCTCAGCTGAATGGCTGACTTAAATCTTCATGTAGATGATACTTCTATATCCTTGGTCTTTTGATCTTGTCCTTCATCCGACCTCAGCCATTTATTCCAACATTCTTACCTTTTTTATTAGGCAGGATACACTAGATTATGCTATGGTAACTAGATCACCAAAATGTCAGTGACTTAACATAACAAAAGGTTTTAACTCCTGTTCTCAAAAAATCCTCCTTCAATTTAAATTCTCCAGGGAAGCTTTAACCGTGTAGAAGCTCAACATTCTAGACCACTTCATCTTGTAGCAAATCTTTTCCAATATGACACTTCAGGATTTGTGGCATCGACAAAAAAAGAGCAAGAATTGTGTGAATTAGTTTATAAATGCTTTAGCCAGGAGGTTCAGAATGCTGCTCTTTGGCTATCATCAATCACGTGGCCATGCCTATACCCAGGTGTACATTTATTTTTTTAATCACATTCTTTCTTGGTCAAAAAACATGATTCTGGCTAAATCCAATTCTTAAGTCTACTATGCACTTGCACCTGTACCGCAGAATGGTCAACATGAGTAATAATAAACTCATTATCATGAACCTAAATGAGGCCCTTAGTGCCGTCCATCTTACTACATTTCCACAATTCAGTAATTACTAACTGTCCTAGACAATACCCTCAGACCTTTCCTCTCTTCCAAATCTCCAGTCCATTCTTCCAATGCTCATTTTCAGCTGATAAAATGACTATCCCTTGGGACATGTGTTGGTGTGTGTGTAAAACACAATATATGTAACTGCTAAATGTTGATGAGATGTTTTCAATGGACAAATAAAACCTTCAGAAGTGACTCCATTAGCACCCAAAGCAACATCTCCCCTACTATCTCCTTCATTAACTACACCATCAGATTCTTTCATTACTTTTCCTCATTTCTACTATTTTTAAATGTTGGAGGCTTCCTGGGTTTTTGGCTCTTTTCTTTGTATGCTTACTCCCTACCTGACCATATCTACTCCAATAATTACAAACAAGATGTACATGCAGAAGTATTCAAAATTTATATTCCCACTCTGGATTTCATCCTTGATCTTCCAGCCTTATGAATGCAAATGTCTACTTACCCACTCCACTTGAATTTCTAATTGACATCTCAAATCTGATTACCTTCAAATTGAACTCTTGATATATGGCCCCCATCTTCACTCCACACCATTCTCCTGTATCTGTTCCTCAAAACAACAAAAATTTTGGATCCCCTATTTACATATCTTTTCTAATCAGCACCCTATCCCATGATAACCTCCCTTCCTTCACTAGCTCTTCCTCTTCCTCCTCTTTGTTGTATTTTTATTCATAGTACCTGGGCCCCTACATTTTACTTATTAGTTTGTCTCAATACCTGCACTAGAATGCAAGCAGCAGAATGCTGGAAGAGAAGAAGGTAATAAATTCTGAACATGGAACTACCAGTCAGGGAGTTTAGTTTAGTGAGCTCTTGAATTAAGAAGTGATATGAGAAAGGAAATAAGGCTGAAGAACATGTAAAAGGGGGGGGAAAAAGTAAAATCTCTGCAGTGTTATTTTGGTTCAACATCTGCTGTCTGGAGTTCATTTTATAAAGTTATAAATCATATAGAAAACATTAGAAAAGAAAATGAAGCCTAAAAACCAATACCACGTTATGCTAATACTTAGAGTTTATTTTATACAGTTGCCTCCACCTTGCAGTATTTATTCAGGCACATTTTGGGAAAGGCTCTCTGGCACTGTAAAAAGAATACCAGTTTGGGGAAAAGAAAAGCTGACATCTTCTGTATCTGACTTCATTAACAATTTTGAAAGTAGTCTCTCATCTGAATTATTTTTATAAATTGCTACTGGGAAAAGTATTTGCTATTGTGTGTGTGATTGGCAAGTAAGCATATCCCTAGATACTATACGAATGAACAGAGTAGAATATAAAAGAGTGAGGATACATATCAAATGTGCCAACAGTCATGCTCAATTGGAGGGGGCTCGCATATGTGCAGCACAAGTTTGTCTATCACTTGGCAGGGAGACCTCGCATGCCTTCACACCTGGCTTTTGCTTATGATAATAAGCCAGATTCTCCTCAGCAGGACAGCAGCTTGCTGAGCAGCTAGAAATGAAATTGTACAGTGGGTAAATTTATCTTTGGGTTTCTAAAAGTACCAGTTTTATATGCCTTCATCACTATTTGATATCCAGTTCATAGATTGTCCATATTTGTGAGGTGTAAAAGGGAAAAATTTCCCAAAGTTTGTACTTTTCTTCTTAAAAGTTTTGAGGAAAAAAAATTTTAATTCTGATGGTAAAATCTTAAGCATAAATGTAAAACTTGTGGATTGCATGGGACCATAGCAGAAATAGCATCTTTTGCTTTTAAATATCACATTTCATAGATTCTCAGGACTTTAATGGAAATTCTACCAAATGTCTGATTCCTCACAGTGGAGTCAGCCTTTATGGGATAACGACCTTTATCATGGGTGTTCTAAAAATTTGCAAGATAAGCTAATGGCTATATTTTTAGGAGGAAATTTCAAGGGAGGTAATCTAGCAGCGGCTACTCTTGTTTCTCCTAGAACCAAAGATGAGAACTGAGTTTAATATAAGAACAAGAAAAAATGCACTTATCCTCACAAAAACCAGGTTCTAGGAGATGTTGGAAAATAAGTTTTACTTTTAGCAGTCCTATTAAATTACATGACTAATTATTGAATACTCAGCTTTCCTAATAACACCTTCTTTTCCATTTAGACTTCCTTGGAACTTACAACATAGGGGGAAAACAAACTAGGCACTGGGGTCAGTCTTGAGTTTGAATCATTCTTCCATCACTTAACTAGTTATTTTCAAGAGGCTACTTAATATCTCTGAGCCTCAGTTTACCTACATTTAACATAGGTAAGTAATCTTAAAATTTGAACTCTTAACAGATAAAATGAATGTAATATCTTTAGTACAGTGCTTGGTTGACCAAAGTAGGTGTCTAAGAAATAGCTACAACATGAATTAATGTTAGTAATGACATTCTTTGTAATTTTTTATGTTATTAAGACAAAAATAGTGAATGCTGACTTTGCATATACTTCAATGTATTGTTATTTGTAGGATAAATAAGACAATAAAATAAGAAGGAATATGATAGTAAATTGCCTGGGAGATGACACAGGGAACATATATTTTGGGGTACTTCTTGCTATACTCTTACCATGGACTTAGCTGCTAATATCCTCCAGCTTTTCTTTCTGTCAGTTCTACTCTCAGGGTTCTTTTATAAACATTGGTTATTCATCTCTTGTGTAATACTGTGATTTTTGCAATTTACCTAACACTACAATTTCAAACATATATCATGTGCAAACAAAGAAAAGCAAGACAAAATACCATTACTGGTGGCTGAAAATATGACATAAAGAAAAAAATGCAAAAACTTATAATTAATTGAAAACCCCATTGAGTTGCGTGTGACATGTTACAGCATGAAGATGCCCAATCAATCTGACAAATCAGAGTGAACACAAATCGTTAAAAGATAAAAGAACTCTAAGTTACATTTTTCTACACTACATACTTGGAAAAATATCTTCTAGATTCCTATTGGTAGGTGGGAATTCTGGCCTGACAGGTGAAGTATTCTCATGGAGTTTGGGTAAATTATACCGATATAGTTACTTATTTTTTTCAGTTCGTAGGCAAAAAACTGAGTTAGCAAACATTTCTTACCCCATGATCTATCGTGTACACATTCACTTCACATTCTAATCCCCACAAAAAAATACAATGATTTGTAAAATTAACTTTTGTACAGCCTTCTAGAAGAGTGTAAGTTTTGAACATTGTGACTCTTTGTTCCTTTTTTCAGCTTTATTGAAATATAATTGACAAATGAAATTATATTTAAAGTGTGCAATATAATGATTTGATATATGTACATATTGTGAAAAGATTCCCACCACCAAATTAATTAGCACATCCAGCACCTCATAAATGTACCTTTATTTTTGGTGGGGGAAGAACACTTAAATTCTTCTCTGTTAGCAAACTGCAACTTTGCAAAAACATTATTATCAACTAGAGTCATCATGTTATACATTAGGTTATCAGGTCTTCATCGTCTTATAACTAAGGGTTTTTTCCCTTTTACCAACTTCTCCCTATTTCTTTCACCCCCAGCCATGGCAATCACCACTCTAATCTCTGTTTCCATAAGTTTGACTTTTTTTTTTAAAGATTCCATATATAAGTGATACCAGCTAATGTTTGTCTTTCTCTGCCTGGCTTATTTCACTTAGCATAATGCTTTCCAAGTTCATCCCTGTTGTTGAATATGGCAGGATTTCCTTCTCTCTTAAGGCTAAATAATATTCCAATGTATGGAATATACATATTAACATACATACAAATGTGGAATATATTGTTTATATACATTTTCTTTATTCATTCATCATCCACATAAAATTAGGTTGCTTCCATACCATGGCTATTGTGAATAAGGTTACACTGAACATGGGAATTACAGTTAAATCCTTGACATAATGATTTCATTTACTTTGGATATGTACCCATAAATAGCACTGTTGTTCTATTTCCAATTTCTTGAGGAAGTTCTATACTGTTTTCCATAGTGGCTGTACCAGTTTACATTCCCACCAAAAGTGTACAAGGATTCTGTTTTCTCCAATCCTCACCAGCACTTATCTCTAGACTTTATGATAACAGACATCCTAACAGGTGAGAGGTGATATCTCACTGTGGTTTTGATTTGATCTGATTAGTGGAACTGAACACGTTTTTATGTATCTGTTGCACATTTCTAGGTCTTCTTTAGAAAAATGTCCATTCAGGTACTTTGCGCAATTTTTTACTAGTTTTTTTTTTTTTTTGCTATCGAGTTGCATGAGTTTATTTTATATTTCAATAATGACCATTACCAGATTTGTGGTTTGCAAATATTTACTCCCTTTCTATAGGCTGCCTTTTCATTTTGCTCATGGTTTCCTTTGCTGGAAGTTTTTAGTTTGATACAGTCTTATTTTTAGTTTTGTTTTTTTGTGTCAAATACAAAGTATTGTTGTGAAGACCAATGTCAAGATTACATTGAATCTAGAGTCACTGGGCAGCATGGGCATTTTACAGTATTAATTCTTCTAGTCCCAGAACACCAAATACTGCTCCACTTATTAGTGTCTTCTTCAATTTCTTTTCATGAATGTTTTCAGTGTACAATTTTTTCTAACCCTTGGTTAAATTTATTCCTAAGTATTTTATTGTTTCTGATGCTGTTATAAATGGGATTTTTTTTTTAGTTCTCCTTCCAATAGTTCATAGTCATTGTATAGTAAATGCAAGTTAATTTTGTATATTGACTGTATCCTAGAAGTTTACTGAATTTATTAGTTCTAACAGAGTTTTGGTGGGGTCTTTAGGATGTTCTATGTATATCATGTAATCTGTATAGATCATTTTACTTCTTCCTTTCTGGTTTAGATGAGTTTATTTATTTTTATTTTTTAATTATTCTGGCCAGGCCTACCAGTACTCTGTTGAATAAAGGTGGTGAAAGTACATATCTTTTCTCATTCCTGATTTCCCAGGAAAAACTTTCAGCTTTTCACCGTTGAGTAAGATTTTAGCTATAGTTTTGTCATACATGGCCTACACAGGTTTCCCTCATTATCTGAAAATGCAGCTTACCTTCACAAAAGACCTACATTAGTACCTGTTTTCACTTTGACTGAAAGAAATCCAAAGAGGATGTTCAATTTAGTAAATGGAAAAAGCATCCTCATTTTATGTAATTTTTTCTTTCAAAAGATTTTACAGGAATGCTCTAAGACAGTGGGAGAAACATTAATTACATGGTTGTATATTCCTTCTATACCCAATTTTTTAGTTTTTATCTTGAAAGGATGTTAAATTTTGTCAAATGCTTTTTCTGCACCTATTTCCATGATCATATGAATTTTATCCTACCTTTTGTTAATGTGGTGTATTACAGATTGATTTGCAGATGTTGAACCATCCTTGCTTCCCAGGAATAAATCCCATTTGATCATGGTATATGATCCTTTTAATGTACTGCTTAAGTCAGTTTGCTAACTTTATTTTGAGGATTTTTGCATTTATATTCATCAGACATATTGACTTTTAGTTTTCTTTTTAATATTATCCTTGTCTGGCTTTCTATAGGGTAATGCTTGCCTTGTAGAAGAGGAATATTCTCTCCTTTTCAGTTTTTTGGAAAAGCTTAGGATTGGTGTTCCTCTTTAAATGTTTGGTAGATTCCCTGGTGAAGTCATTTACTCCTGGGATTTTCTTTGTTGGGAGCTTTCTGATTACACTACAATCTCATTCATATTGATCTGTTCAAGTTTTCGATTTCTTCATGATTCAGTCCTGGTAGATTGTATGTTTCTAGGTATTTGTTTCTTTTAGGTTATCTAATTTGCTGGCATATACTTACTTGCTCATAGTAGTCTCTTAGGATTCTTAGTATATGTGATATCAGTTGTAATTTCTTATTTTTCACTTCTGATTTTGAATATTCCCTTTTATATTAGGCTAGGTAAAGAGTTGTCAATTTTATTTTTCTGGAAAGCCCTTTATATTTTCTATTATTTTCATTGGTATCATCCGAGTCTTCATTTCATTTGTTTCTATAATTTGTGTTATTTTCTTCCTTCTGCTGACATTGGGTTTAGATTATCCTTTTTCTAATTCCTTGAGTTGTAAAGTTAGGTTGCTTATTTAAGATCTTTTCTTTTTCTTAAAGTAGGAATTTATACTATAAATTACTCTTAGAAGTACATCCCATGAATTCCAATGTTTGTGTTTGTTTTCCTTTGAAGATATTTTCTGATTTCACTTTTGATTTCTTCTTTGACTCATTGGTTGCTCAGAGGTATTTTGTTTGATCTCCACATATTTGTGAATTTTCCAGTTTTTTTCTTGTAACTGATTTCTAGTTTCAAACCATTGTGGTCAGAAAAGATAATATACTTCCAATTTTTTAAATTTTATTAAGACTTGTTTTCTAGACTGTGTCTATCATGATGAATGTTCCATGTGCTTGAGAAAATGTGTATTCTGCTGCATGGAATGTTTTGTATATGTCTGTTAGGACCATTTAGTCTAACATGCAGTTTAAGTCCCACTTTTCCTATTGATTTTCTGTCTTAATGATCTATCAATTTTTAATGAGGGACACTGAAATCCCCTATAATTATTGATTGCTGTTTATTTCTCCCTTCAAATTTATTAATATTTACGTTACATATAAAGGTGCTCCTGACGGAGTTGCGGGAAGATGGCGGCATAAGCAGGGCGGTGGAAATCTCCTGCCAAAACTACACATATCTATGAAAATACACCAAATTCAACATTCCTAAAAGATAGACCAGAATACACAGGAAAGGGCACAGCGTACATATGCACCTGAGAGGATTCGGCACCCCGCGAGGCGATCTTAAAGAGCCCAGCTGACATACGTGGCACCTGCCAGCGACAGCTTCTATCGCCATGAAAAGACAGAGGAATATGGTACAGACCAAGCTCATGCAGACCCAGACCACACCACAGAGGGAGACTGAAGAGATGGAAATGCACAATCTTCCTGAAATAGAATTCAGAATAAAAGTCATAACCATGCTGATGGATCTACAGAGAAATATACAAGAGCCGAGGGAGGAAGTGAGGGAAGTCAGGAAAGACGATGCAGAAATGAGACAAGCCATCGACGGGCATAGCAGCAGACTGGACGAGATGCAAGAGACTGTTAATGGAATAGAAATCAGAGAACAGGAATACAGAGCAGCTGAGGCAGAGAGAGATAAAAGGATCTCTAGGAATGAAAAAATATTAAGAGAACTGTGTGACCAATCAAAACAGAACAATATTCGCATTATAGGAGTACCAGAGGAAGAAGAGAGAGAAAAAGGGATAGAAAGTATCTTTGAAGAAATAATTGCTGAAAACTTCCCCATGCTGCGGAAGGAGATAGTCTCATAGTCCACGGAAGCCCACAGATCTCCCAACACAAGGGACCCAAGGAAGACAAAAACAAGAAACATAATAATTAAAATGGCAAAGATCAAAGATAAGGAGAGAGTATTAAAGGCAGCTAGAGAGAGAAAAAAGATCACCTACAAAGGAAAACCCATCAGACTATCATCAGACGTCCCAACAGAAACCCTAAGGCCCAGAAGAGAAAGACATGATATATTTAATGTAATGAAACACAAGGGCCTCGAACCAAGAATATTGTATCCAGCTCAATTATCATTTAAATATGACGGAGGGATTAAACAATTTTCAGACAAGCAAAAGCTGAAAGAATTTGCCTCCCATAAACCACCTCTACAGGACATCTTAAAGGAAATGCTCTAGAGGGAAGCACTCCTAAGGCCAAAAAGATGTCACCAGAGAAAATAAAATCATTGCAAAACAAAGCAGACCATCCAAATACTAACTAAAGGCAAACAATAAAACACCTACTATATAAAGAATGGAGGAGAAAGAATAAGAAAGGAGAGAAATAAACAAACATCGGACCCTGTTTACAATTACTTAACAAGAAAGTTAAGTTAGATTGTTAGATAGTAAAGAAGCAACCCCTGAACCTTTGGTAACCAGGAATCTAAACCCAACAATGGCAATAAGTACATATCTATCGATAATCACCCTAAATGTAAATGGACTGAATGCACCAATCAAAAGACACAGAGTAATAGAATGGATAAAAAAGCAAGACCCATCCATATACTGTCTACAAGAAACTCACCTTAAACCCAAAGATATACACAGACTAAAAGTGAAGGGATGGAAAAAGATATTTCATGTAAACAACAAGGAGAAAAAAGTAGGTGTTGCAGTACTTGTATCAGACAAAATAGACTTCAAAACAAAGAAAGTAGCAAGAGATAAAGAAGGACACTACATAATGATAAAGGGGTCAATCCCACAAGAGGATATAACCATTATAAATATATATGCACCAAATATGGGAGCACCAGCATACGTGATATAGGTACTAACAGAATTAAAGGAGGAAATAGACAGCAATGCATTCATTTTAGGTGACTTCAACACACCACTCACTCCAAAGGACAGATCAACCAGACAGAAATTAAGTAAAGACACAGAGGCACTGAACAACACACTAGAACAGATGGACCTAACAGACAACTACAGAACTCTGCACTCAAAAGCAACAGGATACACATTCTTCACAAGAGCACATGGAATATTTTCCAGAATAGACCACATACTAGGCCACAAAAAGAACCTCAGTAAAGTTGAAAATATTGCAATTCTACCAACCAACTTCTCAGATCATAAAGGTATAAAACTAGAATTAAATTTTGGAAAGAAAACAAAAAGGCTCACAAATACATGGAGACTTAACAACATTCTCCTAATTAATCAATGGGTTAACGACCAAATCAAAACAGAAATCAAAGAATATATGGAGACTAATGACAACAACAACACAAAGCCACAACTTCTGTGGACGCAGCAAAGGCAGTTCTAAGAGGAAAGTATATTGCAATCCACGCCTATTTAAAGGAAGAACCCTCCCAAATGAATAGTCTAAAGACACAATTAATGAAACTGGAAAAAGAAGAACAAATGAGGCCCAAAGTCACAAGAAGGAGGGACATAATAAAGACCAGAGAAGAAATAAATAAAATTGAGAAGAATAAAACAATAGAAAAAATCAATAAAGCCAAGAGCTGGTTCTCTGAAAAAATAAACAAAATAGATAAACCCCTAGCCAGACTTATTAAGAGAAAAAGAGAATCTACACATATAAAGAGAATCAGAAATGAGAAAGGAAAAATAATGACGGACCCCACAAAAATACAAAGAATTATAAGAGAATATTATGAGAATCTATATGCTAACAAGCTGGAAAACCTAGAAGAAATGGAAAACTTCTTAGAAAAATACAACCTTCCAAGACTGACCAAGCAAGAAACAGAAAAACTAAACAGACCAATAACCAGCAACGAAATTGAATCAGTAATCAAAAACCTACCCAACAACAAAACCCCTGGACCAGATGGATTCACCTCTGAATTCTACCAGACATATAGAGAAGAAATAACACCCATTATCCTTAAAGTTTTCCAAAAAATAGAAGAGGAGGGAATACTTCCAAACTCATTCTATGAAGCCAGCAGCACTCTAATACCAAAACCTGGCAAACACCTCACCAAAAAAGAAAATTACAGACCAATACCCTGATGAACATAGAGGCAAAAATACTCCACAAAATATTAGCAAACCGAATTCAAAAATACATCAAGAGGATCATACACAATGATCAAGTGGGATTCATCCCAGGGATGCAAGGATGGTACAACATTCGAAAATACATCAACATCATCCACCACATCAACAAAAAGAACAACAAAAACCACATGATCATCTCCATAGATGCAGAAAAAGCATTTGACAAAATTCAGCATCCAGTCATGATTAAAACTCTCAACAAAATAGGTATAGAGGGCAAGTACCTCACCATCATAAAGGCCATATATGACAAACTCACAGCTAACATTATACATAACAGCGAGAAGCTCAAAGCTTTTCATCTAAGATTGGGAACAAGACAGGGATGCTCACTCTCTCCACTGTTATTCAACATAGTACTGGAGGTCCTAGCCATGGCAATCATACAAAACAAAGACATACAAGGCATCCTGATTGGTAAAGAAGAAGTCAAATTGTCACTATTTGCAGATGACATGATACTGTACATAAAAAGCCCTAAACACTCCACTCCAAAACTACTAGAACTAATATCTGAATTCAGCAAAGTTGCAGGATACAAAATTAACGCACAGAAATCTGTTGCTCTCCTATACACTAACAATGAACTAACAGAAAGAGAAATCAGAGAAACAACTCCATTCAAAATTGTATCAAAAAGAATAAAATACCTAGGAATAAACCTAACGAAGGAAGTGAAAGACCTGTACTCTGAAAACTACAAGACACTCCTAAGAGAAATGAAAGAGGACACTAACAAATGGAAATGCATCCCATGCTCTTGGCTAGGAAGAATAAATATTGTCAAAATGGCTCTACTACCTAAAGCAATCTACAGATTCAACGCAATCCCTATCAAACTACCAACAGCTTTCTTCAATGAACTCGAACAAATAATTGTAAAATTCATATGGAACCACAAAAGACCCCGAATAGCCAAAGCAATCCTGAGAAGGAGGAATAAAACAGGGGGAATTACACTCCCTGACTTCAAGCTCTACTACAAAGCCACAGTAATCAAGACAATTTGGTATTGGCACAAAAACAGACACACAGACCAGTGGAACAGAATAGAAAATCCAAACATTAACGCAAACATATACAGTCAATTAATATTTGATAAAGGAGCCTTGGATATACAATGGGGAGATAACAGCCTCTTTAGCAGCTGGTGTTGGCAAAACTGGACAACTGCATGTAAGAGAATGAAACTGGACTACTGTCTAACCCCATAAACAAAAGTCAACTCAAAACGGATCAAAGACCTGAATGTAAGTCATGAAACCATAAAACTCTTAGAAAAAAGCATAGGCAAAAATCTCTTGGACATAAACATGAGCGACTTCTTTATGAACATATCTCTCCGAGCAATGGAAGCAAAAGCAAAAATGAACAAATGGGACTATATCAAGCTGAAAAGGTTCTGTACAGCTAAGCACACCATCAGTAAAACAAAAAGACATCCTACAGTATGGGAGAATATATTTATAAATGACGTATCCGATAAGGGGTTGACATCCAAAGTATATAAAGAACTCACGCAGCTCAACAAACATAAAGTAAATAGTCCAATTAAGAAATGGGCAGAGGACATGAATAGACACTTCTCCAAAGAAGAAATTCAGATGGCCAACAGGCACATGAAGATGCTCCACATCACTAATCATCAGAGAAATGCAGATTAAAACCACAATGAGATTTCACCTCACACCAGTGAGGATGGCCAACATCCAAAACACAAACAACAACAAATATTGGTGAGGATGTGGAAAAAAGGGAACCCTCCTACACTGCTGGTGGGAATGCAAATTGGTACAACCATTGTGGAAAGCATTATGGAGGTTCCTCAAAAAACTCAAAATAGAAATACCAATTGACCCAGGAATCCCACTCTTAGGAATTTATCCTAAGAGTGCAGCAGCGCAGTTTGAAAAAAGATATATGCACCCCTATGTTTATCGCAGCACTATTTACAATAGCCAAGAAATGGAAGCAACCTAAGTGTCCATCAGTAGATGAATGGATAAAGAAGATGTGGTACAAATACACAATGGAATATTATACAGCTATAAGAAGAAAACAAATCCTACCATTTGCAACAACATTGATGGATCTAGAGAGTATTATGCTCAGTGAAGTAAGTCAAGCCAAAAAAGACAAGTACCAAATGATTTCATTCATATGTGGAGTATAAGAACAAAGAAAAAAACTGAAGAAACAAAATAGCAGCAGACTCACCAAACCCAAGAGCGGACTAATAGTTATCAAAGGGAAAGGTACTGGGGAGGATGGGTGGGAAGAGAGGGACAAGGAGGGAAAAGGGGCATTACAATTAGCAGATGTAATGTTGGGGGGGGCACAGGGAGGGCTGTACAACTCAGAGAAGACAAGTAGTGACTCTATAGCATCTCACTATGCTGATGGACAGTGACTGTGATGGTGTTGGTGGGGGGGACCTGATGAAGGGGATAGTTTAATCACCATAATATTGCACATGTAATTGTAGATTAATGGTACCAAAATAAATTTTTTTTTAAGAAAGGTGCTCCTATGTCATTTAGCTAGTTACTGGATTTCTTTCAGATCAAATTTCTTTGTGTGCAGCTATATATTTGGTGCATTCAAGGGAGGACAGAAATTCAAGCTACCTATGTTGCCACCTTGGTTTGGACTCCATCATGACTTATTTCAAGCTATTCTTATAATTCCTCTAAAATTATCAGTAAGATTTCACATAAGAGAAAGGGAAAACTTTGTGACTACAGTTTCCAACAAGTGTCCAAAATAGATGGATGTAACTGTACTTGTCAAAGGTAGGAATAATAAATCCACATGAATAATTACATATCCTGGTGTTAAAGATGGGATTCAGCCCCAATAGCTTTCCATTTACAACCCTGCTTGATTAAATCTTTACAAATTCAGAATGACTTTTAAAGGAAAGGCCACCTATGCCACTGAATCCCTGCTCTGTCTCTATTCAACTGTTTGGTAATAAAGGATTTCTTTGAAATTTACACTTTAGTTTTCTTCTGTATCAGATAAAATAACCTCTAAGGTTCCCCCAGCACTTAAATTTCAGGATTCTCTGATCCTGACAACTGGAACAGTTCAGTATCATGGGCAGATATCCCAAGGTATGTGATAGGTCAGTGAGAACAGCTATTTCAGTGCTGATGAGGATAGATGTGGGGTCCTGACCTCCATCCGGAAATTCAGCATGCTCTCCCCAGTAGAGTTCTATCTGAATGCCTTTCTGGTTGCATTTCTTACCAGCCTCTCTTACCAGCCTTGAACATCAAGGTCAAGCAAAGACACACTTGATCCAAGACCCATCAAATTCCACTGCCAACAATGAAGACAAGGGAAGTACTAGGGAATGATGGGAAGTAGGCTGATAGCCAGTCTGAAATTGTCATAGGCTAGAGCAACTCCATTATCCTTTTTCCAGTCACAAGGTTCTCAATTTTGAAAAAAATTTTATTTTGTTTCTTCCTGTCAGCTCTTTTATCTTGTCATATTTATTACTTTGGATATGCCACCTTGTGTCATGAGAAGTGCTGAAATAATCTTGAGTCCCTGGATAGATAAATTCTATCAAATAAGGCAGGACCAAAAGAGACCCTTGGTTCACTATAAAACATTAACATGTCAGGAATCAAAGACAAGCATATCATGTTGGCTATACTCTGACAATTTATCACCACCTTCAATGGTACTACTCCAATTGCCATCATCTCTTGCCCTCCTACATTTTATTTTTTATGTAGTAGCCATATGCTCTTTTAAAATATGAGTCAGATCATTCTGTTAACTCGCTCAAAATTCTTACCAGCTTCCTCACTCACTCAAAACAAAAACAGTAATTCTTCATCAGAGACTACAGATTCCCTTTTAATCTGGCCCTGAGCCTCTTTTCAGATATTCTACACTTATCGTTACTCTTCCTGTTCTAATCATTAGTCTTCTAACTGTTCCACAGAGACATGAAACACTCTCGTCTCAGGGCATTTCCTTTACTATTTCCTCCTTCCAGGACACTAAATTGCTCAGTCATTGATTTGAATTGATGCCATATTTTGTTCTTGTTTCTGTTCAAATGGCAGTTTATCAGTAATGATCACCTATCTAACATGAAGTCTTTTATTATATTCCTTTAATTTTAGCTTCATTTTCCCCCTTCATTGTATAGTATAACAGTATAATCCATATTTCCTGATTGTTTGCTTAGTCTCCTCCACCAGATTATATGTCACTAAAGTCAGGAACTTTGGTTTAACCACTGTATCTCAGGTGATGAGGAGAAAGCACCACACTTGTTAAGCACTGAATTTAGTATATGAATGAATAACATTATTGTTGGTATTTAAATTTGTTTAAATAAGCAAATCAGAGGTCAACAGAAACACAACCAAGTGTGAAAATGTGAAATAAAGATATAAGAAATCCAGGTATATAAGAGCTCATGCAAATTCAACTGCATATATGCAGATGTCTCTCTTCACCATTTCTTTTCATCACTTAAACATTCTTCTGAAATGATGTTGGTGACGATGGACGATAATGATGCTTATTTGTAAAGAGAAAATCCCTAGAGTTGTTTTGCTCCCAAAATTAGAAACCATGTACAGCATGATAGTTTAACTAAGAATATTTTATATTCTTTTAATCATCTCTCAAAAATCTTACTGCAGGGGCTCTCTTGTCCCCTCCTGGCATGAGCCAGGAGCTCTGTTCTCTTGTTTTCTCTCTAAATAAAAGCCTCTGCCTTGCTCTCCTAAAAAAAAAAAAAAAAAAGCTTACTGCAAACACACACATCCTTTCACATTAACTTACATTTGATATTTTCTGTGGTCTTCTCCCTTGGTAAATACATGACTTCAGTGGATAAATGAATAAATTATTTGTGTTGTAGAGACTGAATCTTTTCTACCAGTAATCATCTCCTTGTACTACTAGTCACTGGCTAAGATTAAATGTCCGAAATTCAGATTTCCCATTTATGAAACTGGACAGAAAGCAATTATTTTCCTAAGTTTCTTACAGTGTTCAGGGATATTACAAAGATGCTGATACTTAATTGCATAATATCACATAATGAAAATTATCTGCCCTGGCTCCCCTCAGTTTGGCCATTGCATTCAGACAAAAGTGTAGTGATGGCTAATACACTTAAACATACAGGAAGTGTGCAATAACGCATAACTCCCTTCTCTTTGTTATGTTTAAAATAAATAATTTTCCATCCAGGAAAATATTCACTAATTTGTTTAAAGAGTATTTTGATAGATACTAATAACTTCATGACATGTACTCATACCTTTCCTATATGTATCAATTTCTTACTGCAAGAACCATCACTTCTATGATGTGTGATGACTCTCTTCCCAAGGACGTTTTCTTGGCACATATGTAAAGCAGTTAAAAGTTGCCAAGTTGAAAGCAGTTATCAGCCAAAGATGATCCAACTTCCTAATTCATAAAATGAGAAAACTATACATCTTCTCCTTGGGGTCCCAAGGCAGTTTGAGAATCAGTCACCTACAGAAGTATTATGCTCACTAGCTTACCTGTATTTGGTTCCTCCCTTCGACTGTCCAAGTTACCTAGTTCCTTACAGGGCTTCTTGGGATAATCTCCAAAATAAACTACTTGTACTCAAATTATGGATCAGAGTCTTTTTGCAAGACCCAAGCAAGGACAGCTGGTGCCACGTAGGGCCCTAGAAAACAGATTTGTAGGATAAGGTTATGGAATCTCTCAAGAAACACACCACATCAACAGAATGGAAGCAGAAAATCAACATGGTCATCTCAACTTATAAAGAAGTTAAAAAAATAACCCCTCACATGTAGAGCAGAATGACTTTTTACACTGATTCAAAGACCACGTAATGAGGAAAGGACTGTTTTCAACAGTCTTAGAAAGCTGGATATCTACATGCAAAAGAATGAAGTTAGACTCTTACCTTACATCATGGACAAAATAACACAAAATATATCAAAGACTTGAACCTAAGAACTCAAACTATAAACTTTTAGAAGAATGCATAGGGAAAAATTTCACTACCTTTGGTTTGGCAGTGATTTCTTCAGTATGATATCAAAAGCAAGGCAACAAAAGAAAAAAAAATTGGATTTTATCAAAATTAAAAATATTTGTGCATAATCAACAGGAAAAGGAAACTCATGAAGTGGAAGAAAATATTTACATATCATGTATCTGATGAAGGATTAATATCAAGAAATAGAGGGCTCCTTTAAATTAAAACCACCAAAACCATACAACCTGATTAAAGACTAGCCAAAGAACTTGAATAAATATTTCTCTGGACAAATGGCCAATAAGAACATGAAAAGATGCTCAACATCACTAACTGATAGAGAAATGCAAATCCAAATCACAATGAGGTATCACTTCACACTAATTAGGGTGTCTACTAAGAAACAACAGAAAAAAACAAGTTTTGGTGAAGACGTGGTATAATTGGAACCCTTGTGCATTGCTGGTGGGAATGTAAATGACAAAGCCACTGTGGAAAACAGTATGGTGTTTTCTCCAAAAATTAAATAGAATTACCACATGATCTAGCAATTCCACTTCTAGGTATATACTCAAAAGAAATGAAAGCACGGAGATTTGCATACCCATGTGCGTAACAATATTATTCATGAGAGTCAAAAGGTAAAGCTACCTAAGTGTCCATGATGGATGACTGGATAAACAAAATATAGTATATAGGCAGACAATGGAGTATTATTCAGCCTTAATAATAGAGAAAATTCTGATACATACTAAAGCATGGATTATGTTAATAGAAGTTAGCGAGTTAAAAAAGAATAGATATTGTATGATTCCACTCTATGTGGTACCTGGAGTAGTCAAATTCATAAAGACAAAATACAGAATACTGGTTGTCCAGGGTTGGTGCGGGGAAGGGTGGTTATTATTTAATAGGTATGGAGTTTCAATTTGGAAAGATGAAAAATTCTGGAGATGGATGGTAGTGATGGTTGTACAACAATGTGAATGTACTTAATGCCACTGAAATGTATACTAAATTTTTTTTATTGTGAAATGATTATCACAGTAAGTTTAGTTAACATCCTTCAACATACATAGTTACAAATTATTTTTGCTTGCGATGTGAACTTTTGAGGTTTTTTCTCTTAACTTTTCAATACACAAGACATTATTGCTCACCATGCAATGAACAAGTTCCAATACAGTGAACAAGCTCCCACAAGGTGAACAATGCAAGGAACATAGTGAACAAGTTCTTACAAGGTGAACAATGCAAAGGCAGTCATATCAGAGAAACTAATTCAGTTACTATAATCAATCAAGTCAACTATGATTATTCATGTGATTTTTATACTTAAATTATAAGTGAATCCCACATTTCCCACTTTTTTGTTTTGATTGACGCAAATACATATGCATATATTTGTGGAAGGTACCAGAATAATGATTAGCTGGGCTCGGCCAATGACATAGCTTGTCACAGGCAATGTCTCTCTCGTCTGGAGGCGTGAGGTTCTATGCCTCACCTCAGTTGGCCCCACGTTGCTCACCTGAGGTCCCTTGTGACTGTGCCTGTCTTAGGTTGTTCCTCCCATGAGGAATCTTACCCGTCTCTGGCGAACCAGCCATCTCCTGGGAACAAACAGGGAGATAAAATACGAAAGAGAGGACAGCCAGCAGCTATAATGCTGGATAAAATCACAATATACATGATTATTTTCTTACAGCAAAGGCAGGTGGGGAATCAGGATATGATTTCACAAAGTTGTTTAACAGGAATCACTTCTTTCTTGAAGTTAATTCTTGAAAAGTAGCATATGCTTGTATTGGCTTTAAAAGATGAACAACTGCCTTCCACACACACACTAGGAGAACAGGAATACAAATGCATAACAGTAGTAGACCTACAATTATAGGCCATATCCAATGAAACAAAGAAAACCAATTTAACAATCCAGGAATTTGTGAAAACTTATCAATAACATGGTGAATGTTGTCTATTTGATCTTGAATAGTATGCGAAAAATCAGACAAATTAAAACAACACATCCCTGGAAATTGTTCACATCCCATATGTTCTTTTTTTTTTGTTTTTAATCACTTATTCTTTTACTAGCTTCTCCTAAGTATTCTTTTTTTTATAATTTATTTTGGATCATTAATCTACAATTGGATGTGCAATATTATGATTATTAAACTACCCCTTTCATCAAGTCCCCCCCCCACCAACCCCATTACAATCACTGTCCATCAGCGTTCTGACATGCTATAGAGTCACTACTTGTCTTCTCTGAGTTGTACAGTCCTTCCCATGCCCCCCCCGAACATTACATCTGCAATCATAATGCCCCTTTTTCCCTCTTATCCCTCCCTTCCCACCCATCTTCGCCAGTGCCTTTCCCTTTGGTAACTATTAGTCCGTTCTTGGGTTCTGTGAGTCTGTTGCTGTTTTGTTTCTTCAGTTTTTTTTTCAGTTCTTATACTCCACATATGAGTGAAATCATTTGCTACTTGTCTTTTTGGATTGGCTTATTTCACGGACCATAATACACTCTAGCTCCATCCATGTTCTTGCAAATGGTAGGATTTGTTTTCTTCTTATGGCTGAATAATATTCTATTGTGTATATGTACCACCTCTTCTTTATCCATTCATCTACTGATGGACACTTAGGTTGCTTCCATTTCGTGGCGATTGTAAATAGTGCTGCAATGAACATAGGGGTGCATCTATCTTTTTCAAACTAGGCTGTTGTATTCTTAGGGTAAATTCCTAGGAGTGGAATTCTTGAGTCAAATGCTATTTCTATTTTGAGTTTTTTGAGGAACCTCCATACTGATTTCCACAATGGTTGAACTAATTTGCATTCCCAACAGCAGTGTAGGAGGGTTCCCTTTTTTCCATATCCTCACCAACATTTGTTGTTTGTGTTTTGGATGTTGGCCAACCTCACTGGTGTGAGGGGATATCTCATCATGGCCTTAATCTGCATTTCTCTGATGATTAGCGATGCGGAGCATCCCCTCATGTGCCTGTTGGCGATCTGAATTTCTTCTTTAGAGAAGTGTCTATTCAAGTCCTGTGATCATTTCTTAATTGGATTATTTGCTTTTTGTTTGTTAAGGTGCATGAGGTCTTTATATACTTTGGATGTCAACCCCTTATCGGATACGTCATTTATAAATATATTCTCCCATACTGTAAGATGTCTTTTTGTTCTACTGATGGTGTCCTTTGCTGTACAGAAGCTTTTCAGCTTGATATAGTCCCACTTGTTCATTTTTGCTTTTGTTTCCCTTGCCCGGGGAGATATGTTCATGAAGAAGTCGCTCATGTTTATGTCCAAGAGATTTTTACCTATGTTTTTTTCTGAGAGTTCTATGGTTTCATGACTTACATTCAGGTCTTTGATCCACCCTGAGTTTACCTTTGTGCATGGGGTTAGATTGTAGTCAAATTTCATTCTCTTACATGTAGCTACCCAGTTTTTCCAACACTAGCTGCTGAAGAGGCTGTTATCTCCCCATTGTATATCCAAGGCTCCTTTATCAAATATTAATTGACTGTATATGTTTGCGTTAATGTTTGGATTTTCTATTCTGTTCCACTGGTCTGTGGATCTGCTTTTGTGCCAATACTAAATTGTTTTGATTACTGTGGCTTTGTAGTAGAGCTTGAAGTCAGGGAGTGTAATTCCCCTGTTTTATTCCTCCTTCTCAGGATTGCTTTGGCTATTCGGGGTCTTTTGTGGTTCCATATGAATTTTAGAATTATTTGTTCGAGTTCATTGAAGAAAGCTGTTGGTAGTTTGATAGGGATTGCATTGAATCTGTAGATTGCTTTAGGTAGTAGAGCCATTTTGACAATATTTATTCTTCCTAGCCAAGAGCATGGGATGCATTTCCATTTGTTAGTGTCCTCTTTCATTTCTCTTAGGAGTGTCTTGTAGTTTTCAGAGTACAGGTCTTTCACTTCCTTCATTAGGTTTATTCCTAGGTATTTTATTTTTTTTGATGCAATTGTGAATGGAGTTGTTTCTCTGATTTCTCTTTCTGTTAGTTCATCATTAGTGTATAGGAAAGCAACAGATTTCTGTGCATTAATTTTGTATCCTGCCACTTTGCTGAATTCAGATATTAGTTCTAGTAGTTTTGGAGTGGAGTGTTTAGGGCTTTTTATATACACTATCATGTCATCCGCAAATAGTGACAATTTGACTTCTTCTTTACCAATCAGGATGCCTTGTATGTCTTTGTTTTGTCTGATTGCCGTGGCTAGGACCTCCAGTACTATGTTGAATAACAGTGGAGAGAGTGGGCATCCCTGTCTTGTTCCCAATCTTAGATGAAAAGCTTTCACCGTCTCGCTGTTAAGTATGATGTTAGCTGTGGGTTTGTCATATATGGTCTTTATGATGTTGAGGTACTTGCCGTCTATACCCATTTTGTTGAGAGTTTTAATCAGGAATGGATGCTGAATTTTGTCAAATGCTTTTTCTGCATCTATGGAGATGATCATGTGGTTTTTGTTGATGTGGTGGATGATGTTGATGGATTTTCGAATGTTGCACCATCCTTGCATCCCTGGGATGAATCCCACTTGATCATGGTGTATGATCCTCTTGACGTATTTTTGAATTCGGTTTGCTAATATTTTGTGGAGAATTTTTGCATCTCTGTTCATCAGGGATATTGGTCTGTAATTTTCTTTTTTGGTGAGATGTTTGCCAGGTTTTGGTATTAGAGTGATGCTGGCTTCATAGAATGAGTTTGGAAGTATTCCCTCGTCTTCTATTTTTTGGAAAACTTTAAGGATAATGGGTGTTATTTCTTCTCTATATGTCTGGTAGAATTCAGGGGTGAATACATCTGGTCCGGGACTTTTGTTCTTGGTAGTTTTTTGATTACTGATTCAATTTCATTGCTGGTGATTGGTTTGTTTAGTTTTTCTGTTTCTTGCTTGGTCAGTCTTGGAAGGTTGTATTTTTCTAAGAAGTCGTCCATTTCTTCTAGGTTTTCCAGCTTGTTAGCATATAGATTCTTATAATATTGTCTTATAATTCTTTGTATTTCTGTGGGGTCCGTCGTGATTTTTCCTTTCTCATTTCTGATTCTCTTTATATGTGTAATCTCTTTTTCTCTTAATGAGTCTGGCTAGGGGTTTATCTATTTTGTTTATTTTTTCAAAGAAGCAGCTCTTGGTTTCATTGATTTTTTCTATTGTTTTATTCTTCTCAATTTTATTTATTTCTTCTCTGATCTTTATTATGTCCCTCCTTCTGGTGACTTGGGGCCTCATTTGTTCTTCTTTTTCCAATTTCAGTAATTGTGTCTTTAGACTATTCATTTGGACATGTTCTTCCTTCTTTAAATAGGCGTGGATTGCAATATACTTTCCTCTTAGAACTGCCTTTGCTGCGTCCCACAGAAGTTGTGGCTTTGTGTTGTTGTTGTCATTAGTCTCTGTATATTCTTTGATTTCTGTTTTGATTTGGTCGTTAACCCATTGATTAATTAGGAGAATGTTGTTAAGTCTCCATGTATTTCTGAGCCTTTTTGATTTCTTTCTAAAATTTATTTCTAGTTTTATTCCTTTTGATCTGAGAAGTTGGTTGGTAGAATTTCAATCTTTTTGACTTTACTGAGGTTCTTTTTGTGGCCTAGTATGTGGTCTATTCTGGAAAATGTTCCGTGTGCACCTGAGAAAAATGTGTCCTGTTGCTTTTGGGTGCAGAGTTCTGTAGATATCTGTTAGGTCCATCTGTTCTAGTGTGTTGTTCAGTGCCTCTGTGTCTTTACTTATTCTCTGTCTGGTTGATCTGTCCTTTGAAGTGAGTGGTGTGTTGAAGTCTCCTAAAATGAATGCATTGCTGTCTATTTCCTCCTTTAATTCTGTTAGCATTTGTTTCACATATGCTGGAGCTCCTCTGTTTGGTGCATATATATTTATAATGGTTATACCTTCTTGTTGGACTGACCCCTTTATCATTATGTAATGTCCTTCTTTATCTCTTGCTACTTTCTTCGTTTTGAAGTCTATTTTCTCTGATACAAGTTCTGCAACACCTGCTTTTTTCTCCTTGTTGTTCGCATGAAATATCTTTTCCCATCCCTTCACTTTTACTCTGTGTATGTCTTTCGGTATAAAGGGAGTCTCTTGAAGACATCATATAGATGGGTCTTGTTTTTTTATCCATTCAGTGACTCTATATCTTTTGACTGGTGCATTCAGTCCATTTACATTTAGGGTGATTATGGATAGGTATGTACTTATTGGCATTGCACGCTTCAGATTCGTGGTTACCAAAGGTTCAAGGTTAACTTCCCTACTATCTAAAAGTCTAACAACTAACTTAATATGCTATTACAAACACAATCTAAGGGTTCTTTGTTTGTTTGTTTCCTCCTTTTTCTTTCTATTCCATTCTTTATATATTATGTATCATATTCTGTACTCTTTGTCTATCCCTTGATTGACTTTCGGAATAGTTAATTTAATTTTGCAATTTCTTAGTAATTAGCTGTTCTATTTTCTTTACTGTGGTTTTATTACCTCTGGTGACAGCTATTAATCTGTAGGAACACTTCCATCTATAGCAGTCCCTCCAAAATACACTGTAGAGGTGGTTCGTGGGAGGCAAATTCTCTTAGCTTTTGCTTATCTGGGAATTGTTTAATCCCTCCTTCAAATTTAAATGATAATCTTGCCGGATAAAGTAATCTTGGTTCAAGGCCCTTCTGCTTCATTGCATTAAATACATGATGATATCCTGATGGATTTTCCCTTGTATGTGATCCTATTTCTCTCTCTGGCTGCTTTTAATAGTCTGTCCTTATCCTTGATCTTTGCCATTTTAATTACTATATGTCTTGCTGTTGTCTTTCTTGGGTCCCTTGTGTTGGAAGATCTGCGCACCTCCATGGCCTGAGAGACTATCTCCTTCCCCAGATTGGGGAAGTTTTCAGCAATCACCTCCTGAAATATGCCTTCTATCTCTTTTTCTGTCTCTTCTTCCTCTGGTACCCCTATAATGCGAACATTGTTCCATTTGGATTGGTCACACAGTTCTCTCAATATTCTTTCATTCTTAGAGATCCTTTTTTCTCTCTGTGCCTCAGCTTCTTTATATTCCTCTTCTCTAGTTCCTATTTCATTTATTGTCTCCTC
The DNA here is from genome assembly GCA_032199065.1 of Smutsia gigantea. NCBI lineage: Eukaryota > Metazoa > Chordata > Mammalia > Pholidota > Manidae > Smutsia > Smutsia gigantea. Next base: position 709,129 of record JAVSCE010012215.1, on the reverse strand, counting down.
CACCGTATCCAATCTTCTTTTAATACCATCCATTGTATTCTTCAATGATTGGATCTCTGACCGGAATTCATTCCTGAGTTCTTGAATATCTTTCCATACCTCCATGAGCATGTTAAAGATTTTTATTTTGAACTCCCTTGCAGGGAGAGTCATAAGGTCCATATCATTTAAATCTTTCTCAGGAGTTGTGTTCATAATTTTACTCTGGACCAGGTTCCTTTGGCATTTCATAGTGCTGTATGGCGCCCTCTAGTGCCCAAAAGCTCTACTCTCTGGAGCTGCTCAGCCCCTGAAGCAATGCGGGGATTGTAGGGGAGTGGGTATTGGTGCCTCCGGGGAGGAAAGGGCTGTTTGCTGGTTCCTGGCTGCTATGCCTGTCTCCACTGCCTGAACCAGTGGGCTGAGCACACAGGTATAAGCCTCTGTGCTTTGCATTTTTAGTTGCTATAGACAGATCTTCCCTCTGGCTGGCGTAACACCAGGGAAGGATTTCCCGGTTTGCAAGCCCGGTGGGGCTGGCCAGAAGTAAGGCGCACAAGTCTGCGTGTCACAGAAGGGGTTCTTGGAGCTCTATAGGCAGCCAGGGAGCTGGATGGAGCACCTGAAGATCGTGAAAGCTCCCAACCTGCTGGGCAGAGTGCACCCAGACAATTTTGTCTGCCTGTCCTTTCTCCTGAGCAGTAAGCTCCGTGCAATCCTTGCCCCTTTAGCAGCTCTCTTGCTAAGGGCTTCTTTGTTAGGAAGTCTCTCAGACTGCCCACCCTTCTTTTGTCCCTGAGCAGCTGGGTATGAATCCCTGCTTTCACAAGCAGCTGGATTCTTAGTCTCTCCAGGAATTCTGCCTATCTTAGCTTTCCAGCCCCCTAATTACAAGAGTATCATGCAAGCACCATGTAATGTAGGTTTGTGCTCCCACAGCAGATCTCCAGAGTTAGGTATTTAGCAGTCCCACATCTCCACTCCCACCCTGCTCCATTCCTGTTCCTCCCACTGGTGAGCTGGGGAGGGGGAAGGGCTTGGATCCTGCAGGACCACAGCTTTAGCACGTTACCCTTTTCTGTGAGGGGTGCTCTTGTCTCCAGGTGTATGCAGTTTGTTGCTGTCCTCTTTCCCGTTGCTCTTTCAAGAGTAGTTGATGTAGCTTTATTTTCAAATTATATGAGGTTTTAGGAGGAAGCCTCTGTCTCACCTCTCATGCAGCCATCTTTAATCCAATCACTACTAAATTTTTTTTGATGGTAAATATCATTAGGTATGTTTTTCCACAGTTAAAAAACAAAGAAACACCTATATATCTCAAAATATTATGTTGTAGCCTCCCTCGCTCATTTGGAGATATCCTTGAAAGCTCCATCTGTCCCAATTCATTTGCAATTTTGAATCTCCTTTGACATAGTGCCTGGTGGATTCAACCCAAGCTATTGGGACATAAGTTTCAAAATTTATAAGGATAAGCAAAGAAACACTCTTGGATACCTATCTTGCTACAGGCACTCTATTTTGTAGTAATAATACTCAGGTAAAGATAAAGATAAAGATAAAGAAATGTTAACAGTACTTTGTATAAAACATGGAGGGTAGCAGGTGGAATGCATGCTTAGAGTGCAGAAGCACAGAGAAGCCAATCTTAGATATGCTCTAAGATATGGCAAAGATATTTGTGATAAATACATTGTATTTTTATATATTCTCAAAGTATTTTAATGTAAATTTGTTATTAATATATCTCATATCTATTTTTATATAGAAATTATAAAGTTGTTATGGTTTTACTGTACATAAAACAACTTATAACTGCCAACAAGTACCTACCCCATTAAATTGCTATAAAAACTAATGGATATAATGGAAATGAGAGTATCAATTAGGAACAGATACAATAAAAACATTTCCTGTTTAAAGTTTTTCTTGCATTTGCACCAGGCTTGCTATGGCAACTTAGTTATCTTGAGATATTCATACATTGAACTAAAACACCATAGTCTTGTAAGCCAACATTTACCCTTTTATTAATTATACTGTTAATACAAAGATGACAATTGGGATTTATTACTTGATCTAATTTTTTTTTTAAGGTAATATCAGTTGTTTATAGGTGAACAGTCAAGACCAATGAGTTCAGGAGGAAAAAAAAAGAGGAAAAACAATCAACCACTCCCAAACCACCTTAACAGTTCTCATCCCTATGTGTGATTTTGATGGGAGAGGGGGAGAGGTAGGAGGGCAGGGAAGGGTTGGGGAAAGTAATTACAAAGTAAATACTAAAATGTAAAAAATGACATGTAAATTTTGAAAATTAGCAGATAAAAGTTAATATTCATAGCCTTTTAAAGGAACTTCCCATTGAAGCACGAAATCTTCAAGAATCCTTGGATCCAAAATAATAACCCTGAATGATAATACTCTACTTTTTAAGAACAAATTTTGAGAAACATTTATGATTGCGATTCATTCACCTACTCAGATTCTTCAAGCTAGAGTAAGAGACTGACAAAGAGCTAAGAGGTAAGTACTGCAAGTGATTGAGAGGTGAAAAAGGGACCACAAATACTGATATGAATGTGCGTAATTACGTGATTCACAGCAGAGAAGGTGAGGCAACTGAGTGTAGGGTAAATGGCAGAATTTCCATAATCTCCCATCTAGCCTTAGTTCATATACATATCAGTGTGTTTATACTGCAGAGCCTTAGGAGGTGGATCCAGAGGAAAGGGTGGAGAGAAAACGACCATTCTCTCCTCCCCCGTTCCTGGCACCTAATTGGTCTGGTGCCTGCCAGTCACTACAGCCCCACCCACAGAGTGCCTGCAGGAAGTGGAGGGTGGAGTGGAGAGCCAGAGCCAGGGCTGGAGGAGATGGTGGGGCTGACCTGGCTAGTGGTCCCCAGCAAGCTGTGAGCAATGAAAACTCCTCTTACAACCTACCCTTCCCTTTACCTGACTTCCGTTTCACCAGATTCAGAGAGGAATTTGTTCCAGGAGGGAACCACACCCCTACTCTACCTACACTGAGTAAACAAAACCAATTTCCCAAAGAGGCTAGAAGAGTAAAGTATTTCAAATGGAGAAGTAACATTTAGCACTTTCCCTGACTTACAGGTTGAAGCTGAGTATATTACAAACTTATGAAACAAAACTTTTGTCTGTTTATAGCAAGTGTAAGTACAGAGAGAATTCATTAGTCACTTTAAAACTCGAGGGTTTATAAATCGGGTACATGTTTCTAAGCATGAGGTTAAAATGATTCAAACTTCTCAGTTTTCCTAAAACACAAGTATATTTTATGACATCATATATATTAAGCTATAAACAACTCAGTAATTGTCTCCTCAAATCAGGTATGTCTTGGGATTTAAGCACAATGAGAGATTGAAGAAACAGTGAGTAAAGCTTTATGCATCTCTTTGCATCCTTGGTGTGTGAAATGGAGAATTTAATGCAAAGTATCCCTGCCTTTGACCAACATTTCATTTGCAGCTTACAATTTATTTTTTTTACCTGATAAAAAAAAATTCTTTAAAAAGTGACTTTCCAGTCCAACAAATGTTTAATTAATATCACCAAAGGTAAGTTTTCCTGGAAATGTACCTGGGGAAACCAGAATTGGATCCAGAAGGTTTTAAGCTATCTGATACAATGACCTCAGTGTTTCAGTGACTTCACATAATACTTTTTTTTTCCTTACTCACATAATGGCCCAACACAGTTGTCCTTACTCAGGCTGTTTTCTTACAAGTGAAAAGGACACAGGCTGTCTCCATTTGTGACTCTACCTTCCTCATGATTTTCAGTGTCCTCTCTGCTTAGCCAGCTGACAGAAAAAAGAATGGAAGGGTTGTGTGGGAGGGTTTCAAAAGCCAGGCTTGCAAGTAGTACACATTTCCATCTCCATCTTCCTAGCTATAGTCCCGTTACACGGCCTTACCTAACTCCAGAGGGGGATAGGAAAAGTAGCTTAGCCATGTGGGTTTGGTGAACAGTAATTTGGGCAATGTATATCTTCATAGATAAGGATTTTTATTTCCTGGGAAAAAAACAAAATTATATACTTATCTTACCCAGTTTTGTCTGTTTTCCAGGCCTGTGCATGTGTATGTTGTGTGTATGTACATAAATGGGCTTAAATAATTACTTTGACAAAACCCTCTAAAAAGTTTTCTTTCACTCTCTTACTGCTCTTCATTCAGCATCATCTCTCTGCTTCAGGCTGCATCTCTTCTTTCACTTCAGACTTCTGCCAGAACATAGTGTTTCCATTATTATATTGAACCTAACACTTCCTAGTATAGCAGTATTTTAAATTCCTTTCTGGATCTCCAATCCTTTTAAAAATGGTTATGTCTGTTGTTTCATAGTCTTGAGGACTGCTTAGAAAGCTAATAATATGATGTATGCTGAAGTCTTAATGGGAAAAAGTGTTGTGTTTCTCATAAAATGGTGCCTAAACTCACTGCATCATAATCATTTCAGGTGTTTGTTAAATTCACAATATTTAAGGCAGGAATTGAGAATTAGAATCTTCCAGAGATGACTGAATTGAAATTTTAAAAAACACCTCCATGGGACTCTACTGCACATCAAACTTTAAGAACTAAAAGCAGCACTGTCTTCCCAGAGAACGTATTTGGATTATTACAATGACTTTAAAAAGAGTAATTTATTTCTGTATATGGCAACTATGGCAAGGAAAGAAACCAAGCATAATTGTTCCGAATTTGAGTTATCAGCTATTGTTGGCATTTTTTTCCCTTTAGGAAAAGCACCTGATAATGATAATGATAATATTTAGTTAATACCTGAAAGCACAGAGATACTGAATATTCATGAATTGACTATTAATCTGTTTAAAAATTGTGAACCAACAAAAATCTGCTATTTTCACTGAAATGACAATCCACAAAAGAAAACCAACATTAAGACTAACAGGTAAAGTTTGAAGTTTCAACATCTATTTGCTTTTGTCTCTTAACCTTCCAACTCAGGACATCATTTACCATAATTTGTCCAACTAACTGCCTCTGCAGTCCAAACACAATTCTCTCCCAGTCACACATACAGAACACCCTTCCTTCAGCCACGTTACTAATCTGCTTTTACTGGACACTTTCTTATACTATCCTATATATCCAAATCTGAAATTTTTCTGTTTATTTTGCCTAGAATATGCTTCACTCTAAAATTCTCCAATAAAAAATAGCTTTTACAGAGATCTATTTCACATCCCACTATTTCCAAAACATTCCCTGGATGTATTCCACCTCATGTGGACCCAGCTCTCTCTCTACTTTACATATTTCTGTAGCATATTTACGTTATTCTGATCTCAACATATTTTAATAAGTAGAAAAGAAATATTTTATCCTGTATGCCAAATGTCTGTTAATCAGTAATGGCTGAATGGGGTAATGTTTCAGGTGGGGTGCGGGAGAAAAGATTCATCACATTTATGGCCATTAGGAAAGAGCCAGGACTGAGTACCCACGTCTGTTATGCAAACAGAAGCTGAGAATGGCTATTAGTGATAAGTCTTATATAGAAAAGAACAATTTTCACCTATAGGGATCAAAACCAACTAGAATTTGGCACACCATCAATATAGCAGCAACCTTCATTTAAGCTCAAATTATAAAACCCACTGCATTCAAAGATGTTTGTTATCAAAGAATACAGGAATTATTTGCGTTATGGATGTAGTTAACTTGCTTCTCTCAGGACTTCATTCTCTTAGTCTGAAGTGCATTTTTCACTCAAAGATTACTTCATGAAGGAAAATGTAATGTTCACAGTCTGGTTGCCTTCGCAGGGCTATTCTCACACCACATATACGTAGAATAACACAGGTTGAATAAAGAGATTTAGCAAGTTCAATTTTCTCTTTTGTTTCCCCAAATATGGGCTGTTCAGCAAAAAACATCATTAAAGAAGCAAGCAAACACTGCTCCACAAAATACGAACAATATATATAGGAGTTTGGTTTCTTATTCAATAGCAAAAGAAGAGTAAAACCAATGAGATAGTTGGTCAATTGAAGAGGGACATTGGATATTAATAAAAAAATGCCTCAAGGGAGAAACTGCAAATCAAAGGATTGAGGACTAAAGTATGAAATTAAACTTTATGAAAACCGTTAGACAATTTGTTACAAGGCTAAGATTCTTTATCTAAATTTCTGCCAAACATATGTACTTCTGTGAAGACAGTGAAGCCTACAGGAAGTCATTAGGTTTTTAATTTTTCTGTATTTCATATTATTTATCATTTCATATACTGAACTATTTAGGAAATATTAGACTTCATTTACAATTGAACAAAACAAGTACATTGTTCTCATCACAAAACTTTAATATCACCAAACTAAGCCAAATATCCAAGAAGCAAGCATCTCTTGAATTCTATAATAGCACTAAATGTAAATTCTGCTCCTAATACAAAATTTGAAAATTAGCCAAGCTGTCATTTAGCTTCTTTGCAAATGAATAGGATACTCAGGTAAAAAAAATAGCAAAACATTTGATAGCAATCAGTAATACAACAAAGGGAGATGAGTTTCCTGTAGCTTCCAGGTGTCTTCATGATTGAAATGACTCCTTAAAAAATAACACAAAATAGATTATAAAGAGAATGATCTCTGACTTCACAGTTTACAATGAATGTAAATGAACATGTACTTCTAAAGATATTTGGCACTCCATATACCCAGCTAGGAAGGAAAAAACAAACACGATTCCAACAGCTTTTTTAACCTAAGTTTCCAAACTAACACTAAATATTGTAACATGTCTAACAGAAAAAACTATTCTTTGGAAGTCATTTAATAAAGGTATTTCCTTAAATTACACCCTAGCTATTTGGAACTATATTTCTAGAGATATGTATAGTGTAATACAAAGGCCAATATATATTCATTTGTTATTGGGAGTGACATCAGGATTGGTTATGTACTTTGGGCTGCAGGTCGCTTGCTCTTACTAAGCTGGAAAAAAATCCCAGAGCAGAGCAGTTCACTGGCACCACCATTAAGGTCCAAACCTGTCCCCTGCAACAAAGCTAGAACATATCTCAGATCAACTCAAGAAAATAACACTAAGTGTTCACAGAAGGAGTACCCACATCCATTTGTCATGCATTCCAGTGTTTCTCAGTACCCTTTACATTTTTTGTTTTTGAAATAATTGTGCTGTTTCTCTCAGGCAACACGTGAATTTCTAAGGATGGACCTCCTTGACTGAGGGGAGGGAGAAAAAAGGGAAGGAGGCAGACAAGAGTATAGAGTACACTGAAGGAATGTGTTTCCTGCTGTCCACTTCTGGACTTCAGTAAGAGATCTACCAGTGGACCTTGGACCTACCCCACCCAAGGACCTCCAGAAAGGCCCATCTGCACCCCCAAAGCCCCAGGTGCTAAGCTTATACGTCCTCCTACTCTGTTGCCATCTCTCTGTGTGCACTCCTGAGTGCATCCAAGAGAGCCAGGTCTTGTAGAAGAAACCACAGACTTGAGCTTTAGTGTCACCTTCTAGAATAAAGAAGAAAGGTTTCTAATAGCTAGCTTGTTGAATTGTAATATACAAAGTAACATAAAACTTTAAGGAAAGCATCTGCCACCTCAAATCTAAAGCAGAAAGTACTTACCTTCAAACATGAAAAATCAAGGACCTACAGTATCACAAAAAGAAAATAATCAATCTCCAGCTACTGAATTCAAAGGCATGGAATACTGCAATCTAAATGATAAAGAACTTAAAATAGTAGTTACGAAGAAATTCAACGATCTACAAGAAAATTCAGAAAGGCAATTCAAAACTCAGGAATAGAATTAATGAGGAGGAGTTCCTTACCAAAGAGATTTAAATCATAAAAAGAACCAAACAGAAATTCTGGTACTAAAGAATTCAATGAATAATATGAAGAATGCAACAGAAATCTTGGTAACAAGGAAGACCAGATGGAATAAAGAATAAGTGATTTGGATGATCAGAATACAGAAATAGGGAACTTCCGGGAAGATGGCGGTGTGAGCAGGGCGGCAGAAATCTCCTCCCAACACTATATTTATCTACGAAAACACAGAAAATACATCTATTCGTAAAAGAGAGATGAGAATACACAGGAAAGCGCACAGCGTGCAGCTACACCCGAGAGCACACAGCACCCCAAAAGGCGGGTAAGATACGGAACCGTGAACCGGCGGGACCCGCGCACTCCCCCACCCCAGCGCACGGGTGGGAGTTGAGGATTCAGAGCCGGGAGGGAGTGGAAGTACACCCCGTGAAGTAGCCAGCCCCGGTGATCTGTGCGGGGAGCGCTGACCCACATTGCGCAGTGCAGCGGAGATTGGAGAGACAGAGGGGCAGGATCTGAGCGGGGAACGCGCCAGGGTGCAGCCAGCTCCCGGGAAGGAAAAAGAAAAAACAAAGCGCGCGCTTTCTTCAGCGGTCTTAAAGAGACAGGAGCCCAGCAGAGGAGCCAGATCGCCCCAGCACACTCAGCCCAGCAGGCTGGGAGTCCTGGGGAATTTCAGACGCCTTACCTGGCGACTGAGGAAGCGTAGACATACTTACACTTCTCACTGAAATCAACAGCCTCCTATCCAACAGCGATAAAGGGCCCTGCGGAGCGGCACAGTCACAGCTGTGGAATAGTGGGGCAATAGCACCACCTAGAGCATTCCCACAGAATCTACGTCCGGTGGGCATTTTTTTTGTTCTTTTTGTTTTGTTTTTGTTTTTTCTTTTCTTTCTTTTTTTCCTTTCTTTCTTTTTTTTCTTTTTTTCTCTTTTTTTTCTTCTCTTTTTAAAGTCTTAAAGAGCCCAGCTGACATATGTGGCAACTATCAGTGACCAATTATATAGCCATGAAAAGACAGAGGAATATGGTTCAGACCAAAATCAACCAGACAACCCCAGAGAGGGAGTCTGAAGGGATGGAAATGCACAGGCTTCCTGAAAAAGAATTCAGAATAAAAGTCATAACCATGCTGATGGACCTACAGAGAAATGTGCAAGAGCTGAGGGAGGAAGTGAGGGAACTGAGGAAAGACAATACAGAAATCACACAAGCGATCGACGGGCTTAACAGCAGAATGGATGAGATGCAAGAGACTGTTAATGAAATAGAAAACAGAGAACAGGAGTAAAGAGCAGCTGAGGCAGAAAGAGATAAAAGGATTTCTAGGAATGAAAGAATATTAAGAGAACTGTGTGACCAATCCAAAAGCAACAATATTCGCATTATAAGATTACCAGAGGAAGAAGAGAGAGAAAAAGGGATAGAAAGTGTCTTTGAAGAAATAATTGCTGAAAACTTTCCCTCGCTGGGGAAGGAAGTAGTCTCGCAGCCCACCAAAGCTCATAGATCTCCCAACACAAGGGACTCAAGGAAGACAACACCAAGACACATAATAATTAATATGGCAAAGATCAAAGATAAAGACAGGGTATTAAAGGCAGCTAGAGAGAGAAAAAAGATCACCTACAAAAGAAAACCCATCACACTATCATCAGACTTTTCAACAGAAACATTACAGGCCAGAAGAGAATGGCATGATATATTTAATGTTATGAAACAGAACGGCCTCGAACCAAGAATATTGTATCAAGCACGATTATCATTTAAATATGATGGAGGCATTAAACAATTTCCAGATAAAAAACGAAAGTTGAGAGAGTTTGCCTCTCATAAACCACCACTACAGGATATCTTAAATGGACTGCTCTAGATGGAAGCACACCTAAGGCTAAAAAGATGTCACCAGAGAAAAAAAAAATCCTAGCAAAGAAAGCAGACCATCCAAATACTAACTAAAGGCAAAGAATAAAACACCTATTATAGAAAGAATGGAGGAGGAGGAATAAGAAGGGAGAGAAAGAAAGAAACATCAGACTGTGTTTACAATAACAAGAAAGTTAAGTTAGATTGTTAGATAGTAAAGAAGCAACCCTTGAACCCTTGGTAACCACGAATCTAAAGCCAGCAATGGCAATAACTACATAACTATCAATAATCACGCTAAATGTAAATGGACTGAATGCACCAATCAAAAGACACAGAGTAACGGAATGGATAAAAAAGCAAGACCCATCTATATGCTGCTTACAAGAAACTCACCTCAAATCCAAAGATATACACAGACTAAAAGTGAAGGGATGGAAAAAGATATTTCATGCAAACAACAAAGAGAAAAAAGCAGGTGTTGCAGTACTTGTATCAGACAAAACAGACTTCAAAACGAAGAAAGTAGCAAAAGATAAAGAAGGACATTACATAATGATAAAGGGGTCAGTCTAACAAGAAGATATAACAATTATAAATATATATGCACCCAACACAGGAGCGCCAGCATATGTGAGACAAATACGAACAGAATTAAAGGAGGAAATAGACAGCAATGCATTCATCTTAGGAGACGTCAACACACCACTCACTTCAGAGGACAGATCAACCAGACAGAAAATAAGTAAAGACACAGAGGCACTGAACAACACACTAGAACAGATGGACCTAACAGACATCTACAGAACTCTACATCCAAAAGCAACAGGATACACATTCTTCTCAAGTGCAGATGGAACATTTTCCAGAATAGACCACATACTAGGCCACAAAAAGAACCTCAGTAATTTCAAAAATATTGAAATCCTACCAACCAACTTCTCAGATCACCAAGGTATAAAACTAGAAATAAATTTTAGAAAGAAATCCAAAAGGCTCACAAATACATGGAGACTTAACAACACTCTCCTAATTAATCAATGGGTTAACGACCAAATCAAAACAGAAATCAAAGAACATATGGAGACTAATGACAACAACAACACAAAGACACAACTTCTGTGGGACGCAGCAAAGGCAGTTCCGACGGACCCCACAGAAATACAAAGAATCATAAGAGAATATTATGAGAATCTATATGCTAACAAGCTGGAAAACCTGGAAGAAATGGACAACTTCTTAGAAAAATACAACCTTCCAAGACTGACCAAGCAAGAAACAGAAAACTAAACAGACCAATCACCAGTGACGAAATCGAATTGGTAATCAAAAAACTACCCAAGAACAAAACCCCTGGGCCTGATGGATTCACCTCTGAATTCTACCAGACATATAGAAGAAATAACACCGATTATCCTTAAAGTTTTCCAAAAAATAGAAGAGGAGGGAATACTTCCAAACTCATTCTATGAAGCCAGCATCACTCTAATACCAAAACCAGGCAAAGACCTCACCAAAAAAGAAAATTACAGACCAATATCCCTGATGAACGTAGATGCAAAAATACTCAACAAAATATTAGCAAACCGAATTCAAAAATACATCAAGAGGATCATACACCATGATCAAGTGGGATTCATCCCAGGGATGCAAGGATGGTACAACATTCGAAAATCCATCAACATCATCCACCACATCAACAAAAAGAAGAACAAAAACCACATGATCATCTCCATAGATGCTGAAAAAGCATTTGACAAAATTCAGCATCCATTCCTGATTAAAACTCTCAACAAAATGGGTATAGACGGCAAGTACCTCAACATCATAAAGGCTATATATGACAAACCCACAGCTAACATCATACTTAACGGCGAGACGCTGAAAGCTTTTCATCTAAGATCGGGAACAAGACAGGATGCCCACTCTCTCCACTGTTATTCAACATAGTACTGGAGGTCCTAGCCACAGCAATCAGACAAAACAAAGACATACAAGGCATCCAGATTGGTAAAGAAGAAGTCAAATTGTCACTATTTGCAGATGACATGATACTGTACATAAAAAACCCTAAAGATTCCATTCCAAAACTACTAGAACTAATATCTGAATTCAGCAAAGTTGCAGGATACAAAATTAACACACAGAAATCTGTTGCTTTCCTATACACTAATGATGAACTAACAGAAAGAGAAATCAGAAAAACAATTCCATTCACAATTGCATCAAAAGAATAAAATACCTAGGAATAAACCTAACGAAGGAAGTGAAAGACCTGTACTCTGAAAACTACAAGACACTCCTAAGAGAAATTAAAGAGGACACTAACAAATGGAAATGCATCCCATGCTCTTGGCTAGGAAGAATAAATATTGTCAAAATGGCTATACTACCTAAAGCAATCTACAAATTCAATGCAATCCCTATCAAACTACCAACAGCTTTCTTCAATGAACTGGAACAAATAATTCTAAAATTCATATGGAACCACAAAAGACCCCAAATAGCCAAAGCAATCCTGAGAAGGAGGAATAAAACAGGGGGAATTACGCTCCCTGACTTCAAGCTCTACTACAAAGCCACAGTAATCAAGACAATTTGGTATTGGCACAAAAACAGACCCACAGACCAGTGGAACAGAATAGAAAATCCAAACATTAACCCAAACATATACAGTCAATTAATATTTGATAAAAGTGCCTTGGATATACAATGGGGAGATGACAGCCTCTTCAGCAGCTGGTGTTGGAAAAACTGGACAGCTACATGTAAGAGAATGAAACTGGACTACTGTCTAGCCCCATACACAAAGGTAAACTCAAGGTCGATCAAAGACTTGAATGTAAGTCATGAAACCATAAAACTCTTAGAAAAAAACATAGGCAAAAATCTCTTGGACATAAACATGAGCAACTTCTTCATGAACATATCTCCCGGGCAAGGGAAACAAAAGCAAAAATGAACAAGTGGGACTATATCAAGCTGAAAAGCTTCTGTACAGCAAAGGACACCATCAGTAGAACAAAAGACATCCTACAGTATGGGAGAATATATTCATAAAAAACGTATCTGATAAAGGGTTGACATCCAAAATATATAAAGAACTCATGCACCTTAACAAACAGAAAGCAAATAATCCAATTAAGAAATGGGCAGAGGACATGAATAGACACTTCTCCAAAGAAGAAATTCAGATGGCCAACAGGCACATGAAAAGATGCTCCACATCGCTAATCATCAGAGAAATGCAGATTAAAACCACAATGAGATATCACCTCACACCAGTGAGGATGGCCAACATCCAAAACACAAACAACAACAAATGTTGGCGAGGATGTGGAGAAAAGGGAACCCTCCTACACTGCTGGTGGGACTGCAAATTAGTTCAACCATTGTGGAAAGCAGTATGGAGGTTCCTCAAAAAACTCAAAATAGAAATACCATTTGACCCAGGAATTCCACTCCTAGGAATTTACCCTAAGAATGCAGCAGCCCAATTTGAAAAGGACAGATGCACCCCTATGTTTATTGCAGCACTATTTACAATAGCCAAGAAATGGAAGCAACCTAAGTGTCCATCAGTAGATGAATGGATAAAGAAGATGTGGTACATATACACAATGGAATATTATTCAGCCATAAGAAGAAAACAAATCCTACCATTTGCAACAACATGGATGGAGCTACAGGGTATTATGCTCAGTGAAATAAGCCAAGCCGAAAAAGACAAGTATCAAATGATTTCACTCATATGTGGAGTATAAGAACAAAGAAAAAATACTGAAGGAACAAAACAGCCGCAGACTCACAGAACCCAAGAACGGACTAATAGTTACCAAAGGGAAAGTGATTGGGGAAAATGGGCGGGAAGGGAGGGATAAGAGGGAAAAAGGGGCATTACGATTAGCAGATGTAATGTTGGGGGTGTACGGGGAGGGCAGTACAACTCAGAGGAGACAAGTAGTGATTCTGTAGCATCTCACTACGCTGATGGACAGTGACTGTAATGGGGTTGGTGGGGGGGACCTGATGAAGGGGTAGTTTAATAATCGTAATATTGCACATGTAATTGTAAATTAATGATAAAATAAATTATATTAAAAAAAAAGAATACAGAAATAGTTCAATTAGAAAAGAAAATTAAGAATATAAGATACTGAAGAAACCCTGTGAGAGCTACTGGTTTCAATCAGAAAGTCAAATATAAGAATAAGTTGGATTCTGGGAAAAAAGATGGCAGTGTAGGAAGGCAAAGCAAAAACCTCCTTCCAAAAATACATGGAACATGAAAATAAAGCAAATACAACCAGGCATGAAAAAGACTGGAAGACTGAACTGACTACATCTGGTGAAGAAGAGAAGACCCTACAGAAAAGGATAAAGTAGCAAAGCCAACCTAACAGGACCCAAGCCCTCCCAACCCTGGCACACAGGAGGGAGGAAGAGGAACGGAGTGGGGAGATAGTATAAGCCCAGACCCTGAACACTTGGCCCTGGCAATCTGCACTGGGAACATAAGCCCACATTGCATGGGGCCCTGGTATTCATGGGGCTGGCTACCAGAGACAGAGACAGGCAGAACACTCAGGGAGGCTGAGATCCCAGCCGTCTGTGGAGAACAAGCATGCTACAGCAAAACCCCTGAGAAAAAAGCAGAGCAGGCAGTTTGAAAGCCTTCCCAGCAGTGAACGGGGCACCAGAGGGCAAGGAGTGCAAAGTGCTCTCTGTTTAGGAGAAACATCAGGTGGACAGTACCTCCCCAGCCTGCCATCCGCCCAACAGGTTGGGAGTGCTCAGGGGCTTCAAATACTCCATTACCGCACTGGCAACACAGCCTGGAGCCTCCTCACAGCGAAACCAAACTTTACTCCCAGGTAGGGAGGGGGAGAACCCTCAGCCTACTCGGTCCTATTTTGGGCCAGACAGGGACCTGTGTGCAAAGCCAATCCCCGGGACCTCTTTCCTCCCAGCAGATGCTGGTTCCTCTCACCTGAGCCCCAACAATTGCAGGAGGCCGAAGCCGAACACTACAAGCAAGGCAGACAGGTGCCAACCCACTGCATGCCAACAGCAGGGGGTCCTGCACAGGAAATTAACTTCACGGCACTAAAGGGGGCCTCCTACACAAATCTATTACCCCATAAGAAACACTAAAAAAATAATGAAGAGACAGAGGAATTTGGTCCAAACAAAAATTCAAGAAAAAATGCCAGAAAGAGGGCTTCATGAAACAGAATTCACCAATCTTCTTGATGAAGATTTCAAAACAAGTAATAAACATGCTCATGGAGCTACAGAAAAATATTCAAGATCTCAGGGAAGACTTCAACAAAGAGAAATTTTGAAAAATACAGTATCTGAAATGAAACATACAATGGAGGAATTTAAAAGTAGATTAGATGAGGTAGAGGAGATGGTAAAGGAAATAGAAATTAGGAAACAGGAAAAGAAAGAAGCTGAGGAACAGAGAGAAAAATGGCTCTCTAGGAATGAAAGAATAATAAGAGAGCTGTGCGACCAATCCAAATGGAACAATATTTGCATTATAGGGGTACCAGAAGAGGAAGAGAAAAAAAGGGAAAGTCTCTTCAAGGAAATAGTTGCTGGAAACTTCCCCAATCTAGTGAAGGAAATAGTGTCTCAGGTAACAGAAGTGCAGATCATCCAATACAAAGAACCCCAGGAGACAACACGAAAACATACAATAATTAAAATGGCAAAGATCAAGGACAAGAACAGAGTATTAAAAGCAGCTAGAGAGAGAAAAATGATCATTTATAAAGGAAACCACATAAGGCTATCAACAGACTTCTCAGCAGAAATGTTACAAGCCAGAAGGGAGTGGCATGATATATTTAATACAATGAAACAGAAGGGCCTCAAACCAAGAATACTCTACCCAGAAAGATTATCATTTAACTATGCAGCAGGGATTTAAAATTTTTCAAATAGGCCAAAGTTGAGGGAATTCACCACCACCAAGCCATTTCTACTAGATATTTTAAAGTAACTGCTTTAGATGGAAATGCTCTTAGGGATTAATAGCTGTCATCAAAGAAAATAAACCCATAGTAAAGTAAGTAGACAAATTAATTACTAAGCAAATACAAAATTAAACCAAGTACCCACAAAGTTAGCCAAGGGATACACAAAGAGTACAGAATATGACACCAAAAATATAAAGAATGGAGGAGGAAGAAGAAGGGAAAAAAAAAAGAACCTTTAGATTGTGTTGGAAATAGCATAATAAGCAAGTTAAGACAGACTGTTAGATAGTAAGGAAGCTGCCCTTGAACCTTTGGTCACCACGAATCTAAAGCATGTAATGGCAATAAGTATATATCTATAGATAATCACCCTAACTGTAAATGGACTGAATGCACCAATCAAAAGACATAGAATTACAAAATAGATGAAAAAACAAGATCCATCTATGCTGCCTACAAAAGACTCACTTCAAACACAAAGACATAAACAGAGTAAAAAGTGAGGGGATAGAAAGATATTTCATGCAAATAATAGGGAGAAAAAAGCAGGAGTTGCAGTACTTGTATCAGACAAAAGACTTCAAAACAAAGAAACAAGAGACAAAGACGGACATTACATAATGATAAAGGGGTCAGTTCAACAAGAGGATATAACCATTATAATATCTATGCACCCAACATAGGAGCACCCAAATATGTGCAACAAATACTAACAGAATAAAGGAGGAAACGGAATGCAATGCACTAATTTTAGGAGACTTAAACAAAACACTCACTCCAAAGGACATATCAACCAGACAAAAAATAAGTAAGGAGACAGAGGCACTGAACAACACATTAGAACAGATGGATCTAACAGACATCTACAGAAGACTCCACCCAAAAGCAACAGGACACACATTCTTCTCAAGTGTACATGGAACGTTTTCCCTGATAGATCATACTAGGACACAAAAATAACCTCAGTAAATTCAAATAGATTGAAATTGTGCAAGCCAGCTTCTCAGACCACAAAGCTATGAAACTAGAAATAAATTATGAAAAGAAAACAAAAAAGCCCACAAACACATGGAGGCTTAACAACATGTTCCTAAATAATGGATCAATGACCAATTAACAACAGAGATCAAGCAATATAAGGAGACACATGAAAACAAAAAGTCAACAGCCAAAAATCTGTGGGATGCAGTGAAGGCAGTTCTAAGAGGAAAATATATAGCAATACAGGCCTATCTCAAAAAAGAACAATCTCAAGTGAATGGTCTAAACTCACAATTAATGAAACTAGACAAAGAGGAACAAATGATGCCCAAAGTCAGTAGAAGGAAAGACATAATAAAGATCAGAGAAGAAATAAATAAAATTGAGAATAAAACAATAGGAAGATTCAATGAAACCAGGAGCTGCTTCTTTGAGAAAATAAAATAGATAAACTCCTAGCCAGACTTAGCAAGAGAAAAAGAGAGTGTACACATATAAAAAGAATCAGAAATGAAAAAGGAAAAGTCACAACGGACACCACGGAAATACAAAGACTTCTTAGAGAATACTATGAAAAAATATATGCCAACAAATTAGACAACCTAGAAGAAATAGACAACTTTCTAGAAAAATACAACCTTCCAAAGCAGACACAGAAAGAAACTGAAAATCTGAATAGACCAATTACCAGCAAGGAAATTGATTTGGTAATCAAAAAACTACCTAAGAACAAAACTCCTGGACCAGATTGCTTCACCACTTAATTTTATCAAACATTTAGTGAGGACCTAATACCCATCCTCCTTAAAGTTTTCCAAAAAGTAGAAGAGGAGGGAATACTTCCAACCTCATTCTATGAGGCTAGCATCCCTCTAATACCAAAACCAGAGAAAGACACCACAAAAAAAGAAAATTACAGACCAATATCCCTCATGAACATAGATGAAAAAATACTCAACAAAATATTAGCAAACCAAATTAAAAACTACATCAAAAAGATCAGCCATCATGATCAAGTAGGATTTATTCCAGGGATGCAAGGATGGTACAATATTCAAAAACCCATCAACATCATACACCACATCAACACAAAGGACAAAAATCTCATGATTATTTCGACATTATTAGATGCTGAAAATGCATTTAACAAAATTCAACATCCACTCATGATAAAAACTCTCAACAAAATGGGTTTAGAAGGTATGTACCTCAATATACCAAAGGCCATATATGACAAACCTATAGCCAACATCAAACTTAGTAGCCAAAAGCCAAAGCTTTCCCTCTAAGATCGGGAACAAGACAAGGATGCCCACTCTCACCAGGTTTATTCAGCATAGTACTGGAGATACTAGCCACAGCAATCAGACAACACAAAGAAATAAAAGGCATCCATATTGGTGAAGAAGAAGTTAAACTGTCACTGTTTTCAGATGACAAGGTATTGTACATAAAAAAAACCCTGAAGAATCCACCCTAAAACTTTAGAACCAATAACTGAATTCAGCAAAACTGTAGGATACAAGATTAATACACAGAAGTCTGTTGCATTCCTACATACTAATGATGAACTAGCAGAAGGAGAAATCAGGAAACAACTCCATGTACAACTGTATCAAAGAAAATAAAATACCTAGAAATAAACCTAACCAAGGAGGTGCAAGACTTATACCTGAAAACTACAAGACACTTACGAAAGAAATTAAAGAAGACACCAATAAATGGAAATACATCTGTGCTCATGGACAGGAAGAATTAATATTGTCAAAATCGCCATCCTTCCCAAAGCAATCTACAGATTCAATGCAATCCCTATCAAAATACCAACATTCTTCAAGGAACTAGAACGAATAGTTTTAGAATTCATATGGAACCACAAAGACCCTGAATAGCCAAAGCAATCCTGAGAAGCAAGAATGAAGATGAGGGGATTATGCTCCCTAACTACAAGCTCTATTGCAAAGCCACAATAATCAAGACAATTTGGTACTGGCACAAGAACAAACCCATAGATCAATGGAACAGAATAGAGCCCAGATATAAACCCACACATAGGGTCAATTAGTGTATGATAAAGGAGCCATGGATATACAACGGGGAAATGACAGTCTCTTTCACAACTGGTGTTGATAATCAACTGGACAGCTACATGTAAGAGAATGAAACTGGATTATTGCCTAACTCCATACACAAAAGTAAACTCTAAATGTATCAAAAACCTGAATTTAAGTCATGAAACCATAAAACTCAAAGAAGAAAAGATAGGCAAAAATCCCTTGAATATAAACATAAGCATCCTTTTCCTGAACACATCTCCTTAGGCAAGGGAAACAAAATAAAAAATTAACATATCAGTAGAACAAAAAGGCATCCTACAGTATGGGAGGATATATTTGTAAATGACTTGTCTAATAAGGGGTTAACATCTAAAATATACATAGAGCTCATACATCTCAACACCCAAAAAGCAATAACCCTATTAAAAAATGGGAGGAGGATATGAACAGACACTTCTCCAAAGAAGAAATTCAGATGGCCAACAGGCACATGAACAGAAACTTCACATCGCTAATCATCAGGGAAATGAAAATCAAAACAATGAGTATCACCTCACAGCAGTTAGAATGGTCAACATTCAACAGACAAAAAAAACAACAAATGCGGGCAAGGATGCGGAGAAAGCAGAACCCTGTTGGTGGGAATGTAAATTCGTTCATCCCTTGTAGAAAGTAATATGGAGGTTCCCCAAAAACTAAAAATAGAAATATCATTGACCCAGGAATTCCACTCCTAGGCATTAACCCAAAGAAAATAAGATGTTCAAAAGGACATATGCACCCCTATGTTTATCACAGCACTATTTACAATAGCCAAGACATGGAAGCAACCTAAGTGTCTATCAATAGATTAATGGATAAAGTTGTGGTACACATACACAATGGTATTTATTCAACTATTAAAGGAAAAGAAACCCTACCAGTTGCAACAATGTGGATCTAGAGGGTATTATGCTCAGTGAAATAAGCCAAGAGGAGAAACACAAGTACCAAATGATTTCATATATTTGTGAGTATAAAAACAAAGCAAAACTGAAGGAACAAAAAAGCTGCAGAATCTAACTCCGAGAAGAAACTAGTGTTACTTAAGGGAGGGTTTGGGGAGGACTGTTGGGAAGTAGAAAAGGATTAAGGGGCACTATAATTTGCAATCACAATATAGGTAGGTCACGAGGAAGGCAGTATAGCACAGAGAAAACAAGTAGTGACTCTATAGCATCTTACTACACTGATAGACAGTGAGAAAGTTTTGCATACCGTATTTTTGGTAAAGAGTAAGTATCCAAAATATATAAAAACCCATACAAGTCAGTAACAGAAAAACAATCTAATTAAAAATGTGCAGGAAGTAAACAGATATTTCTCCAAAGAAGGTATCTAAATGGCCAACACATACATAAAAACATGTTTAACATCACTAATTATTAGGGAAATGTAAATGAACCACAATGAGACATCATCTTACAACTATTAGATTGCTATCACCAAGATGAGATAAGTGATAATCAGGATGTGTAGAAAAGGGACTCCTTGTCCACTCTTGGTGGGAAAGTAATGTTTTTTCAGCCAAAATATCTTAACAATATGGATTTTCTTTAAAAATTAAAAGTAGCTCTACCATATGACCCAGCAATTCCACTTCTGCGTATATACTCAAAGGAAATGAAATAAGTTATCAAAGAGATATATGCACTTCCACATTTATTGGGGCATTATTCGCAATAGCTAAGATACAGAAATAACCTAAATGTCTGTCAATTGATAATTGATAAAGATGTCATGTATGTATATATATAAAAATCACTGAGTAGAATGTTATTCAATCATGATAAAGGTTATCTTTCCATTTACAACAACATGGGCTAGACCTTGAGTATATTATGCTAAGTAAGATATGTCAGGCAGAGAAAGGCAGGTACTGTAGGGTATCACTTACATGTGGACCTTAAAAAAAAAGAAAAACTTGTAAAAACAGAAGAGTTGAATGATGGTTAGCAGGGGATGGAGGGTGGGGGACTGGAACAGATGTTGTTTGAGAGCACAAACTTGCAACTAGTAAACAAGCCCTAGAGATCTAATGCACAGTACAGTCAGTATAGACAATACTGTATTATAATTGTCAAACTTGCTGAGAGACTAGAACTTAATTATTCTAACTACTAAAAAGAAATATGATTAAGTCACTAATGATTGCCATGTTGACAATTATATTACAATAAATGTATCAAGTTAATATGGTATATTCCTTAAATTTATGTTATATGTCAAATATATTATAATAAAAAATAGAATAGTACCTGATACATAGGTGATCAGAAATGTTTGAGTGAATGATGAATACTAATGAGTATTATGAAAGAATTAGTACAATTCTATACTTAAATACAATTAAAAATTGTCTCAAAATATGAAAAATCACTCCTTTTATGAATAAGATTGGGTATGTTCATACACATCCAATTTTCAGAAAAAGAACAAACAAACCAAGAAATTTGCCAGAAACTGTGAACCTTATAAAGAAATCCTCACTGTCATCTGCCAGACTGTTACCTTTTTGAGGTGGCCAATGTACTATATTACAGGTACTGGGACTCATACAAACAAGTTATGTAATATCAAAAAATTTTTTCATTACTTAGATATAAAACAAAATTTGCCTTGAGACACATGGAACCCCATATTTCTAGTTTTCCTATGTAAGATATACAATATGATGATTATTAGAATTACTTGAATTACTAGCTGTTCCTTTTTTCTGTTGTATTTTTTCCACTACTTTTACTCCTTCAGATCATCATCATCTCACCTACAGAGTTAAATTTAATTAATGAATTAGTTCCTGAAAATTCCTGAAATGGGGAATGAGAGGGGAGTGGAGGGAGTAAAATAGAAAATCCATTCTGATACCAACCAAAGCTTTTCAAAATCGAGTAAGGTTTCATTCTTTTTCAAGGGTAAGAACGTGTTGCTAGTGTCAGTGGTGAAATAGGCACCTAATATAAAGCTCCTCTTACCTTTATATTCCAGTAATCTCTGAATATTGCTCAACAGAATTGTTAAAGTTACCATGGTAGTCACAAGGAATCATTTAAAAACTATACTCATTTTGCTAAGTGATGGGAAGTATGTCACTGTTCTTTAAACATTTTATATTTGGCTGAGTTTTGTTTTCATGCTCAGTTTCAATTGTTAGTCCTTAACACCTTAATAAGTAGAATATTACTCAGGCACAATGAGTGACTTTGCATTGCTGAACATGCTTCCCAATGTTCTCAGCCTTGAGCCTTCAGTGACTAATACACCAAAAAGCACTGAGCTGTTGGAAAAGGTGGTTCTTCACCAGTTTCTAGTTGGTGTGTATATTTTGATTTGTTAACTGTCATCATCCAGAAATATTAGTGTCATTGAACTACTTTAGTGATTTTTTGGGGGGTGGGGAGTATAACATGCAACTGTTTATAATTATGACTACTATATTAACTCATTTTTAAGTAGCAGCATTCTAAAATAGAGGCTCTGTTCTGGTGCCATTCCAATGTTGCTTCAATATGGTATCTAATTGCCTAAATGGATTTCAGCTTTTTAGTTGCTGTCATTACAGCAAGTCCCAATAATGAGCAATGCTTATTCAGGGAAACATGTTTACCTCAGGAGGCAGATGGAAGCACTTACACTGCTTTCTAAATGTACATTTTGTCCAGAATTCATAAATGTACTCACCAATAATGTGACTTCCCTGATTCAAATATACCTGGAGACTTCTTGTCAAAGTAGGGAAGAAAACTTCAATAGGTTTTCTTGGCTTCTGAAGACTTTGACTTCCTATAGCCATTAGGGTAAAGCTAAAAGGCCCTCATAAACTCACTACTCCCATTTCCTCCCTTACATCCTGTGCTCCAAAGTTTGCTTGGCCACTATCATTCCTGAAGTCACTTCCTGTACTTACAATGTTCCTTCTGCCTAGTATATGATTATCCTTAGTGCTTGCCAAAACACTCAGATGCTTAGACCTTAACAGTGACATTATTTTGTTAGTTTTTCATGGATTTTTACTTCTTATCTCCAAATTTAAACTCAAATTGCCCTTATCACTTTTAAGAAAAATTCTCAGAACTTATGTAGTGCATAGCTGACATTCAGTAAGTGATGAAATCTGACTGGATAGCATCATTTGTTTGAAACTGAGCTCAAGAGGCAGCTCTTTGGGAAATCTTTCCTGAATACAAGCCAATGAGCGTTTACTAAGTACTTTTAAGGTATGAAGGCATTAGTGTATGCTCACTTGTGGATGCAAAATATGTATGTTCCTGTACAGAGGAATAAGGAGAGAAAATGCTTAATGAGGGGCCCTGTATCTGAAAAAACAAGCCTAACACCCATCATAGTCACTCTCACTTTCTCCATGTAATCTATGGTCTCCTTGCCAATTTTGTTTGTATGTGTATGTGTTTGAGTGTGAAATATATATACATAAATACATATAATGTATGTTTTATTATTAAATTACCCTACTGACTTTGATTTCTTTCTGATGTTGAAAATGACACAATGGAACTAAGGCATTTTTGTCACCATCAAAAGTAGATTTTTCAAGCAAGAAACCAGCCTATCTTCCCCCAGCAGTCTATTATCTCCATGGAATAACCAAATTCCAGTAAATAATTAGTTTAAAGTCCTCTTCTATTTCTAGAGTAGCTATCCAGGGTGATCCAGACCTTACATACATGAACAATGGACAGACTTCTCTCCCTAAAGAGAAGTATTTCAAAAATACATAAAAAATAACTTTTTGTCCACTGATAAGTTATAATACAAGGTTGAAAATTTAGTATGTCTACTTCTTAAACTAGTATTTTAATTAAGAAAATTGATATGCTTGCTGTTTATGATTGGTCAAGATTAGACCCAAAGATTTTGCAATATAATTTCATAACATTCAGAATCTATAGGATGTTTTAAACAAACTCATTCATTTTTTCATGAAACCCTATTTTGATTACTTCAGTATGATTTTTCTCCTATGAATTTTTAGTCTTTATAAATAAAACAAATATTTATGCACAAGATTATACACATTTACTCTATGTTTTTCTTTTTTGTATAATGTTTACATGTGATAATTTCTTATTTCCAAAAAGTCCAGTCATTTTCTAAAAGTTTAGTTTTGGATTTTCCCCTCTTTTTTCTATCTCAAAGTGCTATTTTAGGTATGTAGTAATCAATCCACTTAAATAATTATCAACTCCCTCATTTGAGTATAACCACTATGAAATGCATGATGAAATGAACTGTGCATGCCTTGAACAGAAGTGCTTGCTAAAGCCCATCTGACAATTTACCTTGTACAAATGGATGTGAATATGGCATGGAAAATCTAATTTTTTTATATTGCAGAACACTGAAGATTAACAAGGTTTTTAAAATAACTACATCAATAGTTATATAAACTAAATAGAACATAAATAGAAGAATTTACACACACACCCCCAAATGACACTTTAAAAAGGCCTCAAAACAGAAAAGATGGTGATTCCTGAGACTCTAGGTCTCAGACTTAATGTCTAGGTTATGCAGGGTTTCAAGAGCAAAGTGTATCAAAACTTGAACACTAAATTCCTCAGAGAACAATGTTCAAAGTATCAAAAGGGTTATTTGAAGACTTGGTTGGTAATAATAATGAAATTTGTTTACTTAATTTCATCTTCTGTTTGTATTTCAAAACTTGTATTTGGCTCAAAGAGGAGACCTAAAAATTTTAATAGTTGCATAAATTCTTTAAGACAGGAATGGGGTGTGTTAATCACAGAAAGACTCTTAGTAGCTTTCTTTTGGTTAGCTGCAGGAAGAAGTTGGCTTTCTTTTCATGGTAGGGTAGAATATTCAAAGTGAAATCTTAGTTTTGTAAATTTCAAAATTGTAGAGACAGAATGAAAGACAGCTTTGCTGAAACTATGGAGGTTTAATAAGAATATTCTCATGGCAGGAATAAGTCACACAATAAAGAATTGTATGATGGTGCCCTGGATAGGAAAATAATAAAAGAACAGAAAAGTAGTACTAAAGAAAATAATGTCAAAAGCTTGCACTTTAAAAGACAAAGTAGAAAAAAAAACCTTTGGGAAATATTAATGAGAAAAAAAAATCCTTAAAAAACAGCAAAAGTGAAAAATAGGAGTATTTAAAGAAAATTAATATATATATTTAAAATTTTTTCTAAATGTTATTTGGTAATGTCCACAAACTATTGACAGAAGTAAAGACAAGTCATCCCAACTTTATAATAGGCCATACAATATTCCCAAAGATAAAGTTCAGGAAATATGGACAGCTTATAGTAAAAGTACACAACCACACAAAGACAAGGAATATCCAATACAGGCAAAAGATAAAGGTCCACAAAGATGTAAATTATGAACCTTGCTAATACAGATGACAAAAGGCCTATATATGGTATGTTCAAAGTAATAAAAGGTCAAAATGTGAGTCAGAAAAATAAAAACAAAATCCAAACAAAGTAGACTGGGGTTGAATACAACCGCTTGAAATGAAAATCAAAAATTAAGAAGCTAATGGTGAAATAACAGACTGGTAACATACAGTT
Source organism: Smutsia gigantea (assembly GCA_032199065.1). Lineage (NCBI taxonomy): Eukaryota > Metazoa > Chordata > Mammalia > Pholidota > Manidae > Smutsia > Smutsia gigantea. The sequence goes on along the minus strand of JAVSCE010012215.1, from coordinate 683,794 downwards.
TAACAAAAATAGATTTAAGGAAAGCATCTAAATATATTCTGGAGAGAAAAAATGATAAATATAAAATAAAGTTTGTATAGTGTGAAAAACAAAGTTAGAAAATACAATTGTTGTCTCAGAAGAAGCTAATACAGAAGAGGTAAGAGTACTTTTTAGAAATAAGGCTGAAAATACTCCACAATTATTGAAAGACTGGCAATTTCACATTTAGAAAGTTTAACTAACTGCAAGCAGAATGAATGAACAAATGAATAAACCACAAATCCCAAATTATTCATAGTCAAACTATAGAGTACCAAAGAGTAGGATTAAGTATATAAAAGATATAAACATATGAAGTAAAAAAATATGCAAGATATGTAAAAGATATAAATGTATATAGTAAAAGATATAAAAGTATATAAAAGATATAAGCTGAAAAAATAAGCATAATGTAATAGACAAATAGAAAACATTACACATGACAATAAAGCAGGTATTTTAAAAAGTCATATAAAACATTAAAGAGACCACATTCAAGACTGTAAGTGCTTCACTCACCAAATTTCAAAGTTTTTATTATATCAACATTACCTGCCCAAATAAGAATAAACTTAGAAAGATTATGCTCCCACAAAACAGCAGAGAATTGCAATTTTTTTCCTAAGAAATTAGCATCAAAATGAATCAAATAATTATAATGGGAAATGGAAATTGTATGAATTGAATGGCTGTGAAAATACTTAGGGGAAGCCAGAAAAATTTATAGTGTCAAATGTTTATTTGAGAAATCAAATGAAGATCCAAATACACAAGTTTATCATCTGATAAAAAGTTCACACAAAAAAGTGCATCTTCTCCAACTAAAAACAGAAGGTAGAAAATGATCAAGATATGACTACAAATCCATGAACCAGAATAAACACACAATAGAAGAACACAAAAGCTAATCTTTGAATCCTTGAATATTTGAAAATGAATGAACATCTAAAATGATGGATCAATTAAAAATTAGGTAAGCCACAAAAATCAGGAATATTAGGCAATCCTAAAACAGGCTATAGATATTAAAAAGATAAAAAAGATTAAGACAACTTCATACCAATAAAACTTAAAAATGGAAAATTCCCAAATAATGACAATACCTAGAAAATATGAAATTAAAACTAGAAAAAAGCAAAATGTTTTATCATAAAAGAAAATGTTTAAAAAGGGAAACATTATGCTTACAGAGAACAGGAAAAAAGTTTTCCATTTGTTTAATGGAGTAAACTTAGGCATCACTTTATCAAGAACATTTCTGTTCGAGGTGGAGTAACAGTGTCTTGATTTTGCTGATTCACTGGCTAGTCTCCAATCCCTCTCTACTTTTCACTGGTTGCTGTGTCCTAGGTTGGATGGAAAGAGGAAGAGGAAATCTTTGGCAGGCAGCTGGGCCTTTTCAGCAATCACTGTCAATTCCTACAAGTCTCTCTCTTTGTGAAAGAGATCACAATTTCCCAGGGCAAGTTCACTCCTTGAACATATCTACCTTGTGCAAGTCATCAGTGAACATGGATAATCTTTAGAACCTAAGAAAGGGCTGAGAACAGCAGGAAGCTGAAATCAGCTTCTATTTGAAAATAAATCCCAATTCCTGAGCTTGCCAATCAAGAGGTTTCTGGGCAACTTCAGCCATTCTAGGGGAATCAGGGAATTTGAACATTGCAGATACTCAAGGCTCCCCTCTTCTCTGGCCTCGATGTGAACCAACTTGTTCCATACTTCCTGAGAGAGGTGTGGTTCCCAGCAGTTTTGCAGACCTCTAAGTTTGATTATTATACATGTGCTCAATGTCCTCCCACAGCCCCTGCCTTGGAATATCTCAGGATATTATCCTTCATCCCCAGGTTAAAGGGCTCCATAGGAGTGTCTTCCCTTCCCTGCTGACTTTCTGTCAGCTGCCCTGTGTATAAAGACAGGGAAATTCCACAGGATCCCAATCCATACCCCACTGTCCTTTAGACACTCCTTTTGAAGGGCAGATATATTCTTGCCCTCTCCTCTGTGCTACAAAAATTCTGAAGTATACAAGACTAGAAGAAGAAACAAGACCATAGGGTAAAGGGGAGCCCACCAGGATGGCCTGGGTTATCTGGGTTGCTGAAAGGTGGTAGCAGGGCCCCTGTGGGAGGCGGTAGGATGGGTAGACTGAGAAGGGCTCTGATATTTGTGTGCGCCCTAGGGGAGTATCCTCAAGCCTCAACAAGCTCATTCAGTCGTGATGCAAGTCCTCAAAGAACTCTGATACCTGTCCTATTTCAGTCCTAAAAAATGGAGCCAATGTATTTAAAAGAACAATTTGAGAGAAAACTAGAGGCACCTCAGGAAAGCAGAGCAAGCCATCAGAGTACAGGGATCTTAATCTCCACCTGAGAGGAGGCATCCCAGTCTCAGAATAGGGACCCGTGTCTCTTGAAACTCTCACCAAAACCAAAAGGCCCCAGTATCTCTTCTCTCACAGAGATGTTTCAGTCTTTCTCATACATGATGGTCCTTTCTCATATGGAGAATGGGTTTTCCACTCTCCGACATTAGTCATTGATCTCTCTCTCTCAGCAGTTCCCACACTCCCAGTCAGGGATGCAATCTCTTTCTCACACACAGCAGTGCCCTCCATTGGCCACACCTCCTGCAACACACACACAGAGGAACTGAGACGGAGAGCAACAAACACAACACAGAAATACCCACACAGACACCAACACAAACTCACTCAGACACAGGCCAATACAGATAGACCGGGACCTCTATATCCTCTCACTACTGCTCTTTATCATATTACTCTATTCTAGTTTGCTATTTTGTTTTACCACACTCTGAAATCATCTTACTGACCCATTTATATATTTATGCTCATTATGTTCCACATGGCCAGCGACTAGTCAGACAAGCCCACTGCTACAGTGCCAGTTCACAGCAAGGAGTCTGGCCCAAAGCAGAGATTTAATAAACATTTGGATCAGTGATTAAAATTATCTTCCCATAGCTCATCACCTGCATAAAATATCCTCCTTCTCCTCCCTGAATTAAGCTCAGCATTTTTGCTAAATATGAATCTGGGCAAGCAACCCTTGAGGTCCCAGGCCAGGGCCTCCTCTCCATCTGTACCCTCTCCATTCACATCAGTCCTAGCACCTGACTAGTGAGGCTTGCCCCCCCAACATATGAAGCTGAACAGACAAAAAGGCAACTGAGAGAGCTGCAGGGCTTTTAACCAATAGAACGAGAGCCTGCCCCCAGTTGTCTCATGGTTGGAAATCGAGCTGTACTCAGGAGTTCACAGTCATCCTGCAATGAGGGTAGGGCCAGAGGATTGGGAAATAAGAAGAGAGGGGTTAGCTGAAGGCAGGCTGGGTATGGGGATGAGGTGTGAAGCCTCAACCAAAAGATAAATTCCTTATTTCTTCCTGCCTCCCACCCCCTCCAAGGACAGCAGCACTTAGATACAGTACAAGTAGAACAGAGGCCCTCCCCTCTTCCATACCTGTAATCCAGGGATGCCAGGGCCTGACTTGAAGTCTGACCTGCTCTAGAATCCTTCACCAAGTTGTTGTCCCCCAGGAAGCCATGGTAAGCTTGCTTCTCCAACAGGTCGTAGGCTCTCAGCCTTGGGGAGATATGGCAGTGGGTAGGTCCTACCTCTCATTTCACTCTCCACCTCCCTGCCCACCTGTCCCACCCGTCATTCACCTTGGAGGACACACCCCCATCTCTTCCAGTGATGTTCCCAGTGTTCTGTTGCTGAGGCTTATTCTCAGAAAGATCCAGCTCTTGAGGTAGTTCTGCCATTGTCTCAGGGAATAGCAGCTTACCCTGAAGGATGTGAAGCAGTTGGAGGAAGGTCTGGTGCCTGCAAGGAAGAGGTGGTGTTAAGGGAGGGAACCTCAACTAGACCACCTGCAGCCCATGCTCCCAGCCTCACCTGTGAAGCTTATCTTGTTCCTGCTCTGCCTGCTGCTTCAGAGTTCCAAGTTCCTGATATAGCTGCTCAAGCTTCTGCTGAACTCCTGTCTGACGCTCCCTTACCTCTGCAGAAACTTCTGCCAGATGCTGCAGACGCTTCTCCTACCAGCAGTGAGAATGTAGACATGGCTCAGTCAGATGCTGCATTTTAGAGTCATTCTCCTAAACCCTCCAGCCTAGACCCAGCTCAAGGCTTAGACCCACAGAAGGAAAGGGGGACCCTACTCACTTTAGGCAGGACCAAGGGCCTAAATGAAAGGAAGGGTCAGAATGAGCTGTTCCACTGTGAGGCATTCTGGAGGAAAGGGGCATAAACACTATGACAGACTTACTTAGTTTGCTATATGCTAGGCACAAGTTTAATTACTTATTTAATCATCTTAACAACTCCATGGGGTAGGTGATACTGTTGCCTCCATTTTACAGAAGAAACAAGTGCAGGAAGTTAGGTGACTGCCCAAGGTCATACAGTGGTAAGTGGCAATGCTAGGACTCAAGTCCATGTTGGTATGTATTATGCCTCATGGGAGAAAATGAGATGAAGACTCTGCAGGCAGAGGACTTAACACATGCAATGGTATGGTAGTGGGAAGGGATATGTTACTAGGGGAATGGCCGTACCTGCTGCAGCTGCCACTGCTTCTGGGCTGCTCTGAATTTTTCCATGGCCACTTGCTTCTGTAGATAAGCAAAGCAGAGGGACAAAGAAAGGAGTATGTGTTTGTGTTTAGATTCTGGGAGGTGGGCAGTGCATCCAACCCAGCATGCTCATCCTTTCCCTCTCCTTCTCTGCATGCCCTTCTCTCCCCTCACCCTGGATGCACCTTGGCCTGGAGCTGTTCAAGGGCCTCCTGGAGCTGTGCCTGCTTCCTTTTGACCTCTTCCATTTTGGGCAGGGCCTGGGTCAGGGCATCTGTGATTGCCTCCACATACTCTTGGTAGGTGGCCTTCAGCTCTTTCCACTGTTCCTTGGCTGCAATTGCCTTCTTTCCTGAGATGAGTCACCAGGAATGAGGTCATGAGTAACACTGGCCTGTATACCTACAACACTGGGGCCTCAGTCCAAAAGTTGACCTAACTGACGTCCATAACACTGGGATCTCAGTCCAAAAGTTGACCTAACTGATGTCTTCTTACCTCCCCCATCAGGGCAGCCTACTCACGGCTCATGTCCTCAGAAGCCAAGGGGTCCAGGCCCTGGGCAGTGTCTTCCTGAGTCAAGAAGTTCTGCAGGAAGTCTACTACCTGAAGCTGGCTGCAGAGCAGCTTGTCTTTCTTTCGGGAGTCCTGTTCAGAGGGAGGGTAGAGACAGGGAACACCCTTATATCTTTGTACTAAAGGCCAACAGGCTGCTTTGCAGTCGGCTCACCATCAATGCTGCCCAATATCTTAAAAAGGAAGACCCAGGAGCAGTCCCTGGCTTCTGAAAGGCCGGCTCCTATCTTGTACTTACCATCACAAACTCAACCAGGATCGGAGCTGGCAGTTCGGCCTCCTCCTGTAGACCTACAGATGCTAGGACGTCTGCCAGGTTGGCCAGGGCCCTGAAGGGGCAAAGAAACGGTAAACTGCAGACTCAAGGAGTGCTAATTCTGGAGAACTTGTGTGTATATGTACGTATGTAGATGTATGTAGCAAGGCTGAGAGTCTTGCCCTGATCAGTATCTACACAGAGGACTGAGGGCCATTTGGGACCAGGAACGGTGTATGGAGGACATTTGGAGGTAATAAGTGTCATGAGGAAAAACAAGCAGAGTGAGGGGAATACAAAGTGTGGTGGGGAAGAGTCTGTGATTTTAAGCTATGTTTCACTGAAGAGAAACCATTTGAGTCAAGGTCTGAAGGCAGTTTGGGAAATACACATGGAAAGGAAAGAATAAGGTCGAAACTCTGACAGCAGTGGGGAGCCCTCCAGGCACACACCATGAGCCTTGGGGCAGGGTCTCTGAGTACTTGAGAGGTTGAGAGAGGAGGGATGGGGACGCTGGATGCCTAGGTCTACAGGGCTGCAGCGGTCCGGAGGGAGGTAGGGATGGGGATGAAATAACTAGCTGGGAGTGTATGGGTTGGGACAGGGAAGTCAGAAATTAAATAGCCTTTCCTGGATGTCTGCTGCAGTGTAAAATCTCCTGTTAAGATGGTGTGACCTGCTAAAGGGCGCCGAGGGTCAGCAGGGACGGACCCGTCCCCCTTCGGGACACGCCCCCTGGCAGTACGCCTTCTTGGGGAGCCATCCCTTATATAAGCGCTCCCGGTGAGAGGCAAGTCACCGCAGGTACATGAGACCGGGCGCTGGGGTCAGGATTACTCCACCCGGAGGTCCAAATGTAACGGCTGTAAGGGATTCAGGGGACCAGCGACTGTACGCGGGGACCCGGAAGGTCCTCCCGGCCCGGCCCCGGCTGCCGCCTGACGGCAGACACTTACTCTAAAGCGGCAGCCTCCGCCTGGGTTTCTGCAGCATCCATCCTACCCCGCGCGGCGCTTCAGCTCTAAACTACCCGGATCCTTCCGCCCCTTTCGAAATCGCCGCGGACTGAGTGCCGGGGTAGGCGATTGGCTGCTGGGTCAGCGCGCGCTCTGATTGGTATGAGTGGATTGGCGGGTTGGAATGCCCGGTGTCGGGCGCAGGCGCAGTTATGGCTGGGCCCGGCGCGTGCGCCGGATTTCTGCGCCTGCGCACTAGTCTATAGGCGGTGCTGACAGGCGGGGTTGCAGGAGCGCGTTGGAATGGGCACGGCGGATTTTTCCTCTATGCGGAAGAGATAAAGTATTTCCCTGAGTTTGGGGAATCAGCGGAAACTCTCTGTATTAACCTTATTTAAAAAAATTCTACTGCGGTAGGAAATGAACACTGGGTCTGTCTTCCAAGACACTTGGCATCAGTAAGGAAGATCAGTGCTCCTGGAGACAGGGAACAAATGATAAAGCAGCTCAAAATGCTTACTGCCTTTAAAGGTTTTCCAGGATGCAGTGCAACTAGAGAACCCAAGCAGTGCCCAGTGGATTACCTCCGTTAAGGTGGAGCTGAGATTCTGGGGAGACCAAGGCAGGTAATGTTCTCTGCCGAGTACAATATAGGAGAAAGGTTAGTTGCTCAGAGAGACTTAAGGAGTTTTGCAGAGTTTTTCAAGTATCTAGCTGTGTACCGAACATCGTGTCTGAGGAAACTTACCTCAGTGGGGTTTAGGAATACCTAAGACATCACTTAGGGTCAGAAATAGTGGTTTTTTCCACCAGTCAGGACGGCAAACTTCATAATCCATGGTGCAGTGGATAGAAACACAGACAGGTCATGCCTTAGTAGTAGGGAGTAATTAAGTCTAGATTAATCCCTGCTTTAGTGACACCTAACAAATATTAAAAGCAAGAACCAAGTGGATCGAACTGTTAACAAATCACTTAAATATGTGCAGACCAGAGGTCAATAAAATTTCTGGAAATGAAAAAAATATCTAACAACCAATAAGTTACAATTTGCAATGTCTGGCATACAAGGTAAACACGTAAAAAAGGACGAAAAGAAAACCTGTAATTAGGAGAAAAATCAATCACTGACCAGAGCAAAAATAGATGTTAGCATTAACAGACAAGAATATTTAAAAAGTTATGTTCAAAAAATAAGCAGAGCTATAATCAAAAAGGTGAGGTAAGGGTGTGGAAAAAGTGGAATGCTCATGTTGCTGGTGGGAATGTAAAATAGTGCATCTGCTTTGAAAACAGTTCAGTAGTTCTCAAAATAAACATAATAAACACTAAACATACAGTGACCTCAAAATAAACATTAGGCATAGAGTGAGTATGTGAACCACAATTCCACTCCTGGGTACATATCCAAGTGGAAATATACACACAAAAACTTGTACACTAATGTCTGTCGGAGTATTATTTTATAAGTGCCCAAAAGTAAAAGCAACCCAAATGGTCATCAGTTAGTGACTGCAAAAAGAAAATCCATATTCATTCAATGGAGTAATTTTCCATAATAAAAGAGAATGAGGTACTAATACACAATAAAATGGATGAACCTTGAAAACATGCTAAGTGAAAGAAACCAGTCACAAAAAAGCACATATTTCACGTATTATGTGATTACATTTATATGAAATACCCACATTAGGCCACTCTAAACAAACAAAAAGTAAATTAGTGATTGTTCAAGGCTGGGGGCTGGAGTGGTATGGGAGGTTGTTAGAGTATGGGTAGTGACTGTAAATGGACGTGGAGTTTCTTTTAGGTGATAAATGAAAATGTCCTAAAATTAGATTATGTGGAAGGTTGCACAATTCTATACAAAAAGCCGTTCAATTTATACTTTAAATGAGTCTCAATTAAGCTCTAAAAAAGTTAGAAATACGAAGTACATAATGAAAACCTAAATGAAACTCGGCAGAGGTAAAAACTGCAATATAATAGATGAAATTAGATGAGATTTATATCAGGTTAAACACTGCATAGTAAAAAATGAAAGTGAAGACATAGTCTTAGAAACTAAAATGAGTCCTAGAAAATTAAAATATAAAATAAAAAGGACAAAGCAATAGTGAGATGCGAGACTAAGTACTTGTAACAGACTAAGTACTTGTAAATGGAGTCCCTGCAGGAGAGGTAGGGGAGGGGACAAAAACAAATTAAGTAATAATTACGAAGGAATTTGAAATTTGATGAAAAGTATAAATTACATATCCAAGAAGCTCAACAAACCCCAACCAGAGGAAACAGGAAAAAAACTATACCAAGATATATCATAATTGCATAGTTCAAAATCAGTGACAAGAGAAGAATCTTAAGAACAATTTGAGGGGTGGGAGTATATGTTATATACAGAAAAATATAAATAAAGTAAGGATTACAGTAAATTTCTCCTTGGAAACAATGCAAGGAACAGGAGAGTAGAGCATCTTCAAAGTACTGTTACAAGAAAAAGTCACTCTTTATTCTACATATAGGAAACATACTTTCTAAAATTTAAGGTTAACTAAAGACTAGAGATACTTTTGCTGTAGAGAATCTGAAGAAATTTACAATTAGCAGATACCTGCTACAAGAAATGTGAAAGAAGCCCCTCAGGCAGAAGCAAAATGACATTACATTGAAAACTGAATGTATACAAAGAAATGAAAAGCAAAAGAAAAGGGTAAAAATGTATGTTTTTCTTAATAGTTAAATCTTAGGGGTCATGAAATGGACCTTAATAAATATAAATGAATAGAACCATACAAATTATCTTCTCTGTAAAGTATCTAATCTCTATATGCTTTGAAATGATGTACTCTGTAACAGTCTTTTTAAATTTTTTAATGATCTAGTTAACTCTTAATCTTTCTTTAGATTTCTGTTCAAATTTTTCAGATTTTGATCAAACCTTCCTTCACCTATATGCCTATATCAAAACCCTTTATCATAGATTCACAAAGTTCTATGGACTTTTAGTACTGGACACAGTTGCATTTTTACATTTGCTTGTAAAATATTTATTGCTGTCTTTCTCCTTTTTAAATCAGCAAGCTTACTGAGGGCAAATGTTGGATATCTTTTTGCTCATAACTAATTGTAAGTAGTTAATAATAATTTGTTACATGTGTATTATATGAGGGGCAGTTTATGTGAAGTCTTAGTAGGCCATTTTTAAGGATACTGGTTTTAGTATTAGAGAAATAGAAAGCTACTTAATGTTTCTTGGTTATTAGATGGCAATTCAGATTTCAGGAAGTAAAATTAAATCTGAGTTATGGGTGGAAAAAAAAGACTGAGAAATTATGTTATTCCAGTTGTCTTAGTGAAAGATGAGAACATTTTTGGATTGTATGATTTTGTCTGAGGAAGTGGCAGTGAAAATAAAAATTACCTTATTTATTTAGATAGATAGTCCATATATTTTACGATTCAGTTCACCTAAATATATTGGAGTTGCTAAACTATGTGTAAGTGTGATACTTAGATTGCTGACTTTGCAGCTGGATGAATTATGTTGCAGTTTATTCAAATAATGATTAATGGAAGAGAATCCTGTTGAGGGAATGACAGGGAAAGACCCTTAATTCATTTCTGCTGACCTACTAGTTAGAGGTGTTATAGCTATTCAAGTGGATATTTTTAAAAGACACATGGACAAGCTTGGGAGAAAATCAGACTTGGAAATATACATTTAAAAGTCATGAAAATATAGGCAATTGAAACCATGGAGATGGATGGCATTTCCTAGGTTGATAGTAGAGAGTGAAAAAGAAAAGATGGCTAGAACCAATATATTTGAGTAACTTTGACATTGTATGAATTTATGGCAAAAGAATGAGCTTTTAATAAGAGAGAAAGGCTACCGTGACAAAAAGAAAAAACAATTAAGTGTGGTCTGCTGTAGACAGGGACAAGAAAGTTTCCAAAAGGAGAGATATCACCATGCCAGATCATACTGAGAAGTCGAGTAAGATAGGATGAAAATTACTGATTGGATTTAGCAACATGGCAATTATTAATATTTGTTGTGAGAGATGTTTGATAAACTGATAAGAACATAGAAGCCAGATTATATAGAGTGAATATAAAACAGGTTATATACAAACATTACTGCAAAGAAATGGAGATATGTAATACAGAAAGTTCTTAGGAGAATTTTAGCAGAAAACACTAGAATACAGTCATGTTAACTCTCAAATCAGTAGTCTTTTACTAAAGTTTTAATGAACTCCATTACAGTTTGTATTATTGTGTACTTCTAATCTAATGATAAATTCTTGCTCTATGCTTTCCATAAAGGATCTTCTTGCTTGACTATTAAGAGTTCTTCTTGCATGATAAAACCATTTTTTAATGCTTTCTAAGTAGTCTACTTATGTGATACAGTGGGGAAAATAAATGATACTTTCTAAAAAGATTGACTTTGTCAGTCTCTTTATGTTTGAAAGTTTGAGTCAGTTTGATCTGTTTATCAAAAATTCCCATGGAAAAATTGTCTTTTGAATAAAATTCTTTACTAATATATTAAATGACCTCACTTTATATTCAAACTTAAATATAATTAGGGTAAACTGAAGATCAAATCATTGCGATCATCAAATCGCAAATGAAAATGACATGCCACAAACAGAAGGAACAAAATAGCAGTAGACTCAGACACCAAGAAGGGACTAATGGTTACTAAGGGGGAGGAGTTGGAGCAGGGTGGGGATGGAGGGTGTGGGGAGGGGATAAAGAGGGTACAATAATTCACAATCACAATATAAGTTGGTCACAGGGTTGTTTGTATGGCATGAAGAATATAGTCATTGATTCTGTAACATCTTACTATGTTGATAGATAGTAACCACACTAGAGGGAGTTAGGATTTAATTATATGGGTAATGTTGAACCGCTGTGTTGTATATTTGAAACCAACATAAGACTGTGTATCAATGATACTTTAAAAAACAAAATGACATGCTACAAGTCATTTTGAATGTGACAACTTTAGATATCATACTGCATAAATTTGCCAACTCTCTTTAACCCTCTACTCAGCTCTGATTTGGAGATGAAAATTACTTTATATCAATAAAAAAGTACAATTCTTCATTTCCTCTCTTCCTGTGTTGTCCAATACAGTAACCATAAGCCACATATGGCTATTTAAATTTAACTACAATTAAATAAATTTAAAATTTTTCTAAGCCATATTTCAATGCTCAGTAACAATGTATGCCTAATGGCTACCATTCTGGACAATGAAAATATTAGGAAATTTCCACTGACAGAAAGTTCAAATGGACAATAATTATCCAAATAAGCTTTTAGGTACATTAGACATGTACATCCTGTACTTTACATACAAAAGTTTACATTAATTTCAACATAACCAAGATAAAAAATATATAATTAAAAAAATACCACGTTTGCATTAAAGTTGCAAATGTATAAATTGTATGTGTTTATATTAAACAGTGCTTGTTTGCAGGTCATCAAACTCTAATGTCCTCATAAATTATATAGAAATTTTGCGTTACTCAACCAATCTTTCTCCGTTGTAGAAAATAATACAGAACCAGCAAGGAAGTAAAGCAAATTCCCTTAGGCATATAATTGACATGGGCATTCTATTTTCATTATTAAGAAGGAAACATCTATTCAGTCATTGAACAAGTGGGAAAAAAAATAAAGCATATGTCCCTGGAAGAAGATAATCTCCTCATTCATTCTGAAGCATTTATAGTGTAGTGCATGTGAAATTATTCTGAAAGAAGTACTTATATTAGCACTCAAATGAAACATTAACTGTTTTATTGGGATGCATGAAGTGCTTATGTGGGCAGATTCATAAAGCATTAAGTAAATATAAGTAATGAGATATGACATATCTTTGCAATTGTCTGTAGAAAAAAATGCCTCTAATATTTTATAAAACATTAAAAACAACATAGGATTTTGGGACTGATTTCCAGTTGCCCAGAAACTTCTGCTTAGTATGTCTGGCTTTCCCAACATTGTCTTAGAATTTGAAGTTGTATTTCCAGATTTTCTCTGCCCTGTGTCAAGGCCATGTAAATGAGTCATGGAAATCTGATAAATATAACATTATATATAAATAGATATGTATATTCATATATACATATATATCTGTCTATATCCATCTACACATATCTGCATATGTGTTTATCTTACACCATAAATATTAACTAAAAATATTTTAAAATCCATTTAATTTTCTCCTAGACTTTTAACACCAGCCTTTTTTTTTCTATAAAATCACTGATCATTCACTTTCCATGTCACTATTTCTCACAGATTGCTACTTACAGAAAACTAATTCCACTGTGATATTTATTAATTCAGAAGCTAAAGCCATAAGGATTCAGGTAAATAAAGCACATGAGCCAGGATATTTTCAATGGAGGTTTAAAAATGTATTAATTTTATTCATTATTGTGATGTAACCATCAAAATTATCTTCTCTTTTCTACTTCCTAAACATAGGAATATTTCTAGGTTTATACCGCTTTAAACTGTTAGCTGGTAGATTCTTTTCCCTATTTTTCAAGTATCTTCAAGCAAGGCTTTAGAACTGACATATTTTAGTTTGCTGAATATGAAAAAAATTTTTGGTAATAGTAACTTCCTACGGTGTTTTTCAATAAATAGCATCATAAAACTTATGATGACAATATTATTTTAATAGTTGATAAATAAATGTTTAGTGTAGGTGTTTTAATTCATTAAGGCAAATTGGATCTGACTGGAAGAGCTATGAAGTAAGCAATCATATGACAGGCAATATAAAGAATTCATCAAAAAGTGTTCATAGGGACTGAAACTCTTGATAAGGAAAATACATCTGCTTTTATCAACTCTCTGGTTTTGTGTGTCGGGGTGTGTTTTCAGTCTTGTTCTCGGAATAAGGAATTCGCACTGGTTTAATTACTTTTTAAAAAGACTTTATTGAATAGTGAATTACATGTAAATTACAACTGTCAATTGTACATGTAAAATTCCATTATTTTACCATATTTATAGAATTGTACAATCAGTTTCAAGACATTTCCATCACCCCTAACAGATCTTCTTTGTCTGTTTGTAATGAATCCCTGTTTCTACCCCGAGACCCTGACCAACACTGATATATACTTTTGTCCCTATAGGAACAAGACTTTTTGCACATTCCAGAAAAATACAATGTGTAGGGGATTTTTTGCATCTGGCTTCTCTGCATTAGGACACTGTTTTGAGGACCACTGAAATAGTAGCATACATCAGTAATTCATTCCTTTTTATTGATGATTATTCTAGTGTGTGGATATATGTGTGCATACAGTTTATCAATTCACCAGTCGATGGAAATTGAGTTGTTTCTAGTTTTCCAGAATATATCACACACTAGACCACAAAAACAGCCCCAGTAAATCCAGAAAGATTGAAATTGTACCAACCAGCTTCTCAGACCACAAAGGCATGAAACCAGAAAAAAATTACACAAAGAATACAAAAAAGCACACAAATACAGGTAAGCTTAACAACATGCTCCTAAATAGTCAATGGATCAATGACAAAATAAAAACAGAGATCAAGCAATATATGGAGACAAATGAAAACAGCATCTCAACACCCCAACTTCTGTGGGACACAGCGAAGGCAGTTCTAAGAGGAAAGTATATTGCAATACAGGCTTATCTCAAGAAAGAAGAAAAATCCCAAATGAACAGTCTAAACTCACAATTTATTAAACTAGAAAAAAATGAATAAATGATGCCCAAATCCAGTAAAAGGAGGGCCAATTAAGATCAGAGAAGAAATAAATAAAATTGGGAAGAATAAAACAATAGAAAGAGTTAAACCAGGAACTGGTTCTTTGAGAAAATGAACAAAACAGATAAACCCCTAGTCAGACTTATCAAGAAAAAAAGAGAATCTACACATACAAACAGAATCAGAAATGAGAAAGGAAAAATCACTATGGACACTACAGAAATAAAGAGTTATTAGAGAATACTATGAAAACTTATATGCTAACAAATTTGATAATTGAGAAGAAATGGACAACTTTCTAGAAAAATACAACCTTCCAAGACTGACCCAGGAAAAAACAGAAAATCTGAATAGACCTATTATCAGCAAAGAAATTGAATTGGTAATCAAAATCTACCTAAGGACAAAATCTCTGGACCAGAAGGCTTCACTACTGAGCTTTATCAAACATTTAGAGAAGACCTAATACCCCTCCTCCAGAAAGTTTTCCAAAATTAGAAGAGGAAGGAATACTTCCAAACTCATTCTGTGTAGCTAGCATCACTCTAATACCAAAACCAGGCAAAGACACCACAAAAAAAGAAAATTACAGACCAATATCCCTGATGAACAAAGATGAAAAATACACAACAAAATACTAGCAAATCGAATAAAAAAATACATCAAAAAGATCATTCATCATGATCAAGTAGGATTTATTCCAGTGATGCAAGGATGGTACAACATTTGAAAATCCATCAACATCATCCACCACATCAACAAAAAGGACAAAAATCACATGATCATCTCCATACATGCTAAAAAAGCATTTGATAAAATTTAACATCCATACATGATAAAAACTCTCAACAAAAAGGGTATAAAGTGCAAGTAACTCAACATAATAAAGGCCACATATGCCAAACTCACAGCCAACATGATACTAAACAGTAAAAAGCTGAAAGATTTTCCTCTAAGGGAAGAATACAAGGATGCCCACTATCCCCCCTTTTATTCAAGATAGTACTGGAGGTCCTACCATGGCAATCAGACAACACAAAGAAAGAAAAGGCATCCAGATTGTTAAGAAGAAGTTAAACTGTCACTGTTTGTAGATGACATGATATGGTACATAAAAAACCCTAAAGAAGCCACTCTAAAACTATTAGAACTGATAATTGAATTCATCAAAGTTGCGGGATAAAAGATTAATACACATAAATCTGTTGCATTCCTGTATACTAAGGATGAGCTAGCAGAAAGAGAAATCAGGAAACTACTCCATTTACAACTGTATCAAAGTGAATAAAATACGTAGGAATAAGCCTAATCAAGCTGGTGGAAGACCTGTTCCTGAAAACTACAAGACACTCATAAAAGAAATTAAAGAAGACTCTAATAAGTGGAAATATATCCTGTATTCATGGATGGGAAGAATTAATATTGTCAAAATGGCCATCCTGCATAAAGCAATCTGCAGATTCAATGTAATCCCTATCAAAATACCAATAACATTCTTCAACGAACCAGAACAAATATTCTAAAATTCATATGGAACCACAAAATACCCTTAATAGCCCAAGCAATCCTGAGAAGGAAGAACAAAGCTGGGGATTTATGCTCCCCAACTTCAAGCACTAGTACAAAGCCACAGTAATCAAAACAATTTGGTACTGGCACAAGAACAGACGCATAGATCAGTGGAACAGAATAGATAGCCCAGATATAAATGCACACATACATAGTCCATGAATATACAATAAAGGAGCCATGGATATACAATGGGAAATGACAGCCTCTTCAACAACTCGTATTGGCAAAACTAGACAGCTACATGTAAGAGAATGAAACTGGATTATTGTCTAACTCCATACACAAATGTAAACTTGAAATGGATCAAAGACTTGAATGTTAGTCATGAAAACATAAAACTCATAGAGGGAAAGAGGAAAAAAATCTCTTGAATATAAACATGAGCAACTTTTTGCTGAACACATCTTCTTGGGCAAGGGAAACAAAAGCAAAAACAAACAAGTGGGATTATGTCACACTAAAAAGTTTCTGTACAGCAAAGGACACCATCAGCAAAACAAAAAGGCATCATGCAGTATGGGAGAATATATTCATAAACAACTTATCTGATAAGGGGTTAACATCCAAAATACATAAAGAGCTCACACTCCTCAACACCCAATAAACAAATAACCTAATTAAAAATTGGGAGGATTATCTGAACAGACACTTTTACAAAGAAGTTCAGATGGCCAACAGGCACATGAAAAGATGCTCCACTTCACTATTCATCAGAGAAATGCAAATTAAAACCACAATGAGATATCACCTCACACCAGTTAGGATGGCCACCATCCAAAAGACAAACAACAACAAATGTTGGCAAGGATGCGGAGAAAGGCGAACCCTCCTATACTGCTGGTGGGAATGTAAATTAGTTCAACTGTTGTGGAAATCAATATGGATCTGCCTCAAAAAACTAAAAATAGATATACCATTTGACCCAGGAATTCTACTCCTAGGAACTTACCCAAAGAAAACAAGGTCCCTGATTCAAGAAGACATATGCACCCCTATGTTTATTACAGCACTATTTGTAATTGCCAAGACATGGAAGCAACCTGTGTTCTTCAGTAAATGAATGGATAAAGAAGAGGTGGTACATATACACAATGAAATATTAATGCCAATGGAATATTATTCAGCTGTAAGAAGAAAACAAATCCTACCTTTTGCAACACCATGGATGGAGCTAGAGAGTATTAGGCTCAGTGAAATAAGCCAGGTGGGGGAAGACAAGTACCAAATGATTTCCCTCATTTGTGGAGTATAACAATGAAGCAAAACTGAAGGAACAAAACAGCAGCAGACTCACAGACTCTAAGAAGGGACTACAGAAGGGAGGGATAAGGGGATCAAAGGACATTAACACACACAATATAGGTATGTCACAGGAAGGCAATGTAGCATGGAGAAGACAAGTAGTGGCATATTACTATGCTGATCAACAGTGACTGCATTGGGGTTTGGGAGGGACTTGATAATATGGGTGAATGTTGTAACCACAATGTTGCTCTTGTGAAACCATCATTATATTTTATATCAATGATACCTTAATTTAAAAAATACATTTTTTAAAGCTATAGCTGCTGTAGAAAGTGATTCCTGTGATATATCGGTACAAAGTAAATAAAATACTTTCTGGAAAGGATTCACTATTCTAGATACCATTAAAAACATTTGTGATTCATTGAAAGAGGTCAAAAGGTCAACATGCAGAAGAGGTTGGGAGAAGTTGATTCCAACCTTCATGAATGACTTTGAGGGGCTCAGGACTTCAGTGGAGGAAGTCACTGTAGATGTGGTGGAAATGGCAAGCAATCTAGAATTTGAAGTGGGGCTTGAAGTGACTGAATTGTTTCAATCTAATGATAAAACTTTAAGGGAAGAGGAGTTGTTTCTTATAATGAGCAAAGAAAGCAGTTTCTTGAGATGGAATCTACTCCTGGTGAAGGATCTGTGACCCTTGTTGAAGTTCTGCTGTTGGTAAAATGCTATCAAATATGATCACATGCTATGGTGTAATTGCTAATGAAAGGAAGAGTCAATCAATGCAGCCAACATCACTGTTGTCTTATTTTAAGAAATTGCCACAGCCATCCCAACCTTCAGCAACTACCTCTGATCAATCAGCAGCCAACAGCACTGAATAAAACCCTCCACCAGCAAAAGATTATGACTCTGAGAAATCTCAGATGATGGTTAGCAATTTTAGCGAAAAATAATTTTTAAACTAAAGTATGTACATTGTTTTTTCAGACAATGTTATTGCATACATAAGGGGCTATAATATAGTAATAAACACAACTTTTTCAGCACTCTTTTCTTTGCTATATTTTTTAATTGAAGTATAGTTGATATACAATATTATATTGATTTCAAGTATACAACATAGTGATTCAACAGTTACATACATTATTAACTCTTCTACCCTAGTTACTGTCAATATAGAAAAATGTTACAGAACTCTTGACTATATTCTCTATGCTATACTTTCGTTTCCGTGACTAATACATTATGACTGACATTTCGTGCCTCTTTATCCCCTTCACATATATCACATACCCACGCCAGCCCCTCTCCCATGATAAGCACCAGTCACTTCTCAGTATCTGTAAGTCTACTCTTAAACACAATTTTTATATGCACTGGGAAACCAGAAAATCCAGTTGAGTTGCTTTATTGTGATAGTCCCTTCATTGCAGTGGTCTGGAACTGAACATCTCCGAGGAATGCATTGCTTTTTTATTTAATCACTTGTACTTTCTTTTCCATCTTTGCACTTCTACATATAGGTTTTCTTCTTCAGTTAAGTTTCATTTACACTAGTACAATTTAATGTAAATAAAGATTTTTCTTTCCCCTTAGCATTACTTTTATGTGGACATGTATTGGAAAAGAATCTGGAAAAATCTGACATGAAGTGTAAGAGATAAAACATTTTCCTTTTTTTTTAATTTTGCTATTTCAAAGTGAACTTCTGTAGTGGTAGTTTTATCTTCATAGCAACCTGCTTTATGCAGAGAATAACAAATTTGAGAACATTTTAGATAGCCATATTATGAGGCTTAGCAACCTTCAACATAAGGTAGATAGCATAGAGTAGACACCAAATATATGATAATTGTTAGAGTTATATCTGTTCTTGAGTCTGCTGAGAAAATGGGTTTCAAATTCCCATTTTCAAGTATTTCCCATTGTACAGAATGCTTAAAGTATTTTTGTTTGTAGGTTATCCCATCTGCTAAAATAAATAAGTCAAAATTATATTTCTTATTGTTTATTCACAAAGTAAATATGTTAAAAAACAAATTGATAAGCAGATAAGCAATTGCTGGCAACAGTGAATTTAAAAAGCTTTCACTTGTTCACTCCACGTATAGAATCCTATCATCTGAAGGTCAAGAAACACTTTTGGAAGATAAAAATACCAAGTACAAGGCTGGGCAGTTGAAAATTAAAGCCACCTGCAACGCCCAGTATGACATTTTAGATGTTAAAAGGAATACAATCCATTTCATATTGGATAGCCATTGTCAATCTAAATCATTGTTTGATCTATAATTTGTATTGAACTGAAGCAGAAAGAATTTTCATGCCTCTGCTTCTTGGTTTTTAACACAATGTTTCACAGATGTCTGACCTTTGGGTTTTAATGCAATAATGTGGCTTCCCCTGAACAAAAACCTGAAAGCTGGTTGTCAAGACAGAAGTTATTTTTCAAAGGAGAATGATCCCCAAGTTGTGGACAAAAAACCCACCATGTGTTTTTAAGTGCCTGCAACAACATAGTTGTTAACAGGAATGTTTCAAGAACAGTAGGAATTTATAAAAAGTTAAAAGCAGTAATTAAATTTTTAAAAGTTTAGTCACGAAAAGAATGTTTAATTCTCCTTGATAGGTACATTCATTCTTTATCACAGTTTTCAGTTTTTTTGGAAGTTTTATTGTTTACATTATCTGTTGTCACATGGGCTCATGACTCTTCATCGTTGTATTTCTCTCGAGCATCATTTATCTACGCAACACAGTGTTACCAGTCACTGTTCTCACAGTCTGATCTGCATCCTCTCTTTACTGCAGTTCACACACTGAGCTTCGATATCTTTCCTAGCCTTTTCCTTATAGATTTCCAAATTCACTACAATGTGAAAATGGAAAAAGCTGTAATTCTCTATTGTTTGACAGTTTTTTATTAATTAAAAAAACTGATATCCTCATGTATGCATGACAAATATTTGTTTTTTTAAACCTTAAATAAATTTATATTGGTGATAAATAATAATAAAACTATAGTGAATTATATATTAGAAACACTGGAGGTATTACGTTTTGAGTAACATCTATTATCTATTCTTTATTCTTTTACTTGTTTAGAGGTTCTGATGATAGGTAGGAGTTGTATTTTTACACTAGTTCTAACCCTGTGTAATCATCAGTTGACATGATTGTTCTGCCCTTGCTCTTTGTGTGGCCTGCCATTATTTTATGGGCAGTTTCTTCTAACCACATTGTTGAGTGTTCTTTTAATCCATTTCTTATCTGTTCAGATGTATTTTGCCTTGAAATTAGCAAATGTTTCCTCACCCATCAAGGCTCCTTCCTTTTCTTTTTACCCAGTCATGATTATGAACCTTAAAAGCTAACCATCAGCAAAGGGTGTGTGGATGATACAGTTTTTCCTTCTCCCTGCAGCCAGATACTCCCAACTGACTCCTCCTAGAAACCCCCCACTGCTTCAGTTCTCCTGGTCACTTGACTCAGCTGCCTTTCCCTACATCTCCCTTGACCTTGGACTAACTGCCTCCTGTGTTCATACCTTCTCCTTTCTCCATCCCTCCCTGGCTTCAGGCTCTCTCTTCATATCTGACATCTTAATGTGACACTTTCCTTTGCTGTATTACCTCAACAGCTTTGCTCTGCAGGCTGCTTCAGCACTCTTGCCTGCATTAAATCCAAGCCTTGTTTGTGCTGACTCATGTGCTGTTTCCCTTCAGCTTTACTCTTAGTAACTCTCTACCTCTTCAGAACCCAAGTGCTATGTAGTCACCAGCCATTCTGTTTCCTTCTCACTGATCCTCTTGACTAGCTTTTGGCCAAATTTACTTAAACAAATGCATGAAGAGTCCTCTTTCTTTTCCTCTTCTTCTTTGTTATTCTTCAGCCAAACTCAAGTCTCCATATTTTCATTTAAATATTCTTATCCTAATTTTCTGCACTAAATTATCATCATTTTTCTCTCATTGGCTGATGGTACACCAACATTTCTCATCAGCATTCATCCATCCTGTAACACTTCATCCCTATATTTCAAATTGGTCCACATAACAACTAGATTCTTAGTGTGGCTTACATTTCAATGATTTCATCTCCATTTCCTTAAAGTTACCTACATTTCACATTATTTCTCTCTGATCATATTTTGTGTGTGTGTGTGTGTGTGTGTGTGTGTGTGTGTGTCTGAGAAACACATTCCTAGTGCAGTTTTTCTCTTCTCAGGCATAATTTATACTTTTATTTTTCTCTGAGGTTTTCAAATTTTGTATTACTTCTGTTTTTTTATGTGAAATCCTCACCATAACCTGTTGTTTTATAATCCACACTTTCTATGCAGATGGCAATTATTATGTAACTTTATAATACCATATAGGCACTGCTGAATTCAACAAACTATAACACTAAGTTATATGCTGGGAATGAATATGCAAATAATTTTATACCACCCTCAAAAAGCTCATGGTACATTGGAATTACAAGAAAGTGAACAGGCTATTTTTTCTGTATTTAGATGAGAGTTAAGATAGAGGTATGCATAGGAAGCCATGGGAAGTGAGAAGAGAAGCATATAACCTGGTCATGGGAAAAACCTCCAGCTTGATTATTTAGTTCTTTGAGGACTAGGACTGTGACTGCCTTAGTCATTTTTCTATACCCTGTCCCAGTATTTCTCTGAGCATGCTGAAGATACCTAAGAAATATTCAGTGAGTTAATGAATAGATAAAATGACACGTATGTAGATTTCTGGAGTGTGCTTAGTGGTTAGGATATTACCAGCATTAGCAAGCCAGCGACAGAAAGGGCGCTGAGCATTGGGGAGCCACAGGAAGTTCGGCCAAGACAGGTTTGTAGAAACAAGCTGTTCATCCTAATGAGTTAAAAACTCATAGATAATCAGGAAACACTAAATGATATTAAGTAGGAAAGTGACAGGATCAGATATATATTTTAGACAGTAATTCTGACCTGCAATGTGAAAAATGGATTTGGTTGGTAGAGAGGAGGTACAGAGGAAGGTATCAGGAAGACCCTCAGGTGACACTGAGGAAACATGGTGATCAGGTGGACTGGACTCAAGAGGAGCAAGTATCTCCCTCTCCCTGTGTGACACATAAATTCATGGGGAGGATGGGCAGGGAAGGAATGTCTAAATTTGTTGTCCTGCTAAATAAATTTTTCTGAATCAAAAGGAGTTTGGCATATTCTCTCGAGAATATTCCAGATGGAGATACTGTTTCCTCAGCCTTGTGCAAGATACCCAGTCTCTGTGTTTCCTTTTTAAATTACAAATGTACAAAAACAGTATTCTGTGTTCGGGCTACATCTCCCTGACATATTTTTTCCCATTTCCAATTTGGATGTAAGCTGAGATTTCAATTTTTTTTTTTTTTTTCAGAAGGAACCGTGTCCAGATCCCACCTATGGTCTGTCTGTGGCATGTTTTCCCAAAAGCCTTTCCCATTTCTATTCATCTATATGATCTTACCTACTTCATCAGCAGATTTCTATGAGGAGTTTTCATTATATTCATATTCACTAATTGAATCCGTCTAGTCAGCATAAACTGCCAATTCAAAATGAAATAAATGTTGTGGGAACTAATTATTCAAACTAAAACTCATATTTCATGCACTTTATATATATTTGTTAACAGCTACCAATTAAATGTATGCATTTAATTGACCTTTGGTTTTTCCAGTTATTTTACTGCTTAAATATGGAAAGGGGTTAGAATATTGAAGGACCTACTCTTTATGAGTGTAATTCTTCTCTCACCATGGAGATTCTGACAGTGCTCATTTTTTCTTTAAAACTGCAGCAAACAGCGTAGAGTATTCATCAAAAGGAAATACACAAATAAATATATTTGTTATTAACAAACTGATAGTATTCAAGCAGACTGTAGGAATTCACCATTAACATGCCAAGAAATCTCTTGGTTGAATAATACATTTATAGAGGAAAAGGAAATAAGTTTTATCAGAATATATTTGGATGAGAGATCAATGTAAATTTTTGAACAAATCATTTCTTACTCTGTCTCTGGAAAAGCTAAGACCAAAATTTTTGCATTGTTAATTTCTAAAGGAAAAAAGGGCATTCCTGAGAATTGCTTTTAGAAGGATGATGACAGTATTTCAGATATGTGGAAATATAAATATTTGCTTTTATCTTCTTACAGAAATTCTAGGAGCATTCCATTTCCAGCCCTTTGTAAATACAAAAAAAAGAAAATCAGCCAAGTATTTTTCAGATTTCTGTTCCCAGTGTATGTTTTTTTTTCCAGCAAGAGAAAACAAACAAGCTTAGTCTGGTAGAAAATGCACCTGTTAGCTAATCAAACAAAGAAAGAAAATTGGAAGTGCTGATGGATGCCACCTGTGAAAGGTTGTTATTATTCTGTGATATGCTTACCTGAGGGGAAAAACACAGATAATAATAAGGGGAGAAGCTCTTGAGTTACAAACAGATTTCGGATTGAGACGCCACTTAGAATGGTTCTCAACATGCCACAAGTGCTAGGACAGCAGAAGAAATATTCAAAAAACGAGGCAGTTGCCTTTGAATAGGACACCCTTACATCTGCTTTACTATGGGTAGTTTTCATTTACCTGTGTTGTCTTGTCCTGACTAATTGATGTCTTGATGACCTGTTACTCCTGGTTTTACTTTTAAATAATCCATTTAGCTGAGAACTTATCACCCTAATTATGTATAATAATATATATTGAAAAAAAAACTTCTATTCTGCTTTTGCAGAAGACCATAAATGGCTTCCTACCCCTAGGATGTAAAAATATTTTTTTTAAAACTTAATGTCTTCTGTTGATTTTTTCTTGATCTTACAGATTTTTAAGACTTTATTTCAGTAAACGGTAACTACATAAACATCAAGCATGATCCTATACAAGTATTTCTAAGCCTTTGTTTGTTTCTAAATTCCTATATCCACAAGGTCTCAATGCCTCAGTGCCCAGTAAGTCCAATCTTCACTAGTAATAGTTGTTCTGCATTCATCCTAAGATATTACTACTGAATGATTTGGGGCTCGGTAAACGCTTTTTATATTTTCTGGCTGGATTGATTCATTTCATCTGCTGCCAGATTTACCTAGAACTATATAGGCAGCCTTAAAAATATTTATGCTAAGTAGAGATCCATAGATAATTTGACAATTATGTTTCTATGTTTACATATTAATTTTTATGGGCTCAATAAGTGCAGCTAATTTTTTGACCCATGCTTTAATATGGAATCTATAATTGCATGAATGAATCAAAATACAATACAATTTAAACATTATAAAAGCCACGAACAACTGTCTGCTTACCCTTACTCACCCACACATTTTCTGTGATTTGGTATATTCCTATGTGTTTGCATGTGTGTGTGCAGAAATTAAAGTAAACCAGTGCTCATCAAACTGCAGCAAATACCTGAAAAGAAATAATGAGGAAGATATGCATTTGTTCTATTATTTCCTTTTAGACTCCTGTGAAAACCTCCCATCACAGCTATATGGTTCTATGAGCTCTCTTTTAAATAGTAAACAACATTATTTATGGTTTGATTCTATGTGAATTTGAGCATTATATCGTGTGTCTAATGGAGGCAGGAGGGTAATCAAATCTAAGATCAGAATGAATATGTATATTTACTTATTATTCAGAGTCTGAACAGTGAAAGGCCAATCTTTTCACTGCAGAAAATATTTCTAGTGCATACACACATACATTTACAAGTCATCACAAAAAAAAGGTTAAAATAGCCATTCCAGAAATTATCATTGCAATAGTCCTAGTTTCTGTTTTCCAATGTCTTCACCATGTCAAATATAAACAGAGAACATATGTTGTCAGAAGATATAACTTCCATAAAATAGCAGAACTAGAAAAGAATATGATACAACTTAGTTGAATCATATCTTTGTGATATCAGTAGAACAGTAGTATAAAAAATTAATATGCTTTGAGAGAGAAACAAAGGAAAACATATTAAGAATAAACTCTAAGCAAATAATTTTATACAGAAAAGAATTCTTGGGAAACCAAAATTACTATTTAATTAAATTGCAAATTTTATTAAATTATCAGTTAAATTTGTCCTCTTGGGTAAAAGACTTAGGTGTTTTTTTTTAAGGTACACTCTTATGAAGGTTTCACATGAAAAAGCAATGTGGTTACTACATTTGCCCATATTATCAAGTCCCCACCCATACCCTCTTGCAGTCACTATCCATCAGTGTAGTAAGATGCCATAGATTGACTATTTGCCTTCTCTGAGCTACACTGCCTTCCCTGTGACCCCTCACACCATATGTACTAAAAATAACACCCCTCAATCCCCTTCTCCCTCCCTCCCAACCTGCCCTCCCACACCCTTCCCCTTTGGTAACCACTAGTCCCTTCTTAGAGTCTGTGAGTCTGTTTCTGTTTTGTTCCTTCAGTTTTACTTCATTGTTATACTCCACAAATGAGGGAAATCATTTGGCTTGTGCCTTTCTCCGCCTGGCTTATTTCACTCAGCATAATATCCTCTGGCTCCATCTATGTTGTTACAAATGGTAGGATTTGTTTCTTTCTTATGGCTGAATAGTATTCCATTGTGTATATGTACCACCTCTTCTTTATCCATTCATCTACTGATGGACACCTAGGTTGCTTCCATATCTTGGCTATTGTAAATAGTGCTGCAATAAACATAGGGGTGCATATGTCTTTTTGAATCTGAGAACTTGTATTCTTTGGGTAAATTCCTAGGAGTGGAATTCCTGGGTCAAATAGTATTTCTATTTTTAGTTTTGTGAGGAACCTCTATATGGCTTTCCACAATGGTTGAACTAGCTTACATTCCCACCAGCAGTGTAGGAGGGTTTCCCTTTCTCTGCATCCTAGCCACCATTTGTTTTTCTTAGTCTTTTTGATGATGGCCATCCCTACTGATGTGAGGTGATATTTTCCGTGATGATTAGTGATGTGGAGTATCTTTTCATGTGTCTGTTGGCCATCTGAATTTCTTCTTTGGAGTATATCTCTTCATATTCTCCACCCATTTTTTAATAGGGTTATTTGCTTTTTTGGGTGTTGAGGAGTGTGAGTTCTTTATATATTTTTGATGTTAACCCCTTTTCAGATAAGTCATTTACAAATATATTGTCCCATACTGTAGGATGCCTTTTTGTTCTTTTGATGGTGTACTTTGCCGTACAGAAGTTTTTAGTTTGATGTAGTCCCATGTGTTCATTTTTGCTTTTGTTTCCCTTGCTTGAGGAGATGCATTCAGAAAGAAGTTGCTCATGTTTATATTCAAGAGATTTCTGCCTATGTTGTCTTCTAAGAGTTTTATGGTTTCATGATTACATTCAGGTCTTTGATCCATTTTAAGTTTACTTTTGTGTATGGGGTTAGACAGTAAACCAGTTTTATTCTCTTACATATAGCTGTCCAATTTTGCCAACACCAACTATTGAAGAGGCTGTCATTTCCCCATTGTATATCCATGGCTCCGTTATTACATATTAATTGACGATATATGCTTGGGTTAATATTTGGACTCTCTATTCTGTTCCACTGGTCTATGGGTCTGTTCTTGTACCAGGACCAAATTGTCTTGATTATTGTGGCTTTGTAGTAGATCTTGAAGTTGGGAAGCAAGATCCCCCCTGCTTTATTCTTCCTTCTCATAATTGCTTTGCCTATTCGGGGTCTTTTGTGGTTCCATATGAATTTTAGAACTGTTTGTTCCAGTTTATTGAAGAATGCTGTCGATATTTTGATAGGGATTGCATTGACTCTGTAGATTGCTTTAGGCAGAATGGCCATTTTGACAATATTAAATCTTCCTAGCCAAGAGCATGGGATGAATTTCCATTTATTAGTGTTTTCTGTAATTTCTCTTAAGAGTGTCTTGTAGTTTTCAGGGTATAGTCTTTAACTTCCTTGGTTAGGTTTATTCTTAGGTATTTTATTCTTTTTGATGCAATTGTGAATGGAATTGTTTTTCTGATTTCTCTTTCTGCTAGTTCATCCTTTGTGTACAGGAATGCAACATATTTCTGTGTATTAATTTTGTATCCTGCAACTTTGCTGAATTCAGATATTAGATCTAGTATTTTTGAGTGGATTCTTTAGGGATTTTAATGTACAATATCATGTCATGTGCAAACATGGACAGTTTGAGTTCTTCCTTACCAATCTGGATGACTTTTATTTCTTTGCATTGTCTAATTGCTGTGGTGAGGACCTCCAGAGCTATGTTGAATAAAAGTAGGGAGAGTGGGTATCCTTGTCATGTTCCCAATCTTAAAGGAAAGGCTTTCAGCTTCTCGTTGTTAAGTATGATGTTGGCTGTGGGTTTTTCATATATGGCCTTTATTATGTTGAGGTACTTGCCCTCTATACCCATTTTGTTGAGAGTTTTAATCATGAATGGATGTTGAATTTTGTCGAATGCTTTTTCTGCATCTATGGAGATGATCATGTGGTTTTTGTCCTTCTTTTTTGTTGATGTGGTGGATGATGTTGATGGATTTTCGAATGTTGTACCATCCTTGCATCCCTGAGATGAATCCCACTTGATCATGATGGATGATTTTTTATGTATTTTTGAATTTGGTTTGCTAATATTTTGTTGTGTATTTTTGCATCTATGTTCATCAGGGATATTGGTCTGTAATTTTCTTTTTTTGTTGTGTCTTTGCCTTGTTTTGGTATTAGAGTGATGTTGGTCTTGGAGAATGAGTTCGGGAGTATTCCCTCCTCTTCTACTTTTTGGAAAACTTTAATGAGGATGGGTATTAGGTCGTCACTAAATCTTTGATAAAATTCAGTAGTGAAGCCATTGGATTGGGCATTTTGTTCTTAAGTATTTTTTTGATTATGAGTTCAATTTCCTTGCTATTAATTGGTCTGTTCAGATATTCTGTGTGTCAGCTTTGGAAGGCTGTATTTTTCTAGAAAGTTGTCCATTTCTTCTATGTTACCCAGTTTGTTAACATATAATTTTTCATAGTATTCTCTAATAATTCTTTGTATTTCTGTGGTGTCTGTAGTGATTTTTCCTTTCTCCTTTTTGATTTTTTTTATGTGTGTAGACTCTCTTTTTTTCTTGATACGCCTGGCTAGGGCTTTATCTATTTTTTTTATTTTCTCAAAGAACCATCTCTTGCATTCATTGATTATTTCTGTTGTTTTATTCTTCTCAATTTTATTTATTTATGCTCTAATCCTTATTATGTCCCGCCTTCTACTGACTTTAGGCCTCATTTGTTCTTCTTTATCTAGTTTCATTAATTGTGAGTTTAGACTGTTCATATGGGATTGTTCTTCTTTCCTTAGGTAGGCCTGAATTGCAATATACTTTCCAGTTAGCCCAGTCTTTGCTGTGTCCCACAGATTTTGCAGTGCTGAATTACTGTTGTCATTTGTCTCCATATATTGCTTGATCTGTTTTTCTTTGGTCATTGATCCATTGGTTATTTAAGATCATGTTTTGTAGCCTCCATGTGTCTGTAATATTTTTCATTTTCTTTGTGTAAATTATTTCTAGTTTATTACCTTTGTGGTCTGAGAAACTGGTTGGAACAATTTCAGTATTTTTTATTTTACCTAGGCCCTTTTTGTGGCCTAGTATATGATCTATTCTTGAAAATGTTCCATGTGCACTTGAGAAGTATGTGTATTCTTCTGCTTTTGGGTGTAGAGTTCTGTAGATGTCTGTTAGGTTCTTCTGTTCTTTATGTTGTTTAATGCCTCTGTCTCCTTAGTTATTTTCTGTCTGGTTGATCTCCTTTGGACTGAGTGGAGTGTTGAAGTCTCCTACAATGAATGCATTGCATTCTATTTCCCCTTTTAATTCTGTTAGTATTTGTTTCACATAGGTAGGTGCTCCTGTGTTGGGTGCATATATATTATAATGGTTGTATCTTCTTGTTGGATTGACACTTTTATCATTATGTAATGTCCTTCTTTACCTCTTGTGTCTTTCTTTGTTTTGAATTCTATTTTGTCTGATACAAGTATTGCAACTCCTCCTTTTTTCTCCCTTTTAGTTGCATGAAATATCTTTTTCCATCCCTTCACTTTTTGTGTGTGTATGTCTTTGGGTTTAATGTGAGTCTCTTGAAGGCAGCATATAGATTGCCTTGTTTTTTTATTCAGTGACTGTGTCTTTTGATCAGTGCATTCAGACCATTTACAATTTAGGGTGATTATCGATAGGTATGTACTTATTACCATTGCAGGCTAAGGTTCAAGGTTAACTTCCTTACTATCTAAGGGTCTAACTTAACTCACTTAGTATACTATTACAAACAAAATATAAAGGTTCTTTACTTTCTCCTTTTTCTTCCTCCTCCATTCTTTATATATTAGGTATCATATTTTGTACTCTTTGTCTATCTCTTTTTATTACCTGTGGTGACAGCTATTTAACTTTAGGAATACCTCCACCTATAGCAGTCCCTCCAAAATACACTGTAGAGGTGGTTTGTGAGAGGTAAATTCTCTCAGGTTTTGCTTATCTGGAAATTGTTTAATCCTTCCTTCAAATTTAAATGATAATCTTGCTGGAGAAAGTAATCTTGGTTCAAGGCCCTTCTGTTTCATTGCATTAAATACATCATCCCACTCCTTTCTGGCCTGAAAGGTTTCTGCTGAGAAGTCTGATGTTAGCCTGATGGGCTTTCTTTTGTATGTGATCTTATTTCTCTCTCTGGCTTCTTTTAATATTCTGTCCTTATCCTTGATCTTTGCCATTTTAATTATTATATGTCTTGATGTTTTCTTCCTTGGGTCCCTTGTTGGGAGATCTGTGCACCTCCATGGCCTGAGAGACTATCTCCTTCCCCAGATTGGGGAAGTTTTCAGCAATTACCTCCTCAAAGACACTTTCTATCCCTTTTTCTCTCTCTTCTTCTTATACCCCTATAATGTGAATATTTTTCCGTTTGGATTGGTCATACAGTTCTCTCAATATTCTTTCATTCTTAGAGATCCTTTTTTCTCTCTGTACCTCAGCTTCTTTGCATTCCTCTTCTCTAATTTGTATTTCATTTATAGTCTCCTTGACCATACCTAATCTGCTTTTAAAACCTTCCTTTGTATGTTTCATTTCTGATTCTGTGTTCCATAATGATTGGATCTCTGACGGAATTCATTTGAGTTCTTGAATATTTTTCTGTATCTCTGTGAGCATGTTTATCATTTTTATTTTGAAATCTCTTTCAGGAAGTTTCATGAGGTCAATTTCATTTGATTCTTTCTCTGGTGTGTTTATAATTTTGCTTTGAACCAGGTTCCTTTGAGTTTCATATTTGTATGTGGTGCCCTCTAGTGCCCAGAAGCTCTACTTTCTGGAGCTGCTCAGCCCCTGGAGCAATGTCGGGGGTCTCAGGGGAGCAGTGTTGGTGCCTCAGGGGAATGAAAGAGGTGTTTCATACTTCCTGGCTGCTATGCCTGTCTCCACCTGCAGAACCAGTGGGCCGAGCACATGGGTATAAACCTCTATGCTTTGCGTTTGTAGCTGCTTTAGGTGGGGATCCCCTCTGGCTGGCCTAAAGCCATGGCAGGGTTTACCTGTTTGCAAGCCAGATGCCAGCTGGCCTGTAGGAAGGCGCAGCATTCTGTATATCATGGAGGGTGGCCTTGGAGCTGTGTAGCCAGCCAGGGGTCTAGAGTGCCTGAAGATTGTGAAAGTTCCCAACTTGCTGGGCAGAGTGCCACCCAGACAATTTTGTCCACCTGTCCTTTCTCCTGAGCAGTAAGCTCTGTACTGTCCTTGCCCCTTTAGCAGCTCTTTTGCTGTTAGGAAGTCTCTCAGACTGCCCACCTTTCTTTTGTCCCAGAGCAGCCAGATATGGATTCCTGTTTTCCATAAGTGGCTGGAATCTCAGTGTCTCCCAGTATTCTGTTTTTCTTAGCTTTCCAACCCCCTCTGATCACCTGAGCACCATATAATGTAGTTTTGTGCTCCCATAGCAGATCTCCAGGGCTAGGCACTCAGCAGTCCCAGGCCTTCACTCCCTCCCTGCTGTGTTTCTCTTCCTCCTGCCAGGTGAGCTGGTGTGGGGGAAGGGCTTGGGTCCTGCCGGGCCACTGCTTTAGTCCATTACCCTGTTCTGTGAGGTTTATTCTTTTCTCCAGGTCTATGCAGTCTGGCACAGCCCTCTTTCCTGTTGCTGTTTCAGGATTAGTTGTATTAATTATATTTTTGTATTATATGTGGTTTTAGGAGGAAGTCTCCGTCTCACCTGTCATGCCGCCATCTTTAATCCCATCCAAAGACTTAGGTTTTTATTTTTCTTTATTCAATCCCATTTCTAATCCACATCTACATAGGAAAACTGTATGTGAATCTTTTTCCTTTTCTCAATATGCCAGTCTCCTTCCCACCTCAGTGTCTTTGCACATACTGTTATTCATCTGGAACACTATAAAATCATTACATGACTGCCCTCTCTTCATTATTTAGCTCGGATGACACCACCTCAAAGATAGGCATGTTGCAATTACTCTATTTGAAGCAACACATCCATTCCCTGGCTATTGTAGCTGAAATAGAGAATATACTCATTACTACCTCATTGCTCTGATTCAGTTTCTTTTTTGTGTTTGCTAAAATCATTTTAAAAAATATTTTTTATTTATGTGTCTACACCTAATCTAGTCTAATCACTATGAGAATACATACTTTCTCTTTTTACATCAGCGGATAGTTAGAATAACCCAAAACATGCTCACTAATTAATTACTTGTTGAAAAAGTTTTGGTTAAGATCTTCTCTAGACTCAGAAAGTTTTATTTTGTGCCTGCTTGAGTTGTCTATCCTGTATAAAAAATAAAATACATGAAAAAATAATGGACTCAATGACTTTGTAAATTCTCACCCTCTATAGATGACATATAAGACAAAAATTATGAAGTGGCTTTTGAATACAGGTCAGATCCAAGTCACTGCCAGGAAATTATGTACCAAAGATGAGGCAAAGATGTAACTGTAAAATTATTTGATTAGATTTTAGAGAGATCAAAGGTGATGCTTCTGAATGCTGCTCAACTAGGCAAAAGGTCCTCTAAAATATAGCATGTGATACTCAGATCCATTCAAACAACAGAACCTGTATAAGGCTTAATATGTTGTCCCACAGCCTTCTCAGCAGAGGTCCAAGGTAAAGAAGAGCTTATTTTGGAGAGATTAATTGGTTAGCTTTTTTTTAATTAAGTAAACCCTGAAAAACCCATGAAGTTTTAAAGAAAATTACATATGTACAAACATTGACAGTTTGGATTGAACAGAGACATTTAAAAATGGATCCCCAAATTTCTTCAAGCAGGTAGTAGGCTTAGTAGACTACCCAGACTCAAACATGTGCTAACTTTCATGAAGAAAAAAGTATGGCTCAAAGAATAGAAGAAAGATCTTAGAGAGTGGGACCAGGACTCATGTAGAGTCATCTTTAAGGCAGGCAAGGAATTAAATCCTAATGAAGGAAATACTACATTTGCCTCGCTGGATTTCAGAGCCTTCATGAGCTGGTGGACTCTTACAAACTTCTCATTCTCACTTATTGAATAGGAGTGCCTATGGTGATGATTCTATGCCTGTCTTAACATTTTATGATAGTGTGGGAGAGGTAGATAATTTTTCAGTTTCACAGATCTTCAGGAGGAGAATGTACTCAAAGAGCTGTACTTAAGGATCTACAATCAAAGAGTCACATAGGCAAGTACATCTGATTTCCATCACAGGATTCTGGGTTTCAAGTTGATGCTGTAAGGAGTTGAGGTTTTTAGTGTCTTGTGATACATCTAGTGGGATGTGAACAGTGGGTGTCCAGTGAGCAGACTGGGGTAGCCAGCTGCTAAAATGGTTCATTACTTTCTGGTACCAGGCACTTGTGTAGTCCCTTCCACAGTGTAGCAGGGTTGGTCTGTGTGACCAATAGCATATGTCAGAAGTGATAATATTTCACTTTTAAAATAAGGTATAGGGAATTCAAGGGTGAGCCTTTGGCAGAATGTAGGGTATGGGATTTGAAAATTTAAACAATGAAATAACTTTCTCTTTGGTAGCTGCATGCTTTCATTACTGCTTCTTTCCATATATTTCTGATCAGATTTCAAAAACAGCTGCTTATTCTCTCCATACTGCTTTCTTTCATATTCTATTTTCAAAAAATATTTCTGGTTACCACAAAGTCAATTATCTATCTTATCTATCCACACATATGTAAATATGTGTGTGCTTCTAAGTTCATAGATTAATACCAAACCTTCCAAGTATGCAGTAGATTATTCAAAAGTGAAATAATTTGTTTTTGGACTATTTTAATCCCTCTTTTCTTATCAAGAGATCCAAAGTTCCATGTTAATTTCTACATTAATTCATGCTCACACACACAATTTTAAATAATTTTTGGTTTGTATGGATTTGGTGTATTGGACTCTTGGTTTTGTGTTTTCAAACCAGCTAAATATTAAGTTACTTAATTTAGTTGTTATCCCCTCTATAATTTCTATATAAATGCACTGGATTGAATAAGCATATGATAACAATAAGTTTTTATGATCTTCCAATTGAGGTAGGGCATTCAAATTCTGTATAATATCTGCAACCAACAGATTTGCCCAGTGAAGTTTTACATCAAACTAAGGTCTGAATTTTATTTCATATTTTTACATCAGTTCCTCAATGTATAATCATTACACTGGATTTAGGAACAGAGACCATTTAATCTATTCTAGAAGAAGATAAGCTTTTGACTGTGGTGCCTTAAATTCTTCTTGGGAGGAGATTAAAGTCCTTGAGGATAGGACCCATATTATATCAATTTTCTTTACCTTCTACAGTTTTGCACATTCAATAAATATTTTATGAATTGAGTTAAATCCACCTATAGTCTCAAAGAAAAGCAGTTTTGTACTTCTCAATTCTTCTAAATTAGTAGAATAGTTTGCCAATATGCAAAAACAAAAATAAGCAAGAAACGATTTCTTGTCACTCAGCATATGACTCATTCTTTCTGATACAACATCCTTTGTCAGAATTCTTACCATTGCAATGTCCAGCCCTTGTGTTTCTTAGGTCATTACTTGTGACTAAGGAAGTTGTGGGGTTGGAGGAGAAAAAGTAGTTATGCAAAGCAATACCTAAAGGATACATGAATCTCCCTTTAAACCTTATGTCTTCCACACCTTTTACTTTTCACAAGAATGTTGGCAGGACTGCCCTTTAATGGGTATTTCTGTCAGAGTATCCTATGAAGACCTAGTTAATCCAATTAAGACCCTTTTCTTGTCTTAATTCCATTAAATTTACTGTTTCTTTGATGACAATGGAGGAAGAGAGAAAGACACACAATATGATACATGTATAAATGCTTGGACAGTCTTAAGCCTTTCTCCCTAAACAACATCCTGATGAGTAATGCCTGCTTAACAGAACTTCCATGTTTTCTCACTTGCTTCTTTTTGCTCTTTGGAATAATAATCCATTTAGGAATAACCACCAAAGAAAAAGAGTGATCAATATAAACCTATTCCAGCTTTAGGATTTGTATATCAATTTCTTAGGAATTTATATTCCTAGGGAAAGAAAATACTTATTCAACCTAAAGGCCAAATTTTCCATTATCATAATCATCCAGATAAGATGTGCACTGGGATTGTAAAGAATTTCCCAGTGTTTTTTTCCTCCTTACTATTTTAAAAATAATCACTGAAAGCTTAGGAGGAATGTGCAATACTCTTATTCCTTATTTTCACCTGAAATTCTGAGTATGACCAATTGCCATTTGGTAGACATTGTCAAAATCCACTTTTGAACCCGAACATTTCTGGCCTCACACACTTTATAAAAGAAAAAGAAATAGAGTACTTGCTTGTTCCTATTAACCTGAAACTATTAGAGCTGGCAGGAGGTGTTTCTATTTCACCAAGAAATGGGCAGAGTGGAGACTAAGAGAACTGTAGAAGGACTTAAATAAAATAAACACTTTAACAAAGCTACCTGGCTAATGGCAAAACCAACACTAGGAACCAAATCCCTTTCCTCAGGATTAGTGGCTACGAAAATGTGCTTTCTCTGAAGTAGTACTCTACAAGGAAAGATTAAAATTCACCTCTGTTGTCCTTCAGCTAAAAGGAATAGAGCTGAGCTTTTTTTGTAATTTTAACCTTGTTATAACATATGCTGCATGAACTCAAGTGGAACTCTGACTGCCTTGAGAGCTTGAATGAAATGCATTTTTCCATCCATTGTGACTGCATCAGGGTATTAAATGCAGAGACAGAAGAGGCAGGGAGATGCACAAGTTCAACAGTGTGGGGGAATCACACACAATGGGAGGGAGAAAACAATAAGAGCCTCTAAGGATAGAACACTAAGGCATATGTAGAGGGCAGCTAAAGCTGTGGTACCTTGGGAGCTGATGTGTAAGAAATACAGTTTAGAAGAGGTGATTTGCAGTACAATGCATGACCTTTCTTTGCCTTCTGCCTCAAACTTGTCAAAACCTTTGTTTGGTTTTCCTGTGAACATGAATTACTGCTACAATATTTAGTTGAATTATACATGTTTCTCAAATCAGTAGTATAATGCTACAGTATACCTTAAAGATTAAGTACATATTTGCTTATATGCAGGTAATTTCTAAGGAACCTATACAAATACTGTCAGTACCTATTTATGTTGTATTTCAAAGGCTAAACACCAAAATACTGTAAATGCCTGTGTGAACAGTCAGCAAAGCCATGCAATGTGTTTTCAGAGGGACTCCTCTTTCTAGAGATTATTGTTGCATGAGAGCTTCTGCCTTTATGAAGAAAAATGTGTAGATTTTAAATAGCTCTCTCAAGTCTTTGTTTAGTGAAAGAAAAACACATTTCCCTACTAAAAGAAAATCACAAAACCCTGTTAAGCCTTTAAAATTGGTGTTCAGATCAGAGACTGACTTGAGGTTGTGTCCTAAGTATTTTATAGTTGTTATTGTTGTTTAATATTTCAACCTTTGATCAGGGCATTCAGGACCTTCCTAGAATGAATGAGAAAGTACATGAGTTGAGTCTGTATGGAGCGTAAGATCACTACAATACTGAATTTATGACCAAATCCCCAAGGAGCTTACAAACTGAGTTCCAATTTGGCTATTTCCACAAATAGGACTTCATTTGCTCATTCATTCACTCACTCACTCATTCATTCTCAGAGGGAGATATTTTTCACACCCTATGGGTGGTCAGGTGGTCAGTTCTCACCTCCTTTGTCATTTAAATGAAGTGCTGACCCATGAGCTCCAGTATGATGCTCTCTCTTTGTTCCATTGCAAGGTCGCTGTCCAGATTTCCTTTTCTCCTAGAGGTAATTACTTTTTGATATCTAAAATCTGGAGATCTGGAATTAATTTTTTTACTCCTCTAATAGCACGTTCAGATGGTACTATCCAAGGCCTCCTGGGTTAAACTGTCTGATTTGTTGTCTAGCTAACATTCCATCAGAATCAGACAAATTAAGCAGACTGGATTGTTGAAATCTCAAAAGATAAACAGTCATAGAATGGAAATAAATTACAGAAAGTAGGGAACTTGAGCAGCTAAATATCTCAGAAAACATTTACAGCAGATTATAATCCAGTCTTCTTATAATGAATGAATTTGAAAGACACTCAGAGCACTTTTGTAAAGTAAAACTTTGCAAAGTTTTACTACAATAACCACTGGCTGCCAACTCTGCAGTGAACACAAAATGCTGTACCACCATTTGCATCTCCTTAAATTAAGCCCAGATCTGCGTACACGGATAATCTGTCTGTGGTCAGCCACTGCTTAGTATATGCAGGCACACCATAGGGAAGGAAAATTTTCCCTTCTTCCTTTCTAAATTCTTTGGCTGCTCTAATAATTAAATTGACATAAAACAGATTAACAGGACAAAAACAAACTTAATTTTGTACATACAGGAGCCCTATAGATATGAGGCTGAAAGAAAGTGAACAAAGTAGGCAGTTTTTATACCTTTAAGACAAAGAAACAATGAATTTGTGAAGGATTGATATAACAAAAGGGTTTGGCCTTAGGTTAGCTAACTAGAGAAGAAGCAATAAAGTTTGTTTATGCAGGCTTCTCAGCCCTGAATTCTCTGTCTCTGGTGATAAGGATGTCTCTCCACCTCCTGGTACGAGAGGGCACCTTTTACGTGGGAGATTTATTTCTGGCTTTCAATGGGACAAAAAAAGATCAGAGTCTCCTTCTTGAACTTGCTGTTTCTTAAGTAAATTTAATACAAAATAATCAATATGCCGAAGTAGCATATTTTAGTGTGGCAAATTTTGTTCTCCTTCAACATTAGTCTAGAAGCCACAAGAGAAATTGCTTTGGAAAACTTAATAATACTTTCCTTGTGAATTATTCTCTGTATGTTTTTCAGATTATGATATTACCAAAGTATTAAAATGTCTTTTATTCAATCCCAGAGCATGGTAACACTCTGTTGTTGGAATCCATGCACTGTCTATGTGTTTGCATTCTCCCACAGTGACTGGAAGCATACACACAGTTGAGATCAGTGCTTCAGATAACTGGGATTAAAACCCAACCCCTCAAGTCACTTGCCAGGAAAATATATATGTTACTATAATCCTCTGAGGTTTAGCTGATTCATCTGTCAAATTGATATATATTTACTTAATAATCAACTATTTCAAAAGATCAATTGATACACCGTGTGCTTAGAACTCTTTCTGGCTCATAATAAATTATTATTATTATTAAGGCAATGTTTCCAATATGTAATTTGAATGAAGATAATACTGGCCCATGTTATAGAGCCAATATTTAAACACCAGAATTATAGTCAACTTTGTACCAAAATATGAAGTCAACTTTATACCGTAACCAACTGAAAAATTAGTCCTATAATTAATTTTTGCATTATTGACTCACAGTATAAACAAATGACCTGTTCTTAGTTAGACAGACATATTTATTTATGCCATCAATAGTAAGATCTTGTGCTGAGACCTAGATTTGAATCTCAGGTGTACCATTTAGCAGCTGTGTGTTCTTGGACAAGTGCTTAACTTCTCTATACCTCAATTTCCTCATCGGTCCCTTAGTTTCTTTATCTGTCAAATATAAAAGTATTTCCCTCAGAGTAATGAGGTAAGCTTTTTGTGTGAGAGAACACACATAAAATGCTTATCATGCCTTCTGGCACTTAGGACACATAGCAGGTACTCAGTAAATCTTAGTTCTCTGTACGTGATTAATGTATTATCTCCCCAAGCTGACTAGACTCTCTGAAAATGCATGCCTTTGTAACTTTCATTGCATTTGGCAGTGTCATGAATATATTAAGCATTTGTATGTATTTCTTCACTATTTTTTCCTTCCTGTCAATAACGCCATGACATTCTGCCACTCTAATTAATGTAGCATTGTGCTGGAAAATATTTGAATTCTTTTTTGTATGTTTTACTAAATTTATAAAGTGTTAAACTGAAAATTCCCTGCTCTTCAAATATTAGTGCTTACCTGCTCTCCTCCTTTTCTTCAGGAGTCTCTTTGTGACACCATCTTCTCCACACCCCCTGCAACTTTCTGCAGCCCTAGCTGCAGCCATTTTCAAAAACTCCCAAATATGCCTGTAATTCATTCTATGACTGTTCCATTCTACTGCAACTCTAACCTCAGCTAACTCAATGGAATGATAGAGGATAGTAAACTGGTTCATGTTAAAGTAATAGCAAGCTTGTTTTGTATATTCTTCCAGGTGAATCTCTTTGAATGGTAAGGTTTTATCTACAAAAAATAAAATGATAATTGTGAAATTTAAGGCAATATGACCAACAGATTATTGATTCGTTTCCTTAGGTAATAAATAAGTTCATTGGGGATATAGGAAAGGCAACTGTTGTATCTGTTTTTTATTTACATGGATTCTCTCCGAACTGCTGGAATTATTTTTAGTGTCAATGGCAAGAAGATTTAAGCCTCTTGTGGGATATTTTTCCTATTTTAATTCCTCCCCCTATCCATAACTCACTTAAAATAAATTGGTTGCACACACCGTAGTATTTCCCATGTATCAAACATTTTAAAAATATGTTTGGAACAAAGCAAAGATATGTTTTACTAGAACTGCATGAAGTATAATTGCCTGTTTATTTATCTTAGATAAATGAGTTGGCTTCTGGGTAATTGATCTAATGTTCTTCTGTAATTCATTGGGATTTTAAAAATTATTATAATATGTATTAAAATAGGAAGTGAGAAGCCTATTTCTTATAGTTTTTTGTTGTTGCTTGTTTCTTTTAGTTTTCCTGTTGGTTTTTAAGGTAAGCTTGAGGTGTAAAATGGTATAATGTTTAGAATTCAAGTCCCAGAAATAAACAAATAAAGGTTCAAATCCAGAGCCAAGTTACTAGGCCTCTCTAAGCACATTTTCTCCCTCGTAAAACTGGAATAGAGTGGATAGTCACTTTTTAGGGTTGTCGTAAAAATTAATGAGATAATTTTGACACACACATTACAACACAGGGCCTGAAACCTGCTTGTGCTAATTGACATTAGCTTTGTTCTTTTTAATACCTAAGCCACTTGCTAACAGTAAGGTTATTCATCTTTTGCTTGCAGGTAAAAATAAAGAAAACCTTAAAATTTACAAACTATTTTTAAAAATTTACTTCTCATACCCAATATAACACATCTGAGGGGCAAAGCTGTTAACTGATTATGTGTAGAAACCATTAATGTTCTAAATATGTGAGAATGTGGAACATGATAAGATATGGTATTACTCATGTAGATTGTGAAATATAATCACACCAATTGCACAAATATATTATGTAATAAAGTAAAATTCAGAATTGCTTTTATAAAAGAAAAAATTAAACCCCTCATCCTATTTAACTCTGTAAAATTTTACAAATTGAGCATGTCTATGTCTTGGTATGAAACTTTATCTCAGCTACTATGCAAGCATCACCTTTTGTGTGATAGGGAGAAAACAGTGAGCAGGATAATTAGTTCTGAAATATGAAAGAGTATCTAAGAGGGAGTAATCTTGAAAAATAAGGAGATGGATGATGTCACTAAGGGATAGAAGGGCTGGAAGAGCATCGAACAGGACATCCACATACAACAGTCTAAAGTGCTTAAGCATGTATAGTGTGGGTCAAGACACTGAAGTACAAATTCTGACTCCTTCACAAGAAATATGACCTTGGGTAAGATAGTATCTGTGCCTTGGTTTCTCCAGCTGAAAATAGCAGTAATGATCACACCTACTGCATAGCATTGTGATAACGAATTAATACATGTAAGAACAGTGCTTGGCACTTGGTTTAATATTAGGGCATTTAGTTAAAATATTACCTACTTTGTTAGTCAGTGACTGATAATTTTGCCTGAATTGACCCTGTACCTAGGGTTAGGTTTTGTAAGAAACTCTTCAACAGCTGAAGATCTGGAAGTTATCAAGGAAAACCTAAACAAAAACAAATAGGTGTAACACAGGGACATTTACACAGAACCCATTTGAAAGTCCCCACTGAGGGGATGGTAGATGGCACATTGTCTCTTTTGTAAAGGTGATTCTATTCCTCTTGGGTCTTACCTTCTGAAGTTCCAAGGCAGACTCTATAATTATGATCGTGCTCCTGTTATGTCCACTTCTGTGTAGGTATATTTTAAAATGTGAAATTGAGTACCTTTCACCTAAAACCAAAAAAGGTTTATAATGTAAGTATATTATAAAGGGAAAATTACTGACTTTGTAAACAAGCAGATTTTGTTTGCATTCTGGCTCCACCACTTAACTAATTTTGTGATGTGGGAAATTTATATCTTTTCTAAGTCTGTTTTTCATCTACCATGTGGGATAATAATTTCTACTTTGCAGGATTGTTATGAGGGTTAAATATAAATTACTTCTAATTCATAATATTGGTACATAGTACTCAATGAATAATTGTTAATATTATGAATGTGATTTTAGCAGTAAGCCATAGGAAAAAATAATGTAATGCAGATTCTTAGAATCCATCAAAACAGGTTGTAAAAATGACTTAAAGAAACATCCACCATGGCAATGACTAACATTTTGAAAAGCTTTATTTTTCCATTGAGAACCATAGCCCAGCACAGTGTCTGCACTTCTGTATTCCCCTTGCCAGGAAGGATAATATCTGTGATGCATTGACTAACTCTAATGAAAATTTTTATTCTTAAGACACAAAATATTTCCCAACACAGCACATAAGGTCTTTGTGCTCATGTCAACATTAGAGTCAAATTCTGGGAAAGAGAGAAGCTTTTCATTCCTATGCTGATGTAGAAATGAAAATAAAGTACATGGCAGATTTTTTTTTAATGCCTGGACTGAAACATATGCATATCAGGAAATATCCTGCCCATAAATTATAAGATTTTAAAAAGCAGTGTGTGGGTTGCATAATGAAGATCCATGCAGTTTCCATGATGTTCCCCTGTGTTTGCTGCGTGGGGCTCAATGCCATCCTTGGAGACATAAGCAAGGAAATGATTTCTTCTTCTGCACCAACAAGAGGAAAACAAACTGGCCATTTCTCACATACACCTTGGAGGGCTTCCCTCAGTGGACTTAGTGATCAACAAATTGTGTCAAATAAGACTTTTTGTTATTTTGGCATAATATTATGCCTAGCTAAAGGTACTCAGAGACTCCCGGGGACTTAGCTTTAGCATAAATTCAATATACTCTTTTTATAAACAGTCAAACTGTTAATGCCCAGCAGTTATCGAGTCTATGTTT
Organism: Smutsia gigantea; assembly: GCA_032199065.1. Lineage (NCBI taxonomy): Eukaryota > Metazoa > Chordata > Mammalia > Pholidota > Manidae > Smutsia > Smutsia gigantea. The sequence goes on along the minus strand of JAVSCE010012215.1, from coordinate 641,982 downwards.
CATTTTACACATATATGTGGATATAACGGATTTTTTCCTAGAACTACTTAAAAATAGTGTTCATTAGAAGTTCCATATTTACAGTTTTCTATGTACCAAATGAGCAGATTATTCATCTAATGAAGCAAATCTGAGATGGGGAGCTGAAATCAAGAGGAGTTGCAGAAAAATGGGAAATAAGTCTTTAAGAAATGAGGGGAAAAGGTTATTTTAAAATTACTTTATCAATAAAAGGCAACTTCATTGTTTTGGTTATATTTTAAAATTTAATAATATATATTATTAACTATATATATGTGTGTATATTCTAACTAGGAATAATTTATCCTCTTGTAACCCAAGGCCAAGTTTCTTCTCAATTTGTAAGAGGTTTGTGCAATAAAGTACATACTTATTTTAATTTGAACCACTGAAAGCCCAACTGTGGTGTGGCTATGTCACCATTATCATGTTTGTGAATCTCCTGATTATAACCTGCCAGGTGATCTATCTATATAGCAATGTGGGGAAAACCTGCTCTTTGCAGAAACAACCCTTTTCATTTTCAGATGTTCTAAATATTTGAATGTTCTTGTTGATTCAAATCAAAATATGCCTTGCTATAAAACTCATAATCTCTGGGTTTACATTTCAAATTTGCATTCTAATCTAAAGATAAGACCAAATCATTTCCCCATATACTAGACTCCCAAAAATTTGATGCAATTTATTTGCTAAAATTATCCTACCTAACTATTTCTCCTCATTCTTTAGAAAAACAAAAACCTCCAGTTTTTTTCAGCCACACTTGGAAATATTATTTTGAACCTCTGTATCATTCTCGTATCTGGTATTTAGACACCTTCTTGTTTCTTTGTTAAAATATGCGTGAAAACTATGCTTCCGTATCGTCTAACTAGAAAAAGCAGTGTTCTCATTAACTATGTCCAAACACTAAATTTATAAGAGAAAAATCATCATTTTCCTTGTGGCCAAATCACTCTGCTAGCTTGGTTTCAGGCAAGGTAATAAACATTCACAGTAAAGAGCCAGAGAATTAATATTATAGGCTTTGTGGTCCAGATAGTCTTGGTTGCAGCTATTTGACTCTGCTGTTGCCATGAGAATGCACCTGTAGACAATACATAAATGAAAGGGTATGTCCATACATCCATGAAACTTTACAAAATTAGGCTGTGGGCTGGATTTGACTTACAGACCATTGTTTGCAGACCCATGGTTTAAGGCCTAGCTAGTTAACACTGCTTTTCGTAACAGCATCTGGCTTTTGAAACGCATTTCTCATCCTAGAATTGTACATTATATGTGTGTTAGTGAAAGCCCATAATATTTAAGGGTCTTCTCTGCTCAATTTCACTTACTAAAAGCTGATTGATAATTGTAATCCGCTAGCATCTATTTAGTTTTCTATATTATTATTCAACCTATATTAGCTAGTCCTCAAAGTTGTGTCATTATTCGTAGGTATTTGGCAGATGAACAAGTCTAAATCAAGGATGAAATATTACCAGAACATGGCCAAAAAATGAGTTTTTCCAGTTAGAATTATTTTATTTATTAGTAATTTATGAGTATATTTAATACACTCCATTTACTAATTAATGAAATTGTTAAAGAATTGCCCTAAAGTACTTTGACACCTAGTAATTACTGTTTATTCATCTAGCACCATAATTTGAATACCTCATTCTATAAAGACATAATTATTCTAACAACTAATATTAAATTTACCAGGCACTTTTTTAGGCAACTTTCTGAAATTTATCTTAAATACCTGGTCAGAATTATTATGAAATTCACATTTCTGGGCTTCTGAAAGCCAACTTAATTCCAATCTTTAAAAAGGCAAAATTTTATATTTCCAACTGTATTTGTTGAATGTTTCCATGTAAGAGTAACAGAAGACCTGACTGAAGTTGGTGTAAACAGTAGCCGATTTGTCATGTCAGTTGACACAGAGACAATAGATGAGGCAGATGTGCAGAACACGAGAGATTTCCTTGTCTCCTCTCAGCCATTGTCGCTGTGTTGGTGATCATTTAATCATAATGGCAATATGGCATCTGTGATTCCCAGATTCCTATGGTGAAAAAATTATCTTTAGTTAAAAAGAAGAAAGGGAAAGAGAGAGAGAAAAAACAGTTACATGACTCTTTAAATTACTGAAGATATCTTTCCCAGAGGTTCCTTAGCAAGCCAAACCTTACAACTCATTTACCAGGTTAGCGTAATTAAAACTCAACTGATTATGTTAAAAAGAAAATGGAATACCAAGAGTCATTTACACTAGGCTTGCCAAACTACCACCCTATGGCCAAGTCCAGCCTAGCACCTCTTTTAGTGTGGATGGATTTAGTATGTATTTTATACTTGGAATCACTGAAAAAAATTCAAAATAATAGTTTTTTCATTATATGCTAACATTATACTAAGTCTAAATTTAAAGTCATAAATAAGTTTCTTAGAACATGATCATAATCTTCATTTGCATGTTGTCTCCGGCTATTTGTATGCTGCTGTAGCAGTTGGTAACATAAGACGAAGTGGCCCACACAGACCAAAGTGTTTACAATCTGACCCCTTACAAAAAATAAATGCTGACTCCTGGTTTAGACTGATTAATAATCCCTTGTGAGAATATAATTGATCTTCATTTGCAGCCAACGTAGCAGTATTTTTTTGGCCAGGATAAATTTAAAACATTTGTGTCCTTCCTTAAAATTGCCTCCTATATTTGGGAGTCTGAGTCTCTCATAAGTATATTTTCTTCTCTGCTGTTGAAATTTGAGATCATTCCTGCCAGAAATTAAGAGAGTAACAAAATAGAAACTGAGGATTCTCATTTTATTTTGCCATTTTTGAGGATCTATACCACCTACTGGTGTTTTAATAAATATTGAACAACAAGTTCTCTAAGAAAAAAATGCCATATTTTTAGCTTGCTAATTTCATTGGTGTTGAACGCTTCCACCAAGGCCAGTTTCAGGCTACCAGCATGACGTCATTGAATGTAGTGTTAGAAAGAGTTGAGTGCCCGTACCTTATGAACTATTCAAACTGGTTGAAACACAAACACCACTGATACCACCTCTCTCTAATGGGACTCTCTTTACTGATGCTTCTTGCATTAGCCACAACATAAAAGAAAAATTGTAGCTCTTATTATTGAAAAAAAATTTATCTAGGACTGTGTTATTTTAATATGTCTGTGGTACTGTTTTATAATGAATTTTGTTGAAATTTTCTCTTCTCTTTGTATTTATTTTCGTTTTGTTATTCAACTTTATTAGTTCATCTACAGAGTCTGCTTTCACATTGAATGAGAGAAAACAAGCTGACCTTGTTAAGTGCACGCCCAGGAAAATGCTCTATTCCAGATGTTCACCTTGTATTCCTTTCCTCCTCTAAACAACCTATGAGGTAAATACTATTACCTCTGAATTGAATCTGAAGAAACTTAAACTTACAGGTTAATAATTGCCCAAGTTTATGCTTAGAAGAAACTGCAGCACTGAAATTCTACATAGACTGACTTGACTCACAGTCTGAAGTGGGAAAGACAACAGAGTTCACCTGCAGAAGGCATTGCTGGGCCTTGGATATTGGCAGAAATGATAGGTAGGACAAGATCAGTATTAGATTTTATAGAGGTAAAATACTTATTTGGGCAAAAAAAGAAAGGATATAAATCTACTAAGGCAAGATCTGCATTACCAGTTCTATAAGAAAAGTTCTGTTATTGGTGACCCTTGGCAACGTCATATAAAACATTCAACTTCACATAAACTGCTAACACTAGACCACTTGTTAAAATAGGAAATTGAATACACAGGGGATCGAGTACAAAGTAATAACAGCGTGGCAAAGAAGTTGTAGCTGTCTACTCCCCTCACCCCAACCTTGCTCCCAATCTCCCACCTCAGAGACTTAAGGGAACAAAGGGGAGAAGTTGGGGTTATCAGAATTTGTAAGTTTAGAGGAGCATCCTTGCTGAGCAGGGACTCACACTTCTGAGGAGGGGACATATTCCACTGCTGTTGCTTGGGGAAGGTGCTAGAAGGCTGATTTGGGGCATGAGGGAAAAAGGTGAAAGCTGGAATCAATTACTGCTCCAAGGCAAACAGCTGCTCCTAGAGGAACATGGGTAAGAGCAAGCAAACAGGAAGGATGTCCCCTTCTCTTGTTGACCCTTGTCACAGCAACACAATGAATTTTAGAGAGAAGTGGCTAAATTCCATGATCATTGTTAAATCAATAATCTTACCTAATTCTTTATCTGCCTTGATTTCTTACATCATGATATCTGTGATTATAGGAATACTCAGTTTGTTTTCCTTTTTCTTCTCTAGTAGCATTCCAACTGTTCCTTTGGGGATCCATCTTTTATTTCTTCTTGTTCAGATAGTCTGAAAAGCATTGACCCAATCATCACTTGTCATGGTCAGAGTATATCTCTGGGCTGTCCAAAAAGGACACTTCCCCATTAACCATAGTGGTTTATTTTGCCATGTGCCCATGATTTAAGGTAGTCTAATGAGAAACTTAACCAGGAATGTTGTTGAAAATAGTGAGTAAAACAAATGTTCTTTTTCTGCAAAAGTAGCTAAGCACTTAGTAGGCAGTAAGCTCACTGCTTCTGGTGGCTATTTTGCCTAGGAACAATACTGGGTACATTTCTTTGCGAAAGACTACAGGAAAAGCACACAATATAAATGAATACAAAGCGAAGTTATAATGGGAAATTTCTTACAACTTACATTCATTTGAAACTAAACTAGCCATAAATCTAGATTCTTAATAATAATAGTATTAATAATAAATAACACTCATAAAGCAAATACTTTGTGTTAGGTACTCTTCCATGCAATTCATAGGACTAATGCATGTGATATTCACAAGGACTATACCAGTTAGATACAATTATTATGCAATTTTGCATATAAAGAAACTGAGGAAAAGAGTGGTTATATTCTTACCTAAAGTCACATAGCTAGTAAATAATTTAACTCAAGAATGTTTGCCTTTATCCATGCCATTAGGTAGGCTGATGTGCTTCAGTTATAAGAAATAATGCTCTTTCTTTTTGGTTTATGGCCATTTGAGTTTTTGTTTTATTTGCCTTGTGATGGCCTGCAACTAAAATGACCTAATAATAGCCTCTCAGTAAAAGCAATCTTTCTTTTCTTTGAAATCAATATTTGATATATATTCACTTATTTTATGTCACTCATTTGATTTCTTGAAATTTGTGTGCACAAATATTATTCTTGCTACTGAAATTTGCAGAAATTTCAGGATATATTCTCAAATGTTACTTTTACCTACATTATTGCCTATATCACATCATAGCAAGAGTTAGTAATCAATGGTACACTCAGGATTAAAGTCAAATCTCAGGAAAGCCTCATAGTTTAAATACTCAAGGATACAAAATTATATCAATATGGTCCCAAGCACTTATTTCTGAAGAAAATGTATATATTTTCTTTATGAAAAGTTCTAGGAGAATTTGAAAAATTGAGATATTTCATTTCTATCATTTGAGAAAATGGTTTCTTATTTTTTGCTATTCCCAGCACATCATTTGTTTCCTCAGACCAAGATAAGAAAGGTTGCAGCATATGCTTATTTTGTTTTTGAGCATAACAGTTAATGGCTTTTTCTGCTCTCAGGATTTTTTAAGCCATTAATTTTATCTTAGCCCTTTTTGCATTCCACACTTTCCTGAATACAAATTAAGTGTGTAAATTTCTCTTACAGCCACATCTCCTGACTAGCCAAATCAGTTCACTCCTCCTCTATCACACTTACTCAGGCTCCGTGCCCTCTCCTATTACCTCAATGACAAGTTGACATAATACAGTGCTTTACTTGTATCATTCATTTCTGGTGCTAAAGTAATGATATAATTGATTTAGATCCTTATTTTAGCCTCATTTAATCACGGGCATATAGGCTCTAAAAGAGTTCCGAGGTCATTATTCTCCAGCTTCTGTTGCACACATGGATTCTATTAAGAGAGTAAATTCACAGCTATTCAGGTAAAATACATCAGGTGTAAACTTAATTTCTTTTCTTATCTCTCAGTTTTTAATTGTATGTCAACTGTAAAAGTTGATTAGGATTAGTCAGTACTTTTATAACACAGCTGCCTCAATGAAAAGATGAAATTTGATTACAACAGATGACAAGGAGCTGTTATAATAAAGCCACTCTATACTGTTTTCAAAACTTTCTATATATCAATCCTATATTCCATCATGTAACTCATCTCCTTGGTCTAATCTCCATTGTCCAGATTTTATAAAGCAGCAACTAGAAACTGTCCTTTTTTTCTCCCATTTTTCCTAGGGAATCTTGGGTCTTCAGTCAGGATGTACTTTGAAGTTCCCAGTATAGATGGAAGGCTGAAAAAACAGCTCTGCCTCTCTACCAAGATGCCTCTAAAAATGGAAGTAAAGACAATTCAGAATAGAATGGAAGGGAAATATAAATAAAGCAAGAGTTCAATAAATTTCTCATGGGCAGAAAGAAGAATAATGGTAACTAATATAGTAGACCAGAGAAATGCTTAGCGTAGAGTATGTGAAAAATAAGATATGACCAAGAATGAGAAAGTTAGTGTGGCAAAAAACTCAAATTTGTCTCTTAGAATAGTCAGACACTAATTTGAGTAGGAATGAAATTTGTGATTGCAAATATTGGGATTAACTTAATGGCTATATATGAAAGATATGAAAGAAATTATATACATACTTGGCCTCTAAACTTTCTGTATGCTGTGTCATAAGAACAAGTACAAAATCTAATAATTTCTGGCATTCGGTATCCCTCATCTTCAGTGAACCTCACTCAGTGAAAAGCCCTATGCTGAACTCAGAGTTGTTAGGCACCATTTTTTACCCCTTGAAATGAAGAAAAAATGTGGTAAAAAAACAACTATAAACTAAACTGAATGTACAGCAACATCTGAATATATATTCAACCCATAAAGCAAAAATTGGGTATTATAAAAAAAAAGAAAAAACAAATGAAAAAAATGTAATAAATCCTCCAGAAATATAAAAAAATTGGCTGTAAAATATTTCACTAGATGTTATGGAAATAATATAGATTATCCATTGAAAATCATGGGAGAAAAAGAGGAATGGAGAAATATGAGTGAAAGATCAATCCAGAGGGTCCAGTAAATATTAATAAATGTCCCATTAAAAAACAGAGTCAATAGAAATAGAAAAATGAAAGAGAAAAGTAGAGAAATTTAAAAAATTAAATACATGAGAATTACAAAAAGCAAAGTGCTTAAGTCTTCAAAATGAATATGTTCATTAAATGCCTGTGATAAAAATTACACCCAAAGAGTCATGAAATTACAGAATATTAAGTGTAAAAACAAGACCCTTAATTCTTCCAAAGAACAAAATAGGAACTTTTGCCTTGAGTAATGGTTGACTAAATGTACATGGACCAAAATTTTCATAAAAATAAATACTTAGGATAGATGAAAATACACATATGTTTTATGTACATTTTATAAGAGCTAAATGGAGATAAGGAGTTAGAGCAAAATTTAACATAAAACGAAACAAATGAGTGACAAAATGGCAGACAACTCACAAAAGTAGGTTAAACTTGAATAGGCATTTCACAAAAGTAGAAAGCCAGATAGTAATGAACATATGAAAAATAACTTCACTTTTAAATAATCAGAGAATGTGTCTGGTGATTTAAAAATATGCCTGCAAATTATTTGGTATTCCTGCCATTGAGTGTTAGGGATCTACATCCTTCCTCTTCAATCTGACTTGGTTTGTGACTACTGCAATACAGTATGTGTTTTCCAAGGCTAGGTAATAAAAATGATAGGAAATTTCCACTCTGTTTACTGGAACACTAGTTCTCAGAACCTGTTACTTCCATGTAAGGATTTGCACTACCCTGAGACTACCATGTTATGTGGAATCCCAAGCTACATATAGGAGACACTATTTATAGGTGCTTTGATCAAGTCCCAAATAAACCCAACATTTGTGTCATTTCCACACAGATGCCTTATATGTAATTGAAGAAGCCTTCATATGCTTCCAGCCCTAAGCTGGTTCATTTACCCTGGGTCACCTGAATCATTTTAGCGGAGTCACCAGACATCATGCAGTAAGGCAAGCCATCCCCATTGTGTCTAAAAAGCCTTGAACATAAAAAAAATACTTACTGATTTACTACACTAAACTTTGGGGTAGTTTGCTTTGCATGAATAAATAGAAGAGAATTTGGTGCCTGGAAGCAGCCTGTTGCCAAAATAAAACCTAAAATATGTGGTGACTGTTGGACTAGGTATTCCTGGAAGCATAATGGACCTTATAGAGGCTATTGGTAAGGATTTGAAGGAAAGTGTGGGAAATGACTATTAAATTTAGGAGAAAAAAGGGGCCCTTGTTAAAGAGTAGAGGACACTGCCGCTTGTGGTAATGTGGAAAGTAGAAACACCTAATAAATTTGCTGACTTACCTAAAGCTATTTGGAGCAGAATATTGATGCCATATGCTTATTACATATTCCTACAATAAAATGAGAAAAGAAAGGAACTAAATAAAAAAAGTTCATATTTTAAGTAGAATTTAGAGAAAAATATATGAAGCATCCAGAACAGCCATTAGAGGTCTCAGAATAAGAAAGGGCATCAGGACTTTTTAATTCACACGAATGAGAGGATAAAGACTACATAGAGCTCACCGGTCAATTATAATTAATACATTGAGAGGCAATCATTCATATTAATACACTTTCACATAATACTTTCACATAATGTCTGGTTTTACCTACTGTTTTTTTTTAATTCCTATGTTGTTTTTATGCTTAGAAAGTTATTTTTCATATAGAAAGCTGAAAACTTATGCTTATTTTCTTCTCTATTTTAATACATTCTAACATTCATTTGTTAATCCATGTGCAATAATTTTGGAGTGACCTCATTGATTTGAAATTCATTTTCTTCCAGTCAGAACATTATATTCTTCTGTAATGTTGACTATTGCTCTTGTTCCATTTTCATAGATAGATGAACTTATCTGGAGATTGGGTCCTTTTCTCTAGTCTATGTCCATGATTTTCGGTCTCTTCATGTTTATATATTTTTTATTTCCTTCCTTTTAAACATTAAAAAGCTTGTAAAGATTATCCTCTCCTTTTTTTATCCTCTACTCTTTCAAGTTTATTTTCTATGCTTCTTATTATCACATTTTTCTTCCTAATGAAATTGCCCAACTTGGCTTTGTTAATATGTTTTATATTATTTTATTTTCTTATTATTCAGATCTTTCTTATCTCTTCTCTTCAACCTGTTCTGAAATCACAACTAGGATGCTCTAAAATTTACTCCTTTTTCCTCTGTTACATCATGTAGGAATATACATCATTCCTACATTACATCATTGTACATTATGTTTTCTGTCTTCATTTTGAATGCAGCACTGAATAGTCGAAAAATAGGAATTGTAACCTAGGTGACATAAGAGAACCAGACAAGCAAGGATCCAGGGTCATCAGCATTATCAGCTGTGAAATTGTTCCTAGAAGTCCAGTAATGAAAAAAAATACCTTTTTGCACTTTGATATGTTGATCATATAGCAAACAGTGGGGTATACAAATGCTGGATAATTTTGGTGTCATATCTGAAACTACTTTCTGATTGAAAAAAGAGAGGTGGTCAGTGGATCAACATCAATTTGGAGAAAGGAAAACAGGAATAAGAAATAATTATGTTGATAGTCTACTTTGTGGTAGCTAGACAAAGGGGGTGAAATTTTTGACAAGCTGTGTTCCCTGACCTCAAGGGACATACCTCTATCTAGAGAAAATAGTCAATTAAATCAGCGAATACAATGCAGAGTAATGAAGAATAAAAAATGATGACAGGATACTCAGGCACCATATGTGATGGACATTTCGTGCCATCTAAGCATCAGGAAAGGCTTGAGTTTTGAGAGGTGTAGTATTCTGTCATTAGCTCTAGAATAGTTAACACCTTTATGACTGACCTGGATAAGAACATAAAAGACATGCATATCAAATCTGTGGGTACCTCAAAATTGAAAAAGATAAATTCTGTTAAATGTAATTAGAACTCAAAATGACATCACTCATCTAAAATACATGGTCAAACACAAAATGAATTTGGGCAAAAAATGTTAAAACTGCATTCATATTTAAGAAAACTAAAATAATTTAAAATTGGATACTGAAAATTTGTTTTAACAAGTAGAAACAAGAAGAAGAAAGAGTGTTTGAGAGAACCAAGAGGAGTAAGCCCTGAGAAAGTGAGCCTTAGGGGTGAATATTGTTTCTCAACATGTAGGATTGGTTGTATAGCATAAATGCATTCTCCTTCCTCCAGAAGGTCAAACCAGAAACAATGCACAAGATTTCAGCTAAAATGGAAAATATTCTTTTAATAATTGCAGCAATGCAATGATAGATGTGACTGCATTGATATGTCTTCCATCACTGGTGGAATTAAATGAAATGGAAAGGTGCTTAGTCAGGAATGCTTTGTAGGTCGTTTTCTCCTAGGGAGAAGCTCATAGCAAATGATGTCAAAACCCCTCTCAGCATTAAATTATTTGATACTAATCATTACGAAAAAAATCAATAAACAATTCAACAAATAATAATGAGATATTGGACAATGTGGATAAATAGAAAAATTGCCATTTTGTTAAGTATGCTCTCTAATGAAATAGTTTTTGCTTTATATAAATATATTGCCAAGAAACCTTGTAACATTATTTGTAATAAAGACATAGTTCTTCCTTTAGCTATGATTCAATAGAGAACTACTAAGTAGAACAAATTGTAAAGCACATAATGTATATTCAACTATGAGGGTAAATGGGGAAAAGAAAAGACAGATGTACAATATGAATCAAATTACTAATCACCTCAGGAAAACATGCACACAGGCAACAAACTTAATGCTTACTTATTAGTAATTGCATTAAACTATTATTCTAGAGGTGTATTCAAACTTTAATATGTAAAATCAGTTTAATATGGTTCCAACTCCCACTTCATGAAATAGCTTTAACTTTATATATGGATCATATGGTTTCTATTAAAGGTCTGTCTATTGTTGTTTATCATTCCAATAAATAGGCATTGGGATAGGGATGTGAGTGGGTAGGATAGTCAGAATTAATCTGAGGCAAATTTTATTGAAGATTATCAATGATATTAAAGAAATTCAAAAACTGAAGTACATGATTTGTTTAAAATATGGTTGAATGAAAGGCTATCTTTCTCTGGGGCACTAGAATAACTGTGATCACTATTTTAAATTTACTTAATAAGCAATTTATTTAACACCATTTCGTTAGTTTTAATAAGGTCATACATTCATGTGTAGAAGACTGTATAGTAAAAAAAGAATTCCTTCAGTGTTACTGGATTATTATGAAAATGTCTCTGTATATGTATGCATAGTAATACACTAAGTCAATTTGATTTTTTCAATTAAAATACATCTATGATAAGTAGAATTCTTCAATAACTCAGGCCATTATATAATCTGCTCTCTCTCTGTGTAGGCAGAATATGTGAATATGATGGAATATCATTTTATAATAATTTTATATTATATGGCAAAGCTTTGCACATGTGAGATTCCTTATCAGTTTGATTTTGAGTTAATTATAAGGGAGAATATCCTGGGTGGGCCTGGCCTAACCGAGTGACCCCTTGAAAAGGACAAGAAATAGCAACAGACCTGCCCTGCGGTCGGTCGTAGAAGAATGAAACCGTCATGTTGCAAACTGCCTGTGGTAGCCGCACGGTGGGGAACTCTGGGTGCCCTCCAGAACTGAGAGGGGGTAGCCGGAAAGAAAGCAGAGCCCTTGGCTATACCCCACAAGGAAGTGAATTCTGCAAACCCTAGTGAGTTTGAATGAGGACCTTGAGCTCCAGCTATAGTAGTAGTCCCAGATAATTCCTTGATTTCAGCCTGGTGAGACCTTGAGCAGTTTATAACCATAATTTGAATTATTTATCCCCTTAACACTACATTTTAGAGAATAGCTCTTTACACTTACTACTTTATTATTTGATTTATCAGTTATGAATGGTATCTTTTGACTCTCAGCCATAAAGAAAAGAAAAATCAGCCTTGCTACACAATCTTCAACCTTTCGCTCTTGACCTTTGAACATAGTTAAGACTTTGTATCCTTAACATAATTTTATATATGTTTTGGTCTCAGTTCTACCATCAAGCATATTCATATTCAAATATGCTCATTGCTCACTCCCAGTCCTTTAACTGTATTTCTAGTCATCTTTTAGTGGGGTGAATCTCCTCCAGCAGATTATTAAAGGACAAAGTGGGTTTTTATATATAATAAAATATTATTGACTTTCTATTTGAAAAAGACTTTGGGCTTGTATAAAGTTTGTGGCTTCGGTTTCTTTGCTTGAGGATTTTAATAGGTATTGTTTGACTGTTTTCTGGTGTTGAATGTTGCTTTGTATAAAACTGAGATCCCATGTAAGGTGTTTTGACATATGCAAAAATAATTATTTGTCTTTTGAAATTTAGTAACCTTACTAACTTATGACCTTTTGTTTTAATAATTCCCGAGGTATATTGTGCTCTTACAACATGTAAATTAAGGTGTTTTTTTTTAATTCAGAAGAATAGTACTCTACTTACATCTTTTAGTTTTCTTTCATTATTTTAGTTTTTTTAAGTACTCTACTATTTATAAGTTGATTCTTAGTTGTTTCATTTATGGTTGTCATTTTCTCTATAGTAATTTTAATCTCTATTAAATTTGATTTCCTTTTGCTTATATGTTTTTAATTTACATTGTCTCCTATGCTCCTCTCCCCCTCACATAGTCCTTTTCTGTGGTCATTCCATGTATGTCTTCATTTTCATGATTTCTCATTGTTGTTATTCCCTTTCTTCCTGTCTACTACCATTTTACCTCCTTTTGTTTTCTCCTCATAGAGAGCTGTAGAGAGTCTATTTTGTAGATAGAATGGATTAAATACACATTTGAAAGAGTGGAATTTATCACTGATTCTCTTTTTATGAATAGGGAAAATTTGGCTAAACATTATTTTCATGGAAACAATAGTTTATCATGTGTTCTTTATCTCATATTTTTTTCTGATAATCTGTCATCCTTCAGTATTTGTATGTAGATTCTCTGCTGATCACTTTTTAATTTTCAAATTGGAAAAAGTTGACTTGAATTTTTCCATAGACCAGTTATTTGGAATATCTTTTACCACTACTACAATTTCCAACTTTTGATGTGACTGTCAAAAGTTTCTGTGGCATTTCTTCAACAGAGGAAAACATTCCTTAATACTTTATAATTATAGTACCCACTCAGGGATTTTTAAAAATAAGATCAACAAAAAATGAATGTTACCTAATTGCACCCTTTGAAATCTAAAAATGATTTTCATTGGTTTCATAAATGGACAGGTTATAAGATGTATATAAAATTAACAGTTAATTATTCCCAAATCATGGGAGGTTGTTTTTCACTCTTCCTTGACATTTAGTCTGAAAGTTATGAATGAAGTATTTTGATTCAATTTTGTCAGTATGAGCTTTTGGTGTTAAGGGAAATTTTCTTCTTTCTCAGTATCATTGTTATTTGTCTGTGAACTTGTTTTACTTGCATGAGGCAATAAAAGCTATGTGTGTAATATCCAGATTATGTCCTCTAAAGAAAAGGACCATGTTTTTCCTTTCCATTTATCCCTTCCTTTTGACTAGATGACATTTGAAGGTGAGAGTCAAAACAGACTTTTGGACCGCACAATAAAAGCTGTTTAGCAAACAATTTAGTTGCCCCAAATCAATGACTTTAGTGCCTGTATCTCATTGATTCAACATATTTAAAATTTTATTTTACCCTCATGTCTTGTTAAATAATTGCTTCATAGAAATACTTACTATAAGCTTAAGATCTGTTTTGGAAAATTGTTTCCAAATGGATGATACTAATTTAAAATAACATTCAGTAGCTATTAATGTAGCTGTCCTGTAACATCCTTATCAGCATTATGGGTTATTGGTAGTATTTTTATAGTCTAATAAGTTGTATTAATTTGAATATTTCCAGTAATTTATGAGCCACTTTTTTCCTATAGTTTGGTGAATAAAAAAAATCAGCTCTGGAGTCAGAAGTGGGGTTGAAGATTGCCTTAATATATACTATGTCTGTGACCTTGGATATGTCACTCCAGTCTTGAACATCAGTATTAGGTGTGCAGAAAATAATCACATCTACTTCTTGGAGTTGTTGACATTCTAACATAATACTGGTAAATGATATGCCTAGCAAAGCATACATATACATATATATATATATATATTGATCTCGGAGGATGTTACTTTAATGATTTTACTATTTTTTATACTGTTACCCTTATTAATATTATTTTTCATGCCATCCCTTATTTATCTTCCTTGGGGGATAGTATGTTCCTTTCTCTGTTAGGCTCTCATATTCAGATTATTTTTATTGATTTGTACAATTTATAATCAGACTGTTGAAATTTTTGTATTTCCTTTTATTCCATTTGTCTAAGTTTCTCTGTACCACATTTTAAATTTGTACATAAACCAATGGATAATGTTTACCTTTTTTCTTATTCTTATTACTTTAAAGTCATATGCAAATAGACTAAATTTCACCACCTAAATATCCTATAAGAACTTCAAACTGAATATTTACATAGGAGTTCTTATTACAGTTTCTCCCAAATTTCTAATATCCTATATTAATATATTAACACATGTAAGTATATTATATATTCCCATATTAGTTAAGACTATTAGTTTAGCTTCTGTATTAAAAAGCCCTGCCCTTTCTCTGGAAGCCATTTTCAGATTAGTTGTCTAGTTAATCCATTCAGCATATGTCAAATATTGTCACTCCTTTGCAAGGCACCCTCCAGTATCTTACCATCTTTCTCAGAGTAAAACTTGAATTTCTTACATAATTTGCCTGTTTCCAACTTTAATGTTTTGTTTTGTTTTTAGCTTTCTGTTCTAATCACTTTGTCCCAGACATGTTGGTCTTTTTGCTGTTTCTCAGACATGATAGAGAAAATTCACTTCCATCTCAGTGAATTTGCACTTAACTATTCTATTTGTGTAGAAATACTTATATTTTCTTTAAGTATTTATATGACTAGCTTCCTCATTTCCTTCTGATTTGCACTGAAAAGTCACTTTTTCTGTTATGATTTTCCTGATCACTCTATCAAAAATGTGTTTTCCAATGTAATATTTCATATCCCCCTTCTCTACATTTTCTCCATTTTGTATTTCCTTTTTTCCAAATTTATTGAGATATAATTGACATACAGCATCATATATTTTTAAATTGTGTGACACAATGATTTGATACATATATATATTGGGAAATAATTATCAAAATGAGGTTAAACACCCATCACATAGTTTCCATATATAATATTGTATTGTGTACTGTACATTATGTCTCAAAAACTTATTCATTGTATAACTAGGAGTTTGTACACTATGACCACCTTTACCTATTTCCCTCACTCCCCAGCTCTCTGCCCCTGACAACCACCAATTTATTCTTTGCTTCTATGAGCTCTTTTTTTTTAGATTCCACATATAAGTGACATCATATAGTATTTGTATTTTTCTGTCTTATTTCACTTAGCATAATGCCCTCAAGTATCCTCCATGTTGCAAATGGCAGGATTTCCATTTTTTTATGGCTGAATTATATTCCACTCTCTCTCCCTCTCTCCCTATCTCTCTCTTTCTCTCTATATATGTATACACATGTACACACACCGCATCTTCCTTATCCATTTACCCCAAAACAGGCACTGAGGTTGTTTCCATGTCTACACAAATTCCCAACAGGTACATGGAAACTTGTTCAACATCACTAACCAGTCAGGGAAATGAAAATCAAATCCACAGTGAGATACCTCACACCTATTAGAATGAATGGCTATTATAAAAAGGACAAGAAATAATAAGTGTTAGTGAGGATGTGGAAAAAAGGGAACCCTCTGCACTGTTGGTGGGAATGAAAATTAGTGCAGCCACTATGGAAAATAGTATGGTGGTTCCTCAAAAAAATTTTAAAATCTTATAGTTCTTTAACATTTTTTAGTATCCATTATACTATATATTTCACATACCTACCTCACTATTTATCTCCTCCACTAGAAATAAGCTCCAGAAAGGCAGGTGTTTTGTGATTTGCTTACTCATTTAAGTTTGCAGCCTGGAATTAGTCCTGGTACATAGTAGATGTTCAATAAATATTTTTAAAATTAATACCTTATTTCATAGTAGCTGTATATACATACACAACAATGCAGATGTTATAAAGTAAAAAAGGGAACAGGAATAAACTTAACAAATAACATATTTGTTCTTTATTAGAGCCAATGAAAATGTACCAGATTCCTTCCACTTTATCAAGGATTACCATATGAATAATTTGAAAGTTTTGATCCTCCATCTCACAACATTCCATAAATATATACATACTTCCAGATTAATATTTGCAGGGGCTTTGCACTTGAGGTAGTTGATTGAGCATAGGGTTTTACTCTTCTCTCCTCTTCCACATTATACAAAATTTCAAGGTTAACAGTTAACAGTGACAGCAAAGTTTTACAAAGAAGTAACAAAAAATAGTATAGTGAAAGAAGAAAATCATTAGTAGATGAAAGATTCAGCTTTTTGGAAGACAAGACAGTGGATGCAAGCATGCTATGCTTATGGTGGTGAGAGAATAGAAACCACAGTGAAGGGTATCTGTGGTATTGGACATGTGGGAGAGGCCAAATCCAGCAGATTCCTGGAAAGACAGACATAGAGATTATATAGAGATTATGCATGGAAGGGAGGCCAAAAGCACAGGGACTGCTTAAAATGTCTGTGGAACAGCTGCAACTGATTCACACTTCCTCTCTCCACCAGGTAAGGAAAATGACCAATTGACCAGACACTCAGTTTTGCACCTGGACAAAAAGAAAACAAGCTGTAGTTTGTGAATTTAGACTGTTTATTTGGATTATTCTTGCTTCTTGAGGTAAGCCTGTGCTGCTATGTTCTTTCCACTTAGAACCACTTTTGTTGCATCCCACAAATTTTAAACTGTTGCATTTTTGTTTTTATTTGTCTCCATGTATTGCTTGATTTCTGCTTTGATTTATTCACTGATCCATTGATTAATTAGAAGCAGATTGTTTAGCCTCTATGTGTTGGTTTTTTGTGTTCTTCATGTCATTTATTTCTAGTTTCATACAATTGTGGTCTAAGAAGTTCCTTGATATAATTTCAATCTTTTTAAATTTATTGAGGCTTAGTATGTGATCTATTCTGGAGAGCGTTTCATATGCACTTGAGAACAATGTGTATCCTGCTGCTTATGGGTGTGGGTGGAATGTTCTGTAGATATCTCTTAAGTCCATCTGATCTAATGTGTTGTTCAGTTCCTGTTTCCTTATTTATTTTCTGTCTGGATGATTTGTGTATTGATGTAAAGTGGGGGTGTATTAAAGTCCCTACTATGATTGAGTTGCTGCCTATTTCTTCTTTTAGCTCTGTTCATACTCTGTTCCTTTGAATTACCCAGATTTGGTCTATTTTATTATTCTTTATGGCACACACTGAATGACACAGCCAATCTCTCCATCTCTCATTCCTACTTGGAACATCTGTGTGTCAGATATTAGACACCCTTATATAGCTATTATATTTTTCTCGTGTATCCATCTATGCACTCATGATTATATGAATGTTATCAATTTAGTTTTCAATTTTTTAGCAACAGTCTACAGGAAAATTAGAAAAATTTTCCCTTGTACAATTAAAAATACAAGTATTAGAAGACAGGAAATTAAAAGGGAAGGCAATTTAAGGGGTAAGTCACTTCATCTTATATAGAGAGAAGTCAAAGCCTCAGCTAAAATAGATCGAATAAGAAATAGAGACTTAAATGCTTTATTTAGATCTATAACCATTCAAAGAAGAGAAAAAGACCAATGTACTACCAAAAATAGGGTGAGTCCATTGAAGGGAGACCAGGAGAATGTAAACAAACTGATTCATCATCTCATTACAGATCATTAAAGCTGATGCCTAACTTTCATAGATTTAAAAAAAATTTAATTGAGCAAGTGTATTATGTAGTATATTTAGAGGCAGCCTTTATAGTATAATGATTAAAGGAATTAAAACCAGAAATTATTAAAATTACTAAAATTAGGGTGGAATAGGGTTGTGGCAGCTATAATAGGTAATATTTATTTTTATTATAAATACTCTACATCTCAACCTTTCTATATAGAGAACTTTAATTTTAAAATTTTAATTGGAAAAATGTATATCCATTTTGACCTAATAAAACTAACAGTTTCATTTCCTTTAAATATCAATGAAAGAATTTTTATTATGAAATATAAATAAAATTAAATATTCTTATAAACGGTATGTAATTAAACATGCAACACTGTTCTAAAACTCATCTTAAGGAATAATTAGAATTCCAAACAAATATGTATGTACATGATTATTCATTATAGTAATTCTTATAGTAAAATTCTTGGACACAAATATATCTAACAATAAAAAATGGTGAAATGTTTTCTGATATAATATGATGGTTAATTATTTTCAAGAGTACTTCAACACATGAAAATCAGAAAATTTAGAATTATTGAAGTTTTTAAAAGGCTAATATAAAGTTATTTGTGCATTTAAAATTGATTGATAATTAAGAAAAGCTTATTTATACACCAGACTGGGGAGAATAATGTCAGGGGGTGGTGGGGATACAATAATTTTTATTTATGTATATACAGATATCTTTACAGTTACATAAAATAATAGGATTCAAGATGGTGGCATGAGAGGTGAGCCAGAAAACTCCTCCCCAAACCACATATGATATGAAAATATAGTTATTACAACTAATCCTAAAAAAGCAACAGGAAAGAAGGCGGCACCAGACTGCATACACCTGGAGAACAGAGCAGACCTCACGAAAGAGGGTAATGTACCAAAGCCTTGATCTGGTGGGACCCAAGCCCTTCCCCCAACCCAGCGCACCAGTGGGAAGAAGAGAAATGGAGTGGGGAGGAGGTGGAATCCCAGGACTGCTGAACACCCAGCCCTGGAGATCCGCTTTGGGAGCACAAACCTACACTGCATGGTGCTCTGGAGATTAGTGGGGTTGGAAAGCTAAGACAGGGGAAATACTTGGATAGACAGAGATTCCAGCTGTTTGTGGAGGACAGGGATCCAAATCTGCCCACTCTGGGATAAAGGAAGGGCGGGCAGTCTGAGCGGCTTCCTCGCAGTGAGAGGGCTGCTGAAGGGGCGGGGTTTGCATGGAGCTTGCAGGAGAGAAGCAATAGGTGGACAAGGTTGTCTGGGCATGCTCTTCCCAGCAGGTTGAGAACTTTCAGGAGTTTAAGGCGCTCCATCCCCCTGCCTGGCTACTCAGCTCCAAGATCCCCAGATGTGATATGCAGCCTGCTGCACCTTCCTCCTGGCCTACCGACACTGGATAGCAAACCAGCAGTCACTATCTTGGTGACAGGCCAGCCAGAGGGAGGCCCAACCTACGACAACTACAGGCCCAAAGCACAGAGGCTTAGACCTGTGTGCTCGGCTCACTGGTTCTGACAGTTGAGACAGGCATTGCAGCCAGGAAGCAGGAAACAGCTCTTTCCTACACCCAGGCACCAGGACCGCTCCTCTGTGACCCCTGACCACACTCCATGGGGTGACCAGTTCCAGACACTTGAGCTTCTGGGCACTGGAGGGCACCACATAGAAATATGAAACGTCAAAGGAACCTGGTTCAGACCAAAATCTCACAAACCCAGGAAAAGGGCAAATGAAACTGAACTCACCAATCTTCCTGAGAGTTCAAAATAAAAATCATAAACATGCTCATTAAGGTACAAAAAAATATTCAAGAACTCAGGGATGAATTTATAATGGAGGTAAATCATTAAAAAATTTAATATCTGAAATGAAACATACAATGGAGGGACTTAAAAGCAGATTAGATGTAGTAGAAGAGACAGTAAATGGAATAGATATTACAGAATAGGAACACAAAGAAGCTGAGGCACAGAGAGAAAAAGATCTCTAGGAATGAAAGAATATTGAGAGAACTGTGTGACCAATCCACATGGAACAATATTCACATCATAGGGGTACCAGAAGAAGAAGAGAGAGAAAAAGAGATAGAAAGTGTCATTGAGGAGGTAATTGCAGTAAAATTCGCCAGTCTGGGGAAGGAGATGGTGTCTCAGGCCATGGAGGTGCACAGGTCACCCAACACAAGGGACCCAAGGAAGACAATAACAAGACATATAATAATTAAAATTGCAAAGATCAAGGATAAAGACAGACTTTTAAAAGCAGTGGGAGAGAGAAAAAAGATTGCAAACAAAGGAAAACCCATTGGGCAATCATCAAATTTCTCAACAGAAACGTTAGAGGCCAGAAGGGAGTGGCATGATATATTTAATGCAATGAAACAGACGGGCCTCAGAACAAGAATACTCTATCCGGCAAGGTTATCTTTTAAATTTGAAGGGGGATTAAACAATTTTCAGATAAGCAAAAGCTGAGAGAATTTACCTCCCACAAACCAAGTCTACAGTCCATTTTGGAGGGACTTAGAAGTGTTCCTAAGGCTAAATACCTTTCACCAGAGGAAATAAAATGACAGCAAAGTAGAACAATTAATTAATAAGCTGATGCAAAACCAAATCAACTACCCCCAAAATCAATCAAAGGATAGAAAAAGAGTACAGAATATGATACCTAATATATAAAGAATGGAGGAGGTAGAAAAAGGAGGAAAAGAAAAAAAAAGAACTTTTAGGTTGTTTGTAATAGCATACTAAGTGAGTTAAATTAGATTGTTAGATAGTAAGAGAATTACCTTTGAACTTTTTGTAACCATGAATGTAAAGCCTGCAATGGCAATAAATACATACATACCAATAATCACCCTAAATGTAAATGATCTGAATGCACCAATATAAAGATACAGAGTCACTGAATGGATAAAAAACAAGACCTGTCTATATGCTGCCTACAAGAGACTCACTTCAAACCCAAAGACATTCACAGACTGAAAGTAAAGGGATGGAAAAAGATATTTCACCCAACTAATAGGGAGAAAAAAGGAGGAGTTGCAGTACTTGTATCAGACAAAATGGACTTCAAAACAAAGAAAGTAATGAGACAAAGAAGGACATTACATAATGATAAAGGGGTCATTCCAACAAGAGGCTGTAACTATTAAAGCATCTATGCACCCAACACAGGATCACCAACATATGTGAAACAAATACTAACAGAATTAAAGGGGGAAATAGAATGCAATGTATTCATTTTAGGAGACTTCAATACACCACTAACTCCAAAGGACAGATAAACCAGACAGAAAATAAGTAAGGAGACAGAGGCCCTGAACAACGCATTAGAACAGATAGACCTAATGACAACTAGAGAACATTCAATCCAAAAGCAACAGGATACACATTCTTCTCAAGTGCACATGGAATATTTTCAAGAATAGATCATACCCTATACCACAAAAAAGAGCCTCAGTAAATTCAAATAGGTTGAAATTGTACCAACCAGCTTCTCAGATCACAAAGGTGTGAAACTAGAAAAAAATTACACAAAGAAAACGTAAAAGCCCCAAAACACATGCAGACTTAATAACATGCTCCTAAATTAGCAATGGATCAATGACCAAATAAAAACAGACAACAATAATTCAACACTGTAAAACCTGTGGGACACAGCCAAGGCCGTGCTAACAGGGAAGTGTATGGCAATACAGGCCTACCCCAGGAAGGAAGAACAATCCTAAATGGAGTCTAAACTCACAATTAACAAAATTAGAAAAGAAGAAGAAATGAGGTCCAAAGTTAGTATGAGGAGGGACATGATAAAGATTAGAGCAGAAATAAATAAAATTGAGAAGAATAAAACAATAGAAAGGATTAATGAAAGCAGGAGCTGGTTCTTTGAGAAAATAAACAAAATATATAAAGCCCTACCCAGACTTATTGAGAAAAAAACAGTCTACTCACATAAACAGAATGAGAAATGAGAAAGGAAAAATCACTATGGACACCACAGAAATACAAAGAATTATTAGAGAGTACTGTGAAAAATTATATGCTAACAAAATGGATAACCTAGAAGAAATGGACACCTTTCTTAAAAAATACAACCTTTCAAGGATGACCCAGGAAGAAACAGAAAATCTAAATAGACCAATTATCAGCAAGCAAACTGAATTGGTAATCAAAAAACTACCAAGAACAAAACGCCTGTACCAGATGGCTTCATCACTGAATTTTATCAAACACTTAGTGAAGACATAATACTCATCCTCCTTAAAGTTTTCCAAAAAGTAGAAGAGGAGGGAATATTCCAAAACTCATTCTAATAAGCCAGAATCACTCTAACACCAAAACCAGGCAAAAACACCACAAAGAAAGAAAATTACAGACCAATATCCCTGATGAACATAGATGCAAAAATACACAACAAAATATTAGCAAACTGAATTCAAAAATACATCAAGAGGATCATACACCATGATCAAGTGGGATTCATTGCAGGAATGCAAGGATGGTATAACATTTGAAAATCCATCAACATCATCCACCACATCAACAAACAAAGGACAAAAACCACATGATTATCTCCATAGATGCTGAAAAAACATTCGACAGAGTTCAACATCCATTCATGATAAAAACTCTCAACAAAATGGGTATATAGGGCACGTACCTCAACATAATAAAGGCCATACATGACAAACTCACAGCCAAGATTATACTTAACAGCATGAAGCTGAAAATTTTCCCTTTAGATCAGGAACAAGACAAATATGCCCACTCTCCCCACTTTTATTCAACATAGTTCTGGAGGCACTAGCCATGGCAATCAGACAACACAAAGAAATAAAAGGCATCCAGATTGGCAAGGAAGAAATTGAACTGTCCCTCTTTGAAGATGATATGATATTGTACAAAAAAAACCCTAAAATACTCCACTCCAAAACTACTATATCTAATATCTGAATTCAGCAAAGCTGTGAGAAAAAGAATTAACACACAGAAATCTGTTGTATGCCTATACACTAATGATGAACTAACAGAAAGAGAAATGAAGAAAACAATTCCATTCACAATTGCATCAAAAAGAATAAAATACTTAGGAATAAACCTTACCAAGGAAGTGAAAGACCTAAACTCTGAAAACTACAAGACACTCATGAGAGAAATTAAAGAAGATACCAATAAATGGAAACACATCTGATGCTCATGCATAGGAAGAATTAATATTGAAAGAATTGCCATTCTGCCTAAAGCAATCTACAGATTCAGTGCAATCCCAACAAAATACCAACAGCATTCTTCAATGAACTAGAGAAAATAGTTCTAAAATTAATATGAACCAGAAAAGACTCTGAATAGCCAAAAAAATTCCAAGAAGGAAGAATCAAGCTGGGGGGATTATGCTCCCTGACTTCAAGCTCTATGATAAAGCCATAGTAATCAAGACAATTTGGTACTGGCACAAGAACAGACCCATAGGCCAGTGGAACAGACTAGAGAGCCCAGATATAAACCCATGCATATATGGTCAGTTAATATATGATAAAGGAGCCATGGTTATATAATGGGGAAATGACAGCCTCTTTGACAACTAGTGTTGGCAAAACAGAACAGCTACATGCAAAAGAATGAAACTGGATTTTTGTCTAACCCCATATACAAAAATAAACTCAAGATGGATCAAAGACCTGAATGTAAGTCATGAAACCTAAAACTCTTAGAAGAAAACATAGGCAAAAATCTCTTGAATACAAACATAAGTAACTTTTTCCTGAATGCATCTCCTCGGACAAGGGAAACAAAATTAAAAAATGAACAAATGGAAATACATCATGCTAAAAAGCTTCTGTACAGCAAAGGACACCATCAACAGAACAAAAAGGCATCCTACAGTATGGGAGAATATATTTGTAAATGACATATCCAACAAGGGGTTAACATCAAAAATATATAAAGAACTCACAGGCCTCAACACCCAAAAAGCAAAAACCCTATTAAAAAATGGGCAGAGGATATGAACAGACAGTTTTCCAAAGAAGAAATTCAGATGGCCAACAAGCACATGAAAAGATGCTTCACATTGCTAAGTATCAGGAAAATGCAAATTAAAACCGCAATGAGATATCATCTAACACCAGTTAGGATGGCCAACATAGAAAAGAATAGGAACAACAAATGCTGGCAATAATGTGGAGAAAGGGGAACCCTCCTACACTGCTGATGAAAATGTAAACTAGTTCAACCATTGTAGAAAGCAGTATGGAGGTTCCTCAAAAAACAAAAAATGGAAATATCATTTGACCCAGGAATTCCACTCCTAGGAATTTACCCTAAGAATGTAGGAACCAAGTTTCAAAAAGACATATGCACCCCTATGTTTATACCAGAACTATTTACAATAGCCAAGATATGGAAGCAACCTGTGTGTCCATCAAATTAATGGATAAAGAAGAGGTGGTACATATACACAATGGAATATTATTCAGCCATAAGAAGAAAACAAATCCAACTATTTGCAACAACGTGGATGGAGTTAGAGGGTATTATGCTCAGTGAAATAAGCCAGGTGGAAAAAGACAAGTACCAAATGATTTCACTCATCTGTAGAGTTTAAGAACAAAGCAAAACCAAAGGAACAAACAGCAGCAGACTCACAGAACCCAAGAACGGACTAACAGTTGCCAAAAGGAAAGGGACTGCGGGTGGTGGGTGGGAAGGGAGGGAGAAGGGGAATAAGGGGCATTACGATTAGCATACCTAATGTGTGGGGAGTACAGGGAAGGCAGTATAGCACAGAGAAGACAAGTAGTGACTCTATCGCATTTTACTATGCTGATGGAGAGTGACTGTAATGGGGTGTGTGGTGGGGACCTGATAATGGGGGAAATCTAGTAACTACAATGTTGCCCATGTGATTTTATATAAATGATGCCAAAAAAATAGAATAAAAATTAAAAAAACAAGGGAAAAAATTATATATGTAATTTTATATAAAATAATATAGATTGTACATATCATATGTCAATGCAATTATATGTATAATATGTAGTTATATGTATATAATAGTTATGTATATTTAGATATGAAATCACATATTCATAATGAAAAATAATCAATGTTATAAAGATAAAATACAGGATACAGTATGTGGTTCTCAGGTCTCAGAATGGTATACTGAATTTGTGTTTATCATCACCACACAAATATGCTGTGTGTTGTCAACTGCCTACCTAGGTTTGGAATGACTGGTTGGTTTCTGATCTCATTCTTTTCCAAGTAACTGATTAGTTTTCTTAGAAAATTATCTGAACTTGTTAAATTTGAAGTTTTAAGTTACAAAAGAGTTTATGGCTTAGGCCAAGACTGCTCTCTAATCCTCACAAACATGAGTAGAAGTTCAGATGAGATTCAGACAGAGCTCAGGGGCATATGTAGAAATGTACTCTTACTTAACTTGAAATATAAAAATTGATTTTTCCCAGACATTTGTGTTGAGAACAGGCGAGAAGGAAAGGCAGGTTGCAAGACATAAGTCAATATATATATATATGGAGCTCTTCTAAGAACAAAAAGTATAAATGATATATTTACACAGAAATATGAAAACACAATTTTATAAACTTGTTATTTAAATTTTCTAGATTATTCTATACCTTCTATCTTTTATGGCCTAATATAAATCCCTTTACTTATTTATTAAGTATAACATAATTAGGTTATTTATATACACTCAGGAAAAAAATCCTCCAAATTTTTTCACTTCAATAACTGTAAGTGAAAATTTGCATTTCCAATAAAACTTGATTTGACAAGGTCTTTGATAATTATTGAATCTAACATTTTACTACCTATGAATTAAAAAGAATAATGTAATAATTAACAGTTACACATGTTACCTAGCATCAGAGTACTGTCTTCTCCACTGTGCTAGGTTAACACAAACAAAATCTTTTTTATCTTTTTCTCCTTAAGTAACAGGGCAAAGTTTGATATAATTAACTGAGATGATACACATTTTCACTTTAGACTTACATATTTTCTTTGAGTGTACTAAAATGTGTACGTTTTTCTGTTCACCATTTATTAATTATATTGCCCTAGAATGGGTCATGGAACAGGACTTAGAGAATGTGCAGAATGAGAGAACATAATTTTTGGAAGCAGGCTGACAGATTCTGTCATTAGTCAGAGGCGTGACCTTGAGCAAGTAACTTGATCTCTCTGAGCCTCAAATTGGGAAAACAATTATAGATCTGAGAATGAGATTCTGATGAAGTAGGTGGAATATGTAAATATTCAAATATGATGTCAAATTCCATCCCAGGTGTAACTAAATGTTAAACAGCCATGCCATAGCTATCAGTTCCCTCATAAAATTAGCATCTCTTTTTTTCTGTATTCCTTGGGGATTTGTTAAGATATGTATTTTGGGATGGTTAAAAAGTTTTCTTGAATTGTAAGATTAAAACCCTTGAATGAATTCCCAAAATGAACCTCTGAGGGGCCACTATCCCAAGTTTTTGAATTTGCAATAAAGTATGATGATAGAATATTCAAGAGTTATGCTGTCTGGATTCCAGTCCTGCCACAAATACTTATCTGTGAGACATTGGCACATTTCTTAACCAGTATGTGCCTCATATATTTTATAAATTGAGGATAATTAATGATAGCACCTACCTTGTAGAGTCGTTGTAGACTAAATGGATTAAAGCAAATTAAAAAGGTACTATATCTGACATAATGCTAGGAGTCCATAACTATTGTTATCATTTATTGGTGGTTTCTAAATCTAAAATCTTTTTACCAGGTCTGATTCCTATAGCCTGATGGAGTTTTTGAGAAGATGAAACTTCTATTACCACTTTTATTTCTAATTCTAATGTAAGTTTACTCTGCTTACAATAAATGGTACACAGCAGATCAAATACATTTCTGCATAATGACTCCTTTTGTGATCGTAAGCTCATATATCTCCATCAACATTTTCTTCTCTTCGTTCTTTTAGCCTTACAATGCAATGTTAGGCCACAGTTAAGTTGTGCACATTTTGATTTGCTCTCCTTTTATACACTGGGAAAAACCCCATCATATTTACAGGTGTGACTATGCGCTAAAGGCCAAGATCTTCCAACTAGCCACCAGCAGCAAAAAGTTGTCTTATATAGCTCAGATAAGATTCAACTCTAGCCTATAGTCAAATTTCTCAGTACAAGTATAACCTCAAATCTTATTTGCCTCCTTCAAAGCTTTCTAGAGCATTTTTTTCATATTTTTCCATTGAACCCTAATACTTCCATATGAATTCAAACCTTTCATTCTAACACATTGGTTTTAAGGATTGCTCACTCTTAGTACTATTCTGTGTTTCCTCTTTTATTATTTTATTTTCTATTAATATTTTATTGCTTTTTCCCTTTTGATTATGTGAGAAATCACTGTACTCCAACAGTTCTCTCTGCAAGCTGCTGATTAGATGATTATTAAGAAAGATGAGTTCTAATCTTCCTTTTGGCAATTTGAGTAGCTAAACAGAAATGCAACATGTACAGAAATAACAAAGATAGCACATTTATTTAAAAGATACTACCAAATAAAGCATTACATGTTTTTTTTTCTTTGTTGAGTGGAAAGGAAAATCACCATTTGTACATATTTCCTCAAATACTTCAAATCCACTGTAGTGTTTGGGTGGTATGGGGAAATAGTATCTGGCCAAGATTATTAGGAAGGAATCAGTCTCATGGTCTTTAGTGTCATGACTGGGCTTCAGGTTCCTCCTGTACTTCATTCAGATGCAAGCTCTCTTTCAAGGCTAATATTTTTAACAGAAGCACAATTTCAATCGTGTAGTTCCCCAAGCCATAATAGACAGTGGTCCCACATTCAAGATCCTTAAAACGATCCCAACCTATCTGTTGTGTCTGTAAGTACTTCCTTACAGTTCTCTCTGTTACCTAGGACAAGCCAGTCTCGCCTACTTCCTTATCTTCATCCATCCTTCCACTCTGCCTGGAGCCCTCTTTCCTCATCTCATGTTTATTGGTGCAATCCTACCTGCCTTTGTAATCTCAGTGCCATTGTTCTTTAAGAGTACACTCCTAGTCCTAACAACTAGAAGTAAATATATCTGTATATCTAAGCTTATAAATGTGATATGGACACACAATTACAGCAGCCACTGTTGTATTAGAAGTCTATTTTCTAATTTTGGTAAGCCCAAATGTAGGCACCTCCTTGCACTTCAAAATTAGGTCAGTTAGTAGGCTTGGAAAGAAACCAATTAGTCTTTGAGAGGTGAGCTAGCAGGTGAATGGCTTCACACACTTAGTCCATTTTGTTAAACACACAATGGCTTATTTTTGTCTGAATAATCACATATCCTATCCATACCAAGGTGAAATAAAAATTACTGCTAGATTATGGACATGACAACTACAGGAAACTCTTCACTGTCTATTATTGATGATGTTCTGTGCCTTAGTCAAAAAGCATTTTTTAAAAAAGCGAATCAACCATAGTTAAAAATATATATGATATCTAGCAGTGTTTTTGCAGCTTAAAAAAATCACATAGAAAGAGATACTATTAAAACTTCAAAAATGTTAGAGACATCTGTTGAAATGCAAACGCCACCAGTATTTCATTTCATTGTATATTTTATTTTATTTTATAGGAATTTGGAATGAAGTTCGATGTTTTCATTTTATTTTCTTTTAAATTGAAGTATAGTTGATAATACAATATTATATTGGTCTCAAGTATACAATGTAGTGATTCAACAATTATATACATTAAGAAATGCTCACCACAATAAGGGTAGTTACAAGCTGACACCATACAAACTATAATATTATTGACTGTATTCCTTATGCTGCACTTTTCATCCCCACAATTTATTTGTTTTATAATTGGAAGCTTGTACCTCTTTATCCCATACATCTATTTTGCCCATCTGCTCACTGCCTTTCCTATGGCAACCACCAGTTTGTTCTCTGTGTTTATGAGTCTATACTCTCTTCAATAAATGGTGTTGGGAAAACTGGACAACTACATTCAAAAGAATAAAACTGGACCAGTGTCTTACACCATACACAAAAATAACTTGAAATGGATTAAAGACCTAAATATAAGACCTGAAACCATAAAATCTGTAACTCCGGAGGGAAAATCCTGGGACAAAATACCTTTGAAACCAAAATCAGTCAAAGGGAGAAATAAAGTGGGAGAAACACGTTTATTTCTTACAAGCACTCATCCAATTCTGCTCTCCCATGTCTCTTGCAACCCAGCTGCAGAAGAAGGGACCCCACCCAACGTCTCTGGTCCAGACGAAATAGACTACTTCTCTCCACCCCTTGGAAATACCTATTGATATGGAGATGCACTAAGGCCAGGAAGGAATTCTGGAAGTATTGCAATTTTACCCACAAAATCCTATAAGAAAACATAAGCAGTAAACTCTTGAACATCAATATTGTAACTCTTTTTCTGAATATATTTTCCCAGACAAGGGAAGCAAAAAAATAAATAAACCAGTGGAACTACCTCAAATTAAACAACTTCTGCACAGCAAAGGAAACTATCAACAAAACAAAAAAGTAACCTACTATAAGGGAGAATATATCTGCAAATAATTTATCCAACAAAGGGTTAATATCCAAATATATGAAGAGCTCATACAACTCAACACCAAAAATAAACCCAAATAATCTGATTAAATAATGGGCAGAGGACCTAAATAGATATTTTTTCAAAGAAGATACACAGATGGCCGACAGACACATGAAAAGATGTTCAATGCCGCTAATCATCAGGAAAATGCAGATCAAAACCACAGTGGGATGTTAACTCACACCAGTCAGAATGACTAGTATCAAGAAGGCAAGCAGTAACAAGTGTTGGTGAGGAGGTGGAGAAAGGGAACTTTTGTGCACTATGGGTGGGAATATAAACTGGTACAGCCACTATGGAAAACAGCATGGAGGTTCCTTAAAATATTAAAAATAGAAGTACCATACCACCCAGTAATTTCACTTCTGGGAATCTACCCAAAGAAAACAAAAATCACTAAACCTAAAAGACATACACATCCCTATTTTAATTGCAGCATTATTTACAATAGCCAAGATACGGAAGCAACCTAAGTTCCCATCAACAGATGAATGGATAAAGAAAATACGGTACATATATACACTTGAATATTACTCCGTTTATGACAATACGGCTAGACCTAGAGGTATTGTGTTAAATGAAATAAGTCAGAGAAAGACAATACCATATGAATTCACTTATATGTGGAATCTAAAAAATAGAACAAATGAGGAAACAAACAAAAAGAGGCACCAGCATTTTATTCTGGTGGAAATGTTTTTGTCAAAAATGGGCTCCTGACTTCTGAAGAAAAATTGTCTCTGGGTTATGTCAACACCATTAAGCACCAGATACAAAGTAGAAAATATAAATTAATCCAGGTATTTTATATGTAGCTTATACACTAACTCTTTGGCCCGGCTTCTGATAAGTACATACTCCAAAGAATTTTCTCTTAGCTTTACATTTATTTGCAACCAGTTTTCATACATTTATATCTTCATATTATTGCAGGTCTTTTCAGGGAACAACTTTAACTGTTTCATGTACTAAATGGATGTGAGAAAATCTCTCAATTTACTGCATAGGCAGCTGTAAAAATAATACTTGAGATTCGATGATTCTGATGTCAACTTCTAAGGTGAAAATTTTAGATACTCAAAAATGAAAATGAAACAACTTAATACATTTTGCTTATAATTTCAGATAATTCATGTGTTTCAGGAAGTCCATGAATTTCCCAACTATGATGATTTTAATATCTTCTCTTAGAGAAGAGAGTCAGTATACTTTCTCCTTGATTCTAGGTTGACTGTGATTCACTTGTAACCAATAGAATGTGTCAGGAGTGGTAAAGCATGGCTAGGCCGTAAAAGTTGTACATCTCTCACCATGTTTGCTAGAACACTGGTGCTCAAGGCCCTGGGCTGCCATGTAAGAAGTCTGTCTAACCCAAGGCAGTCCTACTGTGAGAAAGCCACTGCATATGGAGAGGCTACATGTAGTAGGTTTTGTGGTTTGACTGTCCTCATCTTTGAGCCCTCATAGCCCTGAAGCCAGATAGAAGAATAAACAAATCTTTGCCTGTTTAGTTTACTCTAGCCTGAAGTTATTGGGTCACCAGGCTTTGTGACTTTTCAACAGAGGAATCTTGGAGCAGAAGCAAAAGGCATCCTCCATGCCCTTTCTAAATTTTTAACTAATAGAACCCACAAACAAATGCAATTTTTCTTTTACACAACTGAGTTTGGGATGATTTATTATACATAAATACTATAAAGAATAATAACGCATGTTAAAAAGCTTTAGATTATAGAGAACAGAAATCCAGAAGCCCTGAATTTGACTGAACTCAACTAGTCACATAAGGGATTGATTATAGGAAGTTCTTTTTTTTTAATATTCTATTTCTGGAAATGCAGTTTCATGAAAGTGGACTAAAATTATCCAATCCAATCCACCAAGTTAGCATGTGCTAAGTAGGTGACAGCTCTCAAATGTGATCTTTTTAATGATAGACAGGATTTCAAAGGAAAAAGACATAATGATAATTAAAAGCAATAAAGTTGGTTAATATTCAGAGGGCACATCCTCAAGATCTGGCACATTGCCAAGGTATTTCTTCTGTACTGGTTAGAATGCTTTAGGCTCAGGCATGAAAACAAATGAGCCATCAGTCTTTGGGGCTTCACAGAAAAATGCTTATGTATTGTTTCATGATAGATATTTAGTTCATGGCCGGTGCTTTTGTGAGGTGGGAAATTGCTCCACACAGTTACCCCATAACCAGCTTGAAAGGGCTCTTTCATCTTCTAGTGGCTCCATAATTTGGGACATATCTCTGTAAATTTTGATGAGTAATGTGAAGGAAGAACTTAAAAATCATGTGGGATGTTTGAAGGGCCAGATTTGAAGAAAGGTAGATTTCTGTTCATATCTTTTTTGAAAAACCCAGATAAAATTTAAAATTTAACTACAAGAGAAGCTGGAAATATACCCTCTCTATGTTCTCAGAAAAAGGAAAAATGTAATGTAGCTGGATGAACAACTAAGAACCCTTTTCAAACCCTGATAAAATCAAAATTCTTGTCATTTTATTTACTTTACTGATTTTTTTGTACTAAATATCTTCCTTTGAGTGTTTTGACACATCTAACTCTAACCAAAATAATTTATTTTTAGACCTTTCACATGATGTGCATGACCTGTTATACAGATGATTAGATAACAAGTAAATGTAGAGGAAACAAATAGAATTTATTTGAAATTGTAGAAAATAAGTTTTAAAATAGTAATGACATGGCTGCTTTGTTTCAAAATAAAAAAATCACCCCATTTTGTATATTTTTGACCAAAGAATGACAAAAGGAAAAGAATGAAGAAAAGAATTTATTGTATCAAAAAATGTAATAGATTTGGCAAACATAAAGTGAAATAGACAAAAGCAGACCATTGTCACCTATAATATATAAATCCTATGCTGTAAGACATTATGACACATCATGTTTTAAAGTCTTCTCATTTTCAGCATGGTAATTGATAATACAAATTCCTCTTCTGATTCCAAATGCATTTAATTATTTCTAGTAATACTATTTCCCAAGTGAATTAGAGTAATTATTGATTGATCTGATTGAAAAGACTGAGCAAGCAAACACCCTGGGTTAATCTACATATTATAATCATCCCCTTTATCAAAATTATTAACATCTTCTTTCCGTACAGAAATATACTTGGCAAAGTCAGAGTATTGTTTATTCTTCAGAACTATTCTCTTAACAAGATGTAATGTCACCTACCATTTAAATAACATCAAAACATATGTTAAAAATAGAAATTAGTCACTTAGCCATCAAAAAAATTGTCTTGCTTTTCCTAAGAGTAGCCCCTTTTGAAATAGTCATCACTCAGATAACTGTAATTTGGGCAGAATGTTAAGAAAGCAATAATTTGAAGGAACTGAAGAGAAATTCAAAACAGAATTAAAGGGGAATTGAGCCTAAAGGAGGAAAATTACACCAGTTTATATGTGATGTGTTAACTTTTGCTTGAAGCTGTATTTGTATTTGTATTTTAAAGCTTGTGGTCCAGTCCTGTTGTAAATGTTTTCCATTTGTTTGTGGTTTTGATTTCTAAATATCCTCTCTGTCTTTATATATGCATTCACTGAGATGTAAAAACTCTAATGTCCCTTCCATCTTCTCTCTAGTAGGTGTATTAGTGATTTTTAACAAATGCCTTAACACAGCACTTGGCTTATAAAGAGTTAATGAAATATTTACTAAATCCACAATTTAATTGATACATAAACTAATTCATATAAAAATAAATGTCTAAGTGTTTGGTTTCAGTACAAGTTTATCATTTATGGCACCTGAATAGGAGACAGGATTCTCACCTTGTTCTCAAATTGATGTATTTTAGGATGACTATGTAATTTTTCCTCCAAACCAAAATTGTGTGAAAGTGAATACTTTTAATAATCATACTGGGGTAACAGATGGAAATAAACAAGAAAGGCACATGTCCTTATTTATACAGTATGCTGTTTATAATGGCCCTCCATTTATACTTAACCAAATCTTTTGTGCTCCACCTATTCAAAAAATATGTGATATGTCCTCTCAAAAGCATAAAAATCACCTCCCCAGATTTGTTGCTTTGAAAGTTTCTTCTCCCACAGCTGGCTGTAAAGAAATTATTCAAAATACATGCAGTAAATTCAGAAGCATAGGAAAGAATGAATTTCCAAGGGCGATCATAAAATAAACAAATAGGAATAGGTTACATTATATTTGAAGATTTATATTTAATTTCAAATTCTGTAAAATGTAAGAGTAAATGTTGAAAGAAATACTATCAGAAAGAAATACATCAACCTGAAAAAGAATGAGAAACAGCTCCTATGAATAGTCTTTTGACCAGATAGAGATATATTTTGGCAATGCGGAATTAAGACAAGATGGCAGACTAACGGTATATTGACACTTCTGCCAAAGAACTAATTGTGCTCCACCATCTATTTTATTGACAAAGAAATACCTAGTGGAGATGGTGTATCAATGCCTGTACTCAATTCATCAGTATAAATGTTTTAGAAACCATCAATCTGTGCAAAAATATATAGCATAAAAGAAAGTGTGGTGCTTGGAGCTGTCTGTCCCTGATATAAACAATTATATCCTTCTAACCTATTTTTATACTTCTTAGATCAGAAAATAGTTACTGTTAATATGTTTAATTTTTAGCTCTAAGGAAATACTTAATAATTGGGTTACAATGCATTTCTATATTAAAAACTCAATGAAAAATATTCCTAAAATGAGAATTTTAAAAATTAGTTCTCAGCAAATATAATTTCGACTTTCCAGAATACTTTAGTGGTAAAAAAATCCTATCTTTATTAAGTTCTAGGATCCTGAGAGTTAATTTGTAGGAAGAAACAATTTACATGGAAAATTCCTTCTAGAATTTAGAATTAAAAGCCACTGAGAATAAAATTTATAGTATTTTTCCATCCACATTTAGATTTTCTTGGAGTTAAAATTTAGTCAAATATTTGAATTATAGGAATTGCTGTTCATTTTTATCTTATTTAGATACTATTCTATGACATATTTTTACTCTTTATTTTGGATTCCTTAGGTATCCCTCCAAAGTATATTTATGGACAATAATTTGACCATATTATTTTTCTTATCAGAAAGAAGAATACGTCCTACAGACATAATTACTGCAAAATTTCCATGATAACAGTTAATTAGAAAAAATACATATTGGGATTCCAGGACCCTGAAGCTTTTCCCTTTTGTTTTTCCTTTTGATAAAGGTAGGTACATTCCATCCAATTCTCTACCTCAAGAAATCCTAGTATACAGTTTGCTGCCATGCCTTACCTTTGCTCTTTCACATATAATTAGACTAAAGCTTAGTGTTTTTCATTTTACTCTTCCTTAATGACATAGTTATGTGCTTCCAAATGGGCTCCTTAGTTGTAATCAGAAAGTAGTGGAGCTCAGCCAGGATCACCAACATAAAGCCCTCTGGATATAAAAAGCTGTCATGACCTGTCATCCTTCAATTTAGAACTATGAAATAATGGGTTGGCCAATGATAGAATTTAGCCACATATTTGCATACTTTAAAAGTGGTATGGCTCTTGCTACATTGAGGGTGAGTATACACTCTTCAACATGTGCCCTCTTAATTATTTCAGGAAAATTTTGAGACACACAACCGAGCCGTTGGCCAGGTGGCTCAATTATGCTAAATTATCTTCATTCTTAGACTTTATTTCCTCATGATCTTTAAGTATTATAGTGACATAACTCTTCCTCTAATCAAAGAGCACTCTGCTTAGTTCTTATAAAACCTACAAGGGACAGGGAAAGCATCAGCATTTTTTACAATGTAGGAATTCACAGCATAGAAAGTTTAGATTAGCTCATACAAGCACAGTGAGATCTTGGATATAACAAAATGAGTTTTCCTACTGTTTATGAATTGCACTGATAATCAAAAGCCAAGATCAATAGTGACAATAGCCTTCTCCATCTCCACCACACCTATCAGCATAAACATATGCACACATACATACACACACACACACACACAGTCATATACAAATACATATAAACTAGCTTTAGTACTTACGTGTTGCTTAACAAATTATCACAAAATTTAGAGCTGTACAAAAATCACTGGTTATTTTACAGTTTCTGTGGATCAGGAATCTGGAAGCACATTAGATGGATCCTCTACTTCACAGTCTCACGTAGCCTGCAGTCAAGGTGGTGGTTGCAGTAGTGAACCCAAAGCTTAACTGGGAAATGATTAACTTACAAGTTCATATGGTTGTTGGCAAGTGTCAGTTCCATGCAGGCTGTTGGATCTCATTATTGACTAAAGGCTGCCCAAAGTACCATGGCTTGTGGGTTTCTCCAACACAGGAGCCTGTGTGCAAGAGTCTGCTAGCAAGGTGAAGTCACAGTCCTTTGTAACCTAATCACAGATGTGATAGCCCCTCAACTTTGCCATGTTCAATTGGTCAAAGAAATTCATTAGGTTCAGCCCACACTCAGGAGGGGCATGTTACACAAAATTGTGAATTACAGGAGGAATAGATCACAGGGAGAGGTTTTAGACATTTGCCTATCACACTGATTATAGAGAAGGATTTGCTAAGAGCTGGCAAATCAGCTCTGCAATTCTCAACTCATTAACCACCTTGAATGGCTGAGTTCTTCAGAAGCAGATGCTCCGATAAGGTTTGGGATGGAAGCTGTTCATTAAAGGGAGCCAGAACACTGGAGTTAAAGAGCTGTGATGGAAGATAAAATTAACTTTTGCTGCATTCTATTTTATCCAGTCTCTTCAAATGCAATAACTTTTGGTGTGGTAGCCGAAAGTCCATCAGCTAAATGTGTATATCTGTGTATTTTATGTTTGATAAAATATTGTGAATCTTTAGTAATTATATACATAACTGGTTTATCTGGGAAAAAGGCATATGTGTACTCATATTTTAATATTAGTAGCTTTAAAGTCAGACTATTTAGTTTCTAAAGTCAGGTCCATACTTTTCCAGTTATGTGCTCTTATTAGACAAGATTCTTGACACGTTTAAGCCTCAGTTTCTATTTAAGAAAAAGATGATGATGATAATATAGGATTTGTGTGAAGGTGAAATGAGACTATCCATGTAGAAGGGTCTAACAGTGCTTAAGTATGTTATATAAACAAATGTAAGCCATTTTTGATATTTTCTGTGGAGAATTGAAAATCTGACAAAGAGTTCTGGATCTAATAGAGGAAATCAGTCAACACATTTGATTAAGCTATTCTGTTTGGTTTTTGTGAGTGACTTATATAGAGCTTTGACAGATGATAAAAGAAGATGCTATATTTGGAGAAGAATAACAGAGCTATTAAGATAACAAATAGTCCATCCTCATTCCTTCCAAATCTGTGCTGTAAAATGCATTGTACCTTTGGAGAAGTAAACATAAGGATCTCAGAAATAGTTTCTATAGAGGGAGTTTAGAATAGAGAATTTGTTATAACCAAATCAGTACCCACTGTTTTGGACCATCCACTAGATCACAAAATATTTGTTTAAAGAGAAACCTTCTCATGCATGGCATTTGGGTTCTTTTGGTTGTTGCATAGTTTTAATAAGTATACTTTGGTATTGAGTGGTGTGGAGCAATGACCGTAAGGTTCATTAGATCTTAGAAAGTTATCATCTGCTACTTCATGTAATCCATCCATGATGTATTATTATTGTTTACAATAATAGATTAATGATGTCCAGCCCATTGGTAATCCCCCAATACTACTACTTCCTTTTTTTTCCCTTAAATTTCCAAGAAAGGATTCAATTTCAATACAAAATTTCCAAGACCAATTTCAATGAAATATAGTTAACGGAGCAGATGCTTTCCTTCCCTTTTCATTAGTATTTAACATTTAGTCCCTTTGTCCACATAGGGCATTGTTTTCAATTTTGGTATTCTGATATAATACTCAAACTTATTACTTTAGATGGGGTGTAATCATGTTTGCCCATTCAGGTATTATGAGAGTACAATTAAATGAGACAATGTGTGCAAAATGTCTGGCTTAAAACAGATGCTTTCATCACTAGAGGAATAGACAGACCCTGGCAGTTCACTGAGGTTAAAGGGCACTGAGGGATCCCCTGACACACCCATTTTAGTCTGACTCAGTAATCAAGGTTGGAATGGTCATATACAAAAAATACTTGGAAAAATTGCCAACTCTCTGCATTGGGTAGAGAAATAACTTCCTAGATTTTTGTTTTAATGGTGCAATGCAGTGTGCACACCAGCTTGTAAACATCCCATAAAACAAAGAAGATAAACCTTCATTAGCTATGAAAATTGTTTTCTCCTTTTCAGTTCAATGATAGCATAGGCTTCAGAAATGAATGTTAAATTACATTTCGAAGGATTTAGGCTATATTTCCCTGGAATAATAGCTTTATCAAAATTTGCCTGAAATTGGAGACCAAATTCTGTAAATTTAAAGCAGTGTGTGAAATAAGGCTTTTGCCTAATACTATCTATAGCTACTGTTTTGCTCTAGAGATAAGGATAAAATTTTTGATAGTCTATTATATGCTTATTCAATTACAAAAGCATTAAAATCAGAAAGTGGAAAACGAGGAAGCAATATCTGATCACCTTGCCTTGCCATGCCTATCACATTATGGGCTCGTTAAAACTCAACGGTTCTCAAAAGGTTGTACCCTTTTTTTGTTTTTCTGTTTGCTTCTTTGTAACAACAACAAAAAAAAACAATGAAACTGGAATTGATCCTACACTTTACTTGGGTTTGACTCTCCTTCTAACAGAGCAGTCCTAAATATGGGGAATTTTTTTCAATATACTAGGTTTTCCTATCAATATCCACACTTACCAAATATGCTGTGGAGAATAAAAAGAAGGGAATTAATGCTATTATTTGCTCTCATTGCCTTCAAAGAACATTTCTCTGCCTAAGTGCATACCATTAAATGACATTTTAACATAGTTATTCACAATAAAATGTGCTGATGTCCATTCAAAATTATAACCAAATCCACATCTTTAAAATTAACCTAATGAAGCTGCTACCTGTCCATCTGTTCGCAAAAGTCAAGTGAACTGATGATGATTAGAAAAACTCAGTCACACTGAAAGTCATGCCATTGTCCTTCCTTTATGACTCTTTCCACACCAGCATGCTTGATTAAGTGGTTCAGTTTAACTAGACCAAATATTTGATGGATGCATTATATCTATCCCATGCTGTGCCAGGCACTGAGGGGGATTCAAAGATGAGTGGGGTCTCATGACCTTACCTCATCAATTTATGAGGATTAGAGAAGAAAATCAGTATTAGAATATTAGACAGCTTAAGATAATTACCATGCAAGGTTTATAGAGAGAACAATAGGATTCAGAAAAAGAGAAATGATTCATTAAAACTAAGAAAATTTCCACAAAGAGGATGGGATTTATAATGTACTTTAAAGAGTAGGAAGAGTTTCAATTCCTGGGAATGAGGGGATAGTGAAATTTAGCAGAAAAAAAATATAGTAAGCTTTGTGGTGTGGATGGCTTGCTTAGGAACCAATATGCAACCTATAAATGAGAATCATGGGAAACAAAACCAGGTGGGAGTGTGGGAAGACAGAGAAAATGGTGTCCAAGACCTTTGTCAAAGTGATGGAAAACAAGCATTAAAAATTCCAACTTAACTCAGAAAAACAGGGAGCTTTTTAAAGCTTTAATAATAAGGGAACTGACTGGTATAAGCAGACTCCAAGATAACCCAGAGTGATTCCAACTTACTGGAATCTGTACACTTTTGTAGTACCTTTCCATAGTGTACCACTTTATCTGTGTGACTGAAAGAATATGGCAGATGGTTATGCTTCACTTCTAAAAGTAGGGTATAAAACATACCACAGCTTACATCTTGTTCTCTCTCTCTTTCTCTGACTCCCTTGCTTCTTGTCACTCATTCACGGGGAAGCCATGTCATGAGAGGGGCGCACACATGATGAATGGAAACCACCTGCCAAAAAATACCTGGGTCGTCTTGGAAGCAGAAGTAGCCACAAGGAGGTCTTTAGGTATTACAGTCCCAATGTCCCAATCAACAGCTTGACTGTCACCACATGAGAGACCCGAATATACATGCTATAAAATTTCTCACAGATTCTTGACTGTCTAAAACTGGGTGAATAATAAATTTTCATTGTGTTTAAGATAGCAAGTTTGGGGACTATTTTTTATGCAGCAGTAAATAACTGCTACAAATATAGATGGATTTTGTAGCATAATATTATTCATATGGCACTAAAATTCTGAGTGGAAAAGAAAGATGTAAAAGATGAGAAGACAAATTTTAGTAAATGACTATGTACTAAGCTTCCTCCCTGTGCTTTTTATGCATTTCCTTATTAAACGATCAGGTACTCTTTGAAGAAAGGTGTACTTCATATTCTTTTTTTGTGTTTGTTTCTCAAAGGAAGAATTTATTTTATGTTATTATTTTTTATTAATAGTTTATTTTGGTATCATTAATCTACAATTACATGTGCAATATTATGGTGATTAAACTACCCCCTTCATCAGGTCCCCCCCCACCAACCCCATTACAGTCACTGCCCATCAGTGTAGGGAGATGCTATAGAGTCACTACTTGTCTTCTCTGAGTTGTACAGCCCTCCCCGTGCCCCCCCAACATTACATCTGCTAATAGTAATGCCGCTTTCTCCCCCTTATCCCTCCCTTCCCACCCATCTTCCGCAGGCCCTTTCCCTTTGGTACCTATTAGTCCATTCTTGGGTTCTGTGAGTCAGCTGCTGTTTTCTCCCTTCAGTTTTTTTCTTTGTTCTTATACCCCACATATGAGTGAAATTATTTGCTACTTGTCTTTTTCGGCTTGGCTTATACACTAAGCATAATACCCTCTAGCTCCATCCATGTTGTTGCAAATGGTAGGATTTGTTTTCCTCATATGGCTGAATAATATTCCATTGTGTATATTTACCACCTTTTCTTTATCCATTCATCTACTGATGGACACTTAGGTTGCTTCCATTTCTTGGCTATTGTAAATAGTGCTGCGATAAACATAGGGGTGCATCTGTCTTTTCCAAACTGGGTTGCTGCATTCTTAGCATAAATTCCTAGGAGTGGGATTCCTGGGTCAAATGGTATTTCTATTTTGAGTTTTTTGAGGAACCTCCACACTGCTTTCCACAATGGTTGAACTAATTTGCAGTCCCACCAGCAGTGTAGGAGTGTTCCATTTTCTCCACATCCTTGCCAACATTTGTTGTTGTTTGTGTTTTGAATGTTGGCTATCCTCACTGGTGTGAGGTGATATCTCACTGTGGTTTTAATCTGCATTTCTCTGATGATTAGTGATGTGGAGCATCTTTTCATGTGCCTGTTGGCCATCTGAATTTGTTCTTTAGAGAAGTGTCTATTCATGTCCTCTGCTCATTTCTTAATTGGATTATTTGCTTTTTGTTTGTTGAAGTGCATGAGGTTTTTATATATTTTGGATGTCAACCCCTTATCGGATTCATCATTTATGAATATATTCTCCTATACTGTAGGATGTCTTTTTGTTCTACTGATGGTGTCCTTTGCTGTACAGAAGCTTTTCAGCTTGATATAGTCCCACTTGTTCATTTTTGCTTTTGTTTCCCATGCCCGAGAAGATATGTTCATGAAGAAGTCGCTCATGTTTATAACTAAGAGATTTTTGCCTATATTTTTTCTAAGAGTTTTATGGTTTCATGACTTACATTCAGGTCTTTGATCCACCTTGAGTTTACCTTTGTGTACGGGTCTAGACAGAAGTCCAGTTTCATTCTCTTACATGTAGCTGTCCAGTTTTTCCAACACCAGCTGCTGAAGAGGCCGTCATCTCCCCAGTGTATATCCAAGGCTCCTTTATCAAATATTAATTGACTGTATATATTTGGGTTAATGTTTGGATTTTCTATTCTGTTCCACTGGTCTGTGGGTCTGTTTTTGTGCCAATACCAAATTGTCGTGATTACTGTGGCTTTGTAGTAGAGCTTGAAGTCAGGGAGTGTAATTCCCCCTGTTTCATTCCTCCTTCTCAGGATTGCTTTGGCTATTCGGGGTCTTTTGTGGTTCCATGAGAATTTTAGAA